>VZRL01006662.1:1611532-1625923 GCA_013397895.1 Origma solitaria
CCCGGGGTCCCTCCGAGCCCCCCGCGCCCGGCGGCTCCGGCCCATAGCAGGTTCCACGCCGAGTGCCATGGCCCCGCGGGTGCTGCCCGACCCTTTTCTGCAGGGGCTCAGGGCAAGGGACCATTTCGGGGGTCTCTGCAGTCACCCCCACGCTGGAGAATGAGTCCAGCTCCACGGCCAGACCTGCCGGGACACCTCATCCCACAGCTCCCATGTCGGCTCCCGCAGGCACCAAGGCTTCACAGGGGTAAGACTCAAACTTCTGTCTGCTGGTACCGGCATCCAGGTCCTGCCCAAAAAGCCCCCCACAGCACTCAAAGCCTCTTTTCCCACCTCCTTCCTCTTTTACAGTCTTTCCAAGCTGCTTGGCTGGAGCATCTTCCTCCGTCCATCTGCTTCAGGGCTCGGGCCGAGCCCAGGGCTGCTCCGAGTTCCATACAACACCCTGCCAGTGCTGCCCTGCTCCTTGGTGCGCACCCATCACGCCACTCACCTGCCCAGGTGCATCCCATCCCCAGCAGCTCCATATACCTCCCTGTCACCTCAGACCCCCACAGCTACAGCTCTCCTGGTTCTGCTTTAACCACAAGGTCCTGGCACAAGAGTTTTTAATAACACTGATGATCTTGTGCAGTCCTTGGTGCTCAGCAGCCGCTTGCCCCGGCACTGTCTGTGCGTCCTCATGCCACAGGGACTGCAGGTTCTCACTTTTTCCAAAGGCTGGAAACAGGCTGGGCTACAAAGCAGGACAGCTCCCCTTGCAGGAGATTTCTCTGGGCTCATGGTCTCTATTTCTTAGCCGCTTCGTCAGTGTCACAGAGCTAATTGGTGCGCCAGTGCAGGATGGACAGTGTCAGCCACAGCACACCTCTGCAGGAACCATTATCCCCAACAAGCTGGCAGGGCTGGCAGCTTGTGGTGCCCTTGGAGCTCATCGCCTGTTCACAGGAGTGTTTCCAGGGATGCAGGATTGGTGCTGCCAGCATGGAGCCAGCGCTCCACGGAACGCTGAGCACGGACGTGGTGGGTCCAGAGCAGCCACGGCCCCTTGGGCACATCTACACATGGAACGAGCACCTGGGGCATTGTTAGTGCAAAATCAGCCCTTTTAGCTGGAGCTCACAGCGTCCCCAGGCAGTATGGCCAAAGGTGACGTTCTTTATCTGTGCTTTGTGCTCCTCAGATACCGAATATCAAAATGGGCCTTGAAACACTCCTGATAGCAAATATTCCTCGGAGATTAGCACAGTGCTTCCTTCTCGCTTCTCTCTTCTTCCACAGCGGAGCCGATGAACATGATATGTTATCAGGACCTTCCCCGCACTGTTAGCAGTGGCACAGGGACTTGGTGACCCACCTCGGAACAACACACTGAATATTTAGGACTTTCCCTGAGCTTGGCAAGTGATAACATCTTTATCATGAGCCCTTTAAACCCTCAGTGCTGCCAGGAGCCTCTGTCCTCACGGAAGGACAATATCAGACCCAGGGCAGCAAATGCTGATAAAAAATACTTCCTTGAGTAAACATCAGTGTCAGGCTGGGATAGAGGGGTGCTGGGCTGGCAGAGAGGCATTCTGAGCTGAGGGAGCAGAGTGCTGGGGTGGCAGAGACAAGTGTAGGGCTGCCCTTAGTCCAACAGCCACTCCATGCCCTCCGTTAGCAGGAGGGGTTGGCTCAGGGTTTGGATCTCAGGGCTGGGGGCTCAGGGCAGGATCCATCCCAGCATTTCCACTATCTTCAAATGCCTAAGGCTGCACTTCCAGCTGGTGTCAACCATGAGGTCCCTGGGGGGATCGCTTGGACCTCTCACAGCGTCCTTGCAAGACTATTCTGTGTCACACTGGGGAAATATCCACACAGGAAGAGACACCAGTGTACCCTGAGGAATCAGTCCAGATGGGAATACTCAAGATGCTCAGGGCTACAAATAGGATGTAATTTCATCCAGGAAGAAACAAACCTGTGTGCCTGAGACTCACCTACCCAGCTCAGCCCTGGGGAGGAACACCAAGGAATGACCCCAGACAGGGCTGGGAAAACCAGGTGGAGATAGCTCTGCTTGGTGAGGAGAGGATTCCAGGCAATTAGGAAGCAAAGCACCGAGGAATAAATCTGCAACCTGAGCAGGGGGACATCAGCAAAGACATAAAGGTTGTGAGTTCAGAGCCCAAGGAACTAAGGCAACCTCTGTTATATAACTCTACAAAAACCTTAAACTCAGTTTTGCTGAGAAATGAGTTGTCAGCAATGATTAAACCCCAGAGAAGCCATAAACCAGCAGATATTGATATGATGGGATGCTGATATGGAAAAGCTCAGCAGTGCACGAGCAGATGAGGGTCGCCCGTGGTGTGCAGCACAGCCTGGGCAGTGGGAGCTGGGCTGATATGACGCGGGAGCTTCAGAGCTGGGCTTACACTCAGGAGCATCTCTGGGGATTGATGCATGGTCAGGATCCAAGGAAAAGCCTCCTTCTCCAGTGAGCAGCTCAACAAAGCCACACTGGAGAACCTTAAGTAAATCCAAGCTCCTCCCTGAGCCTCTGAGCTCCCATCTCAAGGTGGATGAGCAGTCCTGCGGCGTGAGTCACCTTCTGAGGCCGAACTGCTGACCACAGAGCAGGGCACCAAGAGCCAGGAGTGGGGAAAGCACACCATGATGGGCTGAACAGGGATGGGGGGCTGCAGAGGCAGGTTCCCAGCCTCCCGCCACAGCAGCAATCCTCCCTGTTCACACACACCGGAATAGCACCAGCACCGCTGAGGGAAGAGGCAGATTTGGTGTTTGACCCAGGAGGAACTTTAAGCTCATCTACTGCAGAGAGACAAACAGGAGAGGCTTGTCCTGATACCAATACTGGCTGAAGCCACACACCTGATCAGCAACTGCAAGATTAGATAAGGACCGAACTTAGTCCCATCCTGCACGTATTAATGTGAGCTCTCCAGACACCTGAGCTATTCCAGTTCAAGGGCATGAAGATGCTCCCGTTGCTGGGGCTCCTTTTTGCTGCCCTCTCCTTAGGAAGATGCATCCCCATGCAGCAGGCGTCCAACCACAACAAACTCCTCCTGGTGTCCTTTGACGGCTTTCGGTGGAACTACGACCAGGATGTGGACACCCCCAACCTTGACACGATGGCTGCAGATGGGGTGAAGGCCAAGTACATGACCCCTCCCTTCGTCACCCTCACCAGCCCATGCCACTTCACATTGCTGACCGGTGAGTGTCCTGGCCACGGGCCACCAGAGCCGCATGGGGGGCTAGGGAAGGGCAAAGTCAAGGCTAATGGGTCAATGAAGGACACGATGTCAGGAGCCAGCCAATCCCAGCTGAACATGGAGCTTCAGAGCAGAGACAAGGCAAGAGATGCAGAAATGGTAGATTTAAACTAGATATAAAGAAGAAATTCTTCCCTGTGAGGGTGGGGAGGCATAGGTTTATGAGAGAAGCTGTGGCTCCGCCATCCCTGGAAGTATCCGAGGTTGGACAGGGCTTGGAGTCAACCTGGTGCGGTGGAAAGTGTTCCTGCCCATGGCAGAGAGGTGGAATGGGATGGTTTTTAAGTCCCTCCCAACTCAAACCATTCTGGAATTCCATGAACTGAACCTGTATTTATCAAAGGTAAATAGCACCATATCAACCCGATAGCCTCCTTTGATAAGATTAATTTTTTTTAAACAAGAGAGATGCTCTAAATTTAATCTTTCTGGACTTCAGTAGTGCATTTGATATGGTGTCACAAGGGAAATCATTAGTTAAGATGGAGAAGATGAAGATTAGTACAAAATCTGTACTGTGGGGAAGTGAGGGGCTACAGGAAGAGGATGGAGTGGATGCTGAGAGGAGATTGTCAAACTGGAGGGAGGGCACCAGGGGAATTCCTGAAGAATCGATTTTGGAGCCAATCTTATTTAAGATTTTAATTAATAACCTTGGCATAAAAGAGTGGAACATGCTAATGAAATCTCCTCATGGGCAAAGGCAGGGAGGCAGTGTCAATACGAGGGAGGATGGGGATATCACGCAGAAGGGACTGCGCAGTCCTCAGGACCAGAAAAATAAAAATAGCACAAAATGTAAGAGTCAAAGTGCATCTCTCCCTTCTAATGGAAACTTCTTCTCACTGGCCTCGCAGATTGCCAGCAACAGCAAAAGCAAACACAGTGTGATTAGATAAACACAGGGTAACGGGAAGCTGCCCGTGCTGAGAGGGCAGGAGCAACTGCAGGTGGCACCAGTGCCTGGCTCAGTTGTGAGACCCACCAGACATCAAGCAATCCCACATGGGAAACAGCATTCCCCCAGCATCTCCCCTCCTGCCCCGGGACCTCACTTGGTACAAGGCAAGGGTAGAAAGGGGTAAAGAAGAAGGGGAGGGCAAAGGTCCCCTCTGCCCATCACCCAGTGCAGGGGTGAGACCCCCAGCTCACCCCCTCCCCTCCTCTCTCCCACAGGGCGATACCTGGAGAACCATGGGGTGATCCATAACATGTGGTTCAACACGACGACAGGCGTGAGACTGCCCTACTACACCACACAAGGCATAAGCAGCTGGTGGGACAATGGCAGCCTCCCCATCTGGATCACAGCCCAGAGACAGGCAAGTGCAGCACCTCCTCACACGCACAGACCCTGCACAGATCCAGCCCACCTGCCATCCTGCAGGAAAAGCTACAGGCAAGCCACGATCCCTTAGCGGCCATGAGTTCCCAGCCTCCCTGCGAACACCAGGCTAATTAGACCAGCAAAAAACTGAAATCCCCAGACACTGGCAGGAATAATTATGATCATTCTACTAAAAATAGCAAAAACAATAATAGATGCATTTCAGCTTTATTAAGACATTAATAAAGCAGGTTATCCTGTTCCTGTTTAAAGAAGCCTCAGCTAGTTCCTCAGGGAACATCCTGAGCCTGGGGGTTCCATACACCCCAAGGCATATCCAGGGCAGTTGGGTGGCAGCATTCAGGGACAGTCCTGTCTTCCCTGGGGACCACAGCAAGTCCAGACGGCTTTGAATCTGGCTTTGAGGCAGGACACGAAACCCAGCCCAAGACCTTTGCCCACATTTGCTTGCCAAACTGGCTGCTTTGACTTCAATAAAATGCACCTTAATGTCTTGATGGTCAAGAGCCAGAGGGTCCATGCAAGGTGCAAATGGACACCAGTTTTAACCAGTTTTTTCTTCACTGTGTTTTAACTGGTGTTAAAACACAGTGAAGAATCAGGTGCAAGGGCAGTGCTTTCAATTAATCACTTTTAATTGGCAATAAGCAAGAAAACCTCATTAGAGGCAGAGGTAGACATAGGGGATTGAATGAAATAACCATGTCAGGAGGTGGCTGCACTGAAGGATGGAAGGACACTGCTGAGAGAGTTCAGGTGAGTTTATGGAATGCTTCCACTGACAGGGTTTGAAGACAGGCTCTATCTACTTCCCTGGAGGAAAAGCAAAATACCGAGGGGAAGAAGTGTACAAGAAGTTGGTGGAACCTGCCATCTTCAACTACAGCAACGAAACCAACTGGAGGCAGAACGTCGACATCGTCATGAAATGGTTCACAGAGGAGAACCTTGACTTCATCGCGCTCTACTTCGGAGAGCCGGACTCCTCAGGACACAAGTATGGCCCTGAATCCATACAGAGGAAAAACATGATCAAGCAGGTGGACAGAACCGTTGGTTACTTGAGGCAGCGTATCCGGGAAAGTGGCCTGGAATCAAAACTCAACCTCATCATCACATCTGACCATGGCATGGAGACCGTCATAAAGACTGACGAGATTCACATCCGGAAAGTGAACAACTTCACATTCAAAGACCTCGACTTTGAACTCTTAGATTATGGACCAAGTGGATTCCTGGTCCCAAAAGAAGGGAAATTAGAGCATGTGTACTCAGTCCTGAAAAATGCCCACCCAAAACTACACGTTTACAAGAAAGAAGAGTTTCCAAAGAGATTCCACTATGCCAACCATCCCCGGATCACTCCACTTTTGTTGTACAGCGATCCAGGATACGTGATCCATGGGGTAAGGTGTATGCACTGGCATATCCTACTGTCCTTTGGGATGTGCCTCTCACTCCTCTCCCTCTCACAGCACCCCAGCACCCACTCAGATTTAGGCCTTTGAGATAATCGGTCTCCCCACATAGAGATAGAAATTCCAGCTCTTTGTGTAAAGATCTTCTCTGCTGTTGAGAAGATAAAATATCCAGAAACCTTGGAGTAGGACTTGCATGAATGCAGAATCCATTGCAGGATCCTCTCCTAGCCTGACTTAAGGGAAGGCCCAGCATCAAGACCAGCAGGCAGCTTCCCATTGGAAGCTCCTCAGTACAACAAAATTTGGATGTGCCAATATTTAGGGAGGAACTTGAAGGATGTAATTGCTCGAGAGCGGTTGTCTGGAAGCACCTCCAGCTTCTGCAGAGTTTAACACTAACAGATCAACTGCCAAAACTGAAAGGAATCAACCAGACCATCAAACCCTACAGCTGCAGAACCGTGCACAAGGTGGGAGAGGTGGGGGTGTGAGGGGGTGCGGAGGGGTTGGGGTGCTCATGTCCTCGCTCTTCCCTCCAGAGGTACAAGGTCCAGTTCAATAAAGGGGAACACGGTTTTGACAACGAGGCCATGAACATGAAAACCATCTTCCGTGCCGTGGGACCGGACTTCAAGAAGGGGCTGGTGGTGGAGCCCTTCGAAAGTGTCAATGTCTACGCCCTCCTCTGCGAGCTGCTGGGCATCACCCCCGAGCCCCACGACGGCTCCCTGGAGGTCACCAAGCCCATGCTGCGTGAGTCGGAGGACACTGGGAGCAATGGGGAGGGGTGACAGTGGGCACCTATAGCAGTGACGAGCAGTCGGAGTGTCCGTGGGCACCAGAAACAGCAAAAGGCACCAGAAGTGGCAATGGGCACCGGAAGCGGCAGTAGGAGCGGCAGCGGCACCGGGACAGGAACCGGGAGCCGCACCGGGAGAGGAACCGGGAGCGGCACCGGGAGCGGCACCGGGAGCCGCACCGGGACAGGAACCGGGAGCGGCACCGGGAGCCGCACCGGGACAGGAACCGGGAGCCGCACCGGGAGCGACACCGGGAGCGACACGGGAGTGGCACCGGGAGCGACACCGGAGCGGCACCGGTAGCGCTCCGCTCCGCTCCGCCGGGATTCCCGCGGGAACAGCGACACCTGGCGGCCGCGCCGCTCCCGCCACCGCCCGGCGGCTCCGGAGCACCGGCCCGGGCCCCCCTCCGCCGCTTGGCCCCTCGGGCCCGCTAACCGTGTCCCCGAGACCGGGGCGGAGCTGCTCCCGGCCGGCTGGGGGAAGCAGAATGGGTGGCAGGAGGTGACAGTGACACCAGCGGTGGGTGCTGTCCCCCGGGCAGGGCTGCCACTCACGCTGCTCTCGGCACGGCAGGTTCGGGTGCTCCTCTCCATGCCGCCAAGAAGCTGCCGCTGATGCTGGGACTTGCTCTCGTTCTGGGGTGCTGGGGAGGAGTTTTCTAACCCCCATCAGGTAAGTGACCCCAAGGGCCCCAGGAAGGACTCTTACCCAGGCAAACACGTGCTCCGTTTGGGTGTGGTCTCCCCGGGTTTTTTCTGTCTGTGGAGCCCCCCGAAACCACTGCCCGCGGGGCATAGCAGGGGCTTCACACCTCAGACACGATTCTGCATTTTTCCTGCTCCGGGTCAGCATTGACACTCCCCAGGGCATGGGCTGGGATGAAGAGAAGGGGTGGGCACCCCCTTGGACCCTGCCACCACCCCCTGCCCTGTCCCTTCTGTCCTCTGTGCACAGCCAGGTCTGGGCTGTGGCCTGAGCAACCGCAAAGGGTGAATCCTTCACGGCTCGTGGCTTTGCACACGCCTGTGTGTGGATGCAAGACCAGAGTTTGTCACTTGCCTTCACAGCGCAAATTTGTCCAGAGAACCACCAGGACAAGTAACTCCCAATCTAATTCCCTGGCACTTCCAGCACGATGCACCTCCAGCTGATACCTACAGGCTGAAGAGACCGGAAACAAGCTCCAGCAGCGCCATGCTCTCCTGTCGTGGCAGCCCCCAAGTTCCAGGCAGCTCTACCAGAACTGGTGGCAAGATGGGGAAGGACATGGCTCACAAAGACGACCAGCCCCAGGCTCAGGGAATTGGATAGAATTCCCAAAAGCTCTCTAAATTACTGACCCACACTCCTCCCGTGTGATTGAGTCCTGGGGAGATGCCTCTCCCAAGCTTTGGGGTGACACCAGGACACGCTGCTGTGGAAGGTGGCACTGGTGTACAGCCTGACCTTGACAAGGTCACCCCATGTCTGCATCACCCCAACTGTGGGAAGCAGAACAGCTCCAAGGTGGATTTGGAGCAGAGACAGCCACTACAAGTTGAGTATCTAAATTAATTAATTAAAAATATTTGTTTTGAGCATGCTGGGAGCCTGCCTTGAAAGGCTCTGGGCCTCGCCCAGGATGGACACACTCAGCTTTGACCTGGTGAGGAGACAGGGTGGCCCCATTTGTCTCTGCTGGCCACAGCGCAGGGCTGGCCACAGCGCAGGGCTGGCCACAGCGCAGGGCTGGCCACAGCACCAGCCCAGCTCTGGCCAAGGCACCCCCAGCCCAGAAGCCTCAGAAGCAACCCAAAGTCAATCAGCACTTCCAGCTCTTGCCCCAAGAGCCCTAGGTGCCCTCAGCACCATCGTGCTTGTCTTTCTGTCCTTTGTGACTGTGGACAAAACTGGGAAATGCCACCTATGCACCACTGAGCTGCAAACCCGCAGCCAGGGTGGGCCTGGCTGCACTGCTCCACGGCAGAGCTGCTGAGACCTGCCCCAACTGCAGCCAAGTCAGCTCCCGAGAGCTCTGGGAGGGAAGCTGATGTATTTTGGAGAGACAGGGAATGTGGCAGTGCCAGGGCCAGGACCCCCCAGCTCACAGCAAACTCCCAGCCCTGTGATTTCTGAGCTGGGGGCTGACAGAGCCTGTGCTGGTTGTGCCAGGCTCCCAGGACCTCTCCACAGCAGGGCTGAGGCAAAAGGCCCCTGCAC
Organism: Origma solitaria; assembly: GCA_013397895.1. NCBI lineage: Eukaryota > Metazoa > Chordata > Aves > Passeriformes > Acanthizidae > Origma > Origma solitaria. The sequence goes on from VZRL01006662.1 coordinate 1,620,588, forward strand.
AAATCCAAACCTCCCTCTGCAAGAAGCAGCCCAGGGTCCCAGGCTGGGGCTTTGGGGACAGGGAGCAAGACATCCCCTGTCCAGCAGCCCCCATTCAGGCCCTTCTAGCGTGGCATTCCAGCACCCCCATACCCATCCCAGATGCTGTGGTGCCTTTCCCCAACCCTGTGCCTCATCTCAGGGGCTCGATAAACATCTGTTGCCATAGAGACTCACTCACTGCATCGGCTTCACCCAATGAGATGAAACAAGAGCCGCACCCTCAGAAAAACAGGAAGAAGATGTTTGGCTTGAAACCGTGCTGGGGTGGGGGTCAGGGCGGCAGCAGCAGCAGGGAGGCTCTGAAAGGGGAACACGGCCAGCGCTGTGCACGCCGTTGAAGTTGATATTAATGGTAAGCGTGCACAGGAACCTTCCCAGTTATCCTGCTGGTGACCTTGGGACTTTTCATGCAGGTCAGCACACCCATGCACATTCTATGGGCAGAGGCAGCCAGCTCTGTTGGGAAGTTGGTATCCTGGAGATCCTGGCAGAGCCTGCAGAGCTCAGAACCCACTGGTACCAGGCTCTGAGTGTCCCCATGCCCAGGGTGCCCGGCAGGTACAGAGCAGGATCGAGTTGGAAGGGACCTTAAAGCTCATTCCATTCCAGCCCCCTGCCATGGGCAGGGACACTTTCCCAGGCTGCTCCAAGCCCCATCCAGCCTGGCCCTGGACACTTCCAGGGATCCAGGGACAGCCACAGCTTCTCTGGGCACCCTTTGCCATGGCCTCCCTACCCTCACAAAGGAGAATTCCTTCCTAACATTTAATCTAAATCTCTCCTCTCTGAAGTTTAAAACCACTCCCCTGTCCTATTGCTCTCTGCCCATTTAAAACATCACTCTCCCTCTTTTTTATAAGCCTCTTCCAGTACTGAGAGGCCACAGTTCTCATAGGGCTGGTCCCAGTCTGATTCCCAGACCCACACAGGGAACATGGAGTTTGTAGTGACCAACCTCCTGACACAAATCCTCATCTGAGAGCTGATTTTTCCTCAGCTGGGAACAGGAATTGAGTTCCTGACTCAACCAGCAGCATTTGGTGAGAGAGGGCTCTGCAACAAAAATCCATGGTGAGGAAGGGACCATCCTTGGAGGAAGGCTAAACCCTGACATATCCCTGCAGGAAGGCTCCCATTGCCCTTCAGTCAAGGGTTTGCCGTGAGACACACCTCGGTGTGGCCGAATGTGAGGCGCTGGACACGGTACTCGACCCAGCTGCATTTCCAGCATGGATCATCCTCCGAGCTCTGTGCTTCTGAGCACGCGGGAGCCGGGGGCTCCCGAGATCTGGTCCTGTTCCTCCGTTCCCGCTGTGCCCGTGTCCCGGTGTCTCCGGTGTCCCGGTGCAGTACCGGCAGCCGGCGGCCGAGGGCTCCCGAGCCGCGCTCACCGCCCGGAGCCGCCGAGCTGCCGCCGCGGGCGCGGGAGCAGCTCACGGTAAAACCCCGGCGCGGAGCACCTCCCCAACCCCGCGGTGCCTGCAGCCACCAGCCCCTCGGCCAGCACCAGCCGCTGCCCCGGGGCCATCAATGCCCCGGTGGCTCCCCCGGGGAGGGATCTGCTCCTCGGTCCTGAGGGACAAAGCGTGCGAGCCACGCCCGGCAGCCGCCGGGCCCGGGGCACTGCCCAGCACCACTGCAGCTCTGGCTGCACCACAGCACGCAGGGATGCTCCAAGGGATGCCCTGGAGATCCACGTTACACACTGAAATCTCACGATGCCCTCCTGCCCCTGACAACACGGCCCGGGCTGACGGATGCTTCAATGTCCCAGGCCAGACAGATGAGAGGGATCCTTGCCCCTGTGGGTGCGAGGAGTTTTAACCCCACAGACACACAGGGCCTAAATCGGCTCCTGCCCCCTGCTCCCCAGCCCAGGAGCCATCTCTATCCCAGCCTCTTCGCAGGGAAACCCAAAACTGTCAAATTTTGCATGGCCTTTGAGCCCTTCCCAGCCCTTCCCATTGCTCCTCACACCTCGTGCATTGAGATATTTTCACCAAACATTAACCAATGACAAAGGCCAAAGCCCAGCCTGGCCTTTCCCGGACACAGTCACTGCCTGATTCCCGCATCTCCTCCCGCCCTCCCATCCCCACGTAATTCATTCCCCACCTCCCCCCTCCCCGGGCTGGGGGTCACGCAGCAGGGAGAGCCCCGCTGTGTATTGCATCCCAATTTGCCATGCATTTCCACACCATTTGCTTCCTTTTCTTTTTCCTGCACTGGGAAGCTGCTCGCTGCCCAGGGGTCCCAACTGCTCCAGGATGGGAACATAACCACAAACGTACAAGGACACGTATTTATTTATGGCACACAGTGTGTGGGGATACTGCTGCCTCCCAAAATGCCTGGTCTGGGGGTGGCACGTGCCCCTATGATTTCTGCTCATGGCCACAGGGCCCAGCCACAACGTGGTCCCTGTCCATCCCATCCTGGAAGCCGCACATCTCCACGCCCGGCTGCAGTACCCAAATGATATGCAGATCTCTGTGCTTCAATTGGCGGATGCCTTGGGAAAAACAGCCACCATTTGCCCACAACAAACATGGCCACCATGGCCCAGCTGTTCCCTGGGCTGGCCCCAGCTTCCCTCTCTGAATTCAGGGATATCATGCACCCCCTCAGGCACCCCCATCACCACTGACATGGGGGTCCTGCAGCACTGGAGGGAACAGGGCACACCTGAAATGGACCTGCTTTGGGGGGATCCAGCACCAAAACAGAAGCCAGGAGCCCTGTGGGAACACCCATGGCCTTAACCCCACCCATGGCCTTGACCCCCACCTGGACCTTCCAGGCCAGGGCTCCGTGCTCAGCAGGCCCCCAGAAAGCAGATGTCCCTTGCTCAGCCTGACAGGATGGGCAGAAAGCACAGAACCCACAGCAGCTCAGGGGTGACCATGACAAGTTCCAACTAAACCCCTGGGGATAGAACAAAGATTTCCAGTCCAGGGAGCAGCACAGCCCTTTTCCCCTCAACAGGTAAAAGGGACTCAGCTCCTCATCCCTTCCTTTGATACCAAACCCCCACCCCAGCCTGACAGCCCCTGCTACAGACATAACACAGGACACACAGCATTCCTGGGATATCTGGCATACTTGGGAAAAGCTACAAATCACGTTCCATCAGATTAGTTCAGGGGTCTGACTCATTTTTAAGATGTCGAAGGTTTTCACGACAATTGGTGAATTTATTGGCCCCACTATCACTGTCAGCGGGAACATGGGGCCAACCTATTCAGGATGCGTTCCTGAGTTTGTCCAGAGAGGTAAAGTCCCTGTTGGTGATGGGAAACACTGAATTCATGCAAAAGGCACTCACAGGTGGAGCCACAGCGTTGGTAGCAGCAGGGGGGCATCTCCTCCTGCCCCACTCAGTAGCCCCCGCTGGTGCGGCCCCTGGGGCAGCTCTGGCCAGCAATGCCCAGGGAAGCTGCATGGCTTGGATGGCCTCCTCTGGCTGACCAAGCAGAAACAGAACACCCCAGAAGCTCTGGGGACACCCCACTCTGCCAGGGGTAAAAAGCATGGAGCCCACAGCAGCCCAGGGACTGCCCAGAACCAGTTTTTAATAAATCCCTGGGAGGATAACGGAGATTTCAAGCCCAGGGAGCAGCATAGCCCTTTTCACCCTCAGCAGGAACAGGACAGGGGGCATAGGGGCTGCACAGCACTAGACCAGGGACAAAGCTGATGGCACAGCCCCCCCAAACACTGTGGTCCCTAAAGAGATGCAAATGTCAAGGGCTGCTCCCACTTCCGACCCCCAGCACCTCACCAGCTCAGCAGGCAGCAGATGAAGCATCTCCACTCACACAGCCTTCCCTTCTTGGCCCCAGAAAACGAAAGAACAGTGACCCTACCCCTGCATCCTCATGGGGAGCACAGGAACAGCAGCACTGAGGGGCAGCTGGGAGAGGAGCTCACCCAGCATCACCCAAATCAGGACTCATTCCCAACAGGTTCATCTCTCCGAGCCAAATCCCTGCAGCCAGGAGGGCCCCACTGGCTCCTCACCCCTTGAGCTGCGCCCACACCGCCGTAACGCCGGGATGTCTGTGCATGGCTCAGGCACACAGGGATGGGCGGTCACACACGGTTTTTTGTAAAATCTATGAGGTGTCGCGCACAAAGAGCCGAGCTGGCAGAAGGTAAATGAACTCAAAAAGTGTGGCGCTGTGTTACAATTCTGTGTCACCTTCGGCTAAAAAAATGCTCCTACAGCTCTCCTCGTCAGCGAACGGCCACGGTAATTATCAAAGAAAACAATGAAAGGTGACAGCGCCCGACCCAGGACAACCCCCTGGCATCGACCCAGCACCCCAGGCACGTCCACATCCTGCAGCCCCCAGGTCAGCCCCACTCCCTGATGAAGCATCCAGTTTCTCATTCCCTCATACAGAGGGTCCCTTGTGGTGACATTCCCCCCGCAGCGGGCACAGCCCAACGCAACCGCTGCAGCTCCAAATGCTTTTCTAAACCCGGCATCGCTAAACCCGGTATCGCTAAACCCGGCATCGCTTACCGGAGACGGCAGTGCCCGGGGTGCGGGCGAGGCCCCACGCAGGACACCCCATGGCCCGTCCGGCTCCTGCTCAGTCCCTGCGCGCCGCGGGCACCCAGGCGCCGGGGCGACGGCAATTCATATCCCTGCGGCTCCCGCACGGTTAACGGCAGGCTCCGGGCCCGCGGAGGAGAACTCCCTGAGGTGCTGACTCATCTTCTTCCATGCCTGTAAAGCACCATATTTCATCCTTCCACGCCCACAGCGCACAACTGCCGTGCAGCAGCTCCTCACGCCGCCCTGCACGCCTCGGTGCGTGCGGTGCCGGCGCGGTCGGTGCCGCCGCACCCCCGGTAGTGCGGCTCGGGAGGGATCGTGGGCCGGGCGGTACCGGGCTGCAAGCCGGCACCGCGCGAGGGTCACAACCGGCCCACCCCCCCTAGGATATCTTTTATTCTATTATATTCGACTATTTTAGAACCAAAACGCGCCAGTGCTGCTACTGCCTGTTCCGGCCCGGCGGGGACCGGCGCTGGCTGCCCCGGCCCCGGGGTGCTTTGTCGCCAAGAAGGGACCCAGGGCGGGGGACTCGGAGCCCGGGTCCTCGCAGCAGGAACCCCTCGCGGGGTCTGACCGGGGGGGATCCCCCGCGGGGCCGGCCGAGGAACCCCCCTGCGCTGCCCGGGGGAACAAAGCCCCGGGCAGGGCCACCCCATTGTCCCCGCTCCGGCCGGGCAGCGGCCGCCCCCGCGCGGGAGGAAGAGGAGGGGTCGCGCACAGACAATGC
>VZRL01006662.1:1646548-1660127 GCA_013397895.1 Origma solitaria
GGGGGGGGCGACTGGGAGGGCTGCGCCGCTTCCTCGCCGTCCCCCCCCCCATGGCAGGATTCAGCGGGCTCCGCCGAGCAGCCATTTTCTGCAGCTGCCTCTCCACCAGAGCTCAGCCGGGCGGCGGGGCCAGGCGGCAGCACAGCCCAGGGTACTCCCCGCCGCGCTGTCCTCCTCCGGGACGGGCGCCCCGAGCCCCGGCGGGCGGGGCCGGGGGTGGCCAGGCTACGCCGCAGGGCTCGCCGTGACAATCCCACCCTTTCCCCGCCATTTTGTTACCGTGCTGGCGTTTTCCCAAAGCAGACATAGTGCGGGAGAGCCTTGGGAACGGGCCCCCGTTGTGCCGGGGCGGACGCCCCTCGCGACCCGTGTCCCCGTTCCCTCCCACCCCCGCCGCGCCGCACCTGGCAGCGGGGCTGGTCCCGGGACACGCGGCCGCCGCGGGCACCTTCCCACCGGGATAGCCCCTCTCCCCTTTGCGCCCCGCGCACGCAGCACCCGAGGGTCGTGACTGCCTGAATCCCTGCAGGACCGTGTCACGCGGGGCTGGCACCGAGTTCCGGGCCGCTGGCACAGCACCCTTCAGCCTTGCCTGGTCTCGGTGACGGTCCCAGCTCCCCGCGGGACCAACCCAAACGCCCTCGCGGGAAGCCCACGGGGACAGTGGTTGGCCCACGCGAGGCCGGGCGCGCCGTCGGGGCTGACAGCACGGCCAGACCGCCGTGGAGGGTGGCAGGGGAACGGAGGGAGGTGGCCGTGACGAACTGCGGGACAGCAGTGGCGGCGCGGGGACGGGTGGGCAGGACAGCGAATGCCCCGACGGGGGTGGCCGGTCCCTCCACCCGCGCGCGGGTTGATGAACACCGGGTTGACACCAACCAGGGAGCCCCGCCGTTAGGTGAGCGTCCCTCTCCCACGGCTGCATTCCCGCCTCGGGGGAGGCGGTCGGATGTGACACTTCGCGGGAGATCCCGGCGACAGATGCCCCGTGCGAGTGGAGGCGGAGCGCGGCGAGGCCGGTGCGTGCCCCGGGCTGGGCCTCCGGAGCCGAGCGGCGGCGGAGGGCGGAGAAGGGAGCGGGGAAGGAGGGGGCTCCTGCAGTGCTGCAATGCAGCGCCGCGCCGAGCCCGCCGGCCCGGCCGCGCTCCGCCGCCCGCCACTGCGGCAATGCGGATGGAAGCCCCGCCTGGGCTGGGCCGAACCGGTCCGGGCATCCCCTGTCTGGTCAGGCTGCACCCTGCCCCAGACGCGCCGGGCTGCCGCTCTCCCCCGCTTCCCTGCCCCCGTTTCGTTTTCGTCCTGCCCCTGCCGGGACCGCGGGACGTTTCCTCCTGCGGCGGGACGCAGCGGGCCGGTGTCCCCGGGATCGCCCTCTCGCCTTGTGTTTGCGGGGGGGCGGAGTGGCTCGTCCTGCCTCCGGTGCTGGACGCCGGCGGACGCCACCAGCAGCCACCCTAGTCCCTACCAGCACCCCGGCTTCCCGCTGCGGCTCCCCTCGACGCCGGGACTTGGGGAGCTCCCGGTGCTGCACCGACTCGGGGCGGATCCCTGGTCTCTGCCCTGCTCCGTTCCAGCTTCTCCCGGGAGGCTGTCCTCCTTCCCCACCTAGCCTCCAGGCCCCCCATCGTCTCTGCTTCCCCATCTCCTTCCCCCTGTCCCCGCTGACCCCTCTGCGCGGTCCAGCAACAAACAACGCTGCGGAGCCCTAGGCGGGGTGGGGGTCCCACCTCGGCTTCGCTTCCCTGTGGCTGCCATCTGACACTCGGACTCGCCGCAAGCACCGCGGTCCCTCCTCCGAGCACCCGGTAAGGGCGAACCCTACGCCACCGCCGCCTGCCCGCAGCCCGAGGTGCCCGTGTGCAGTCGTGTGTGGGCAGTGCCCTGGAGAGAAGGGATTCGACTTATAAAAGCCACTGATAAAGGCATAAACCCAGCAGGGCACGGCAGATCACGGGGTGCATAAATATCGGGGCTTAAGACTGGGGGGGCACTATAAGCCCCCACAGCCTGCCCCTGTCCCACAGGCTCTGGATCACCCCCCTCTCTGTTTGACTCTTGCCGCAGCAGCCTGGGNCAGCCTGTGGCTGGATCCAGGAATTCTCTCCCAGCCATGCCAGGCAAACTGGGTTCTGCCCTCCCACCTGGATGTTTTTTTTCTGACGCGGTGAAAATGGCACCGCATTCCAGCTCCAGCTCCTGCTGGTGCGGACTCAGCCGCTGGATCCTGTCGTGTCTGCATTTACTAGATGAAAGCTCAGCCGAGCCCCTGAATTTCTTCCCTGGGAGAGCTTTACGGGCTGATCAAGACGTCCTTAACCTCCCTTTTGGGAGGCTGAGCACCTCCGCGGCTCACTCTGGGGCTCCCGGCGCTCCCCGAGATCCCTCCATCTCTCCCCGACTCCTCTCCAATATTTCAATATTTCTTCTCAGCTACCGGAGGCTGTTCCACGCGAAAGCGGGCTCACCAGTGCCACACACCGAGCAGTACCGCCGACCCCCTCTGCCTTCCGTCCCCCGCACACACGGGCACCCCTCATCGGTGGCGGTGCCGTCCCTGTCCCTGTGCCTGTCCGTGTCCCCCGCCCGCCATGTGACACAGCTCCCGGTGGCACCGAGAGAGCGGCTGTACGCCTCGGTCCTTGCCGCGGAGGTTTGTTGTTCAACTCCTCGGGCAGTGTTGAATGTATACGGAGACAGAGCGATCCCTGACCGCAAACCGAGTGCTAGCGGGGGGCCCCCGGTCCCCCGGGCAGGTTCAGCCTTGGCTCCCCGGCTCCTCCTGCCATGGTTCCTCTCCAGGAGCAGGGAAATAGGGACACTTTGAGAGCTCTTTGGGAGCTCGCCCTGCCCCGGCGGGGGATCACCCGCGATCCCCCAGGGATGGCTAAGCCCCTCAGCCCCGCACCAAGCGGCTGTCGGGCTGGTTCTCTGCAGCAACCCCCGCTCATCGCAGCCCCTTCCGTGCTGAGCCTCTCGCAGGACGCGGTCCCAGGCGCTCCCACGCACGATCCCCGCCCCGTGGAACTCCAGCTCGCAGCGGAGCTGTGCTGAGCCCCCGGCTGGCTGCTCTTAGCCCACGACCATCGGGATGCTGCTGTTCACGGCCCCTGTGTCACCCCCCAGCTCTGCGTCCTGATCTCCCAGCTCTTGGGACGTGGCACCAGGCAGTCATTCTCAGTCATGGGGAGCGTGGGCGGGGGGCGGGGGGGCAGGAGGAAAGAAAGCAAAGTTAAATTTGTCAGCCCGAAAGCAGAGACAATGCCACGGCCGAGACTTATTTGTCACATACTCAGGCATGAGATGGAAGGAATTCCTGTGATAATGCTCGTCCCTGCTCAGCCGCTGCTGCTGAACCACAAATTGCTGCTTGCAGCACAAAATATGGAAATGGGATACATTAGATTAGTCTCCTTCTTGCTGGGGCTCTGCTCTAGGAGTTATTTCTGAGTCCGGAGAGTTAAAGCATCTTCAAGCAGCAGAGCATCAAACCCTGAGAAAGTGGGTCTGCTTCAGGTGGCGGAGCTACAAAAAGGAAAAACATCAGGAATTCGGCTACCGTGGAGCCAGTGAAAGATTTTTCAAAGCAGAGAGAGACACCCAGGGAGGGCTCTTCCCACCTCGGGTTAAAAATGGCTCAGGGTCAGGTTGAGCCCTTAAACTCGAGATAAGGCATCATTCCACCAGCCGCCGGCGAGAGGGGTGGCACCGCTGATGTCTGACCACCGCTGCCTCTTCTCTGCACAAACCCACCATGAATCCCCCTGGTTTATCTGTTTCTGGTGACTTCATGTGCCAAAAGAACACAGGCGGAGGAAGGACAGTGTCACGGCTGCATCCAGTGCACATTCCTGACACTAAAATGACAACCTGGCTTGCACCGTACGGCAAATGGATGAGTACAGCGGGGACTACTCTTCAGCCTTCGTTTTTCAGCTGTGTGAAAATACTAACGTGTGAAAATTAACGTTTCCAAACATATATGAATTTTGCATTTATTTTGTCCTTTGAGATGCTCCGCTGGCTTCTTGATACCGAACAAACCTTCCCTGCCCTAACCTTGTATTTGGTATTAAAAAGAACCTGAGGCTGCATTGTTTTTTTCTTTCACACAAAATATAAAGTATTTCTTCCCGAGAAGCTCCCCGAGCTTGAGGAGCCCGTTCCCCTCAGAGGCACCGGCAATGGGAAGGGGCATTCACCTTCGGGGTGCGGGAGATGGGGCGGCATCAGGTCAGGGACCCAGAAATTCAGAGGGTCAATCCCCCCTAACCCTCGTCTTCTGAAACACGATGCCCGGTCTGTCACAAAGGGCATTTTCAGGGAGTCGGGACCGCTCTACCCAACGCCAGGGCCGAGGGCTGCCCACCCCTCTGCCTCTCGCCGCCTTCCCCGGTGCGGTTTGCCGCTCCTTTCCCAGCGTGCTGCCCGGGGCATGAGCCCTTCCCGCATGGCACAGCCCACGCCCGCAGCCCGGCGTGGCCATTTTAGCCCGCACTCGCCCTCGCCGCTGCCGCAGCCCCTCTCACCGCCCCCCGCCGCTGCCGCAGCCCCGCTCGCCGCCCCCCGCCGCTTCCCTGCTCTCTCCAGCGGCTGCGGACAGGTTCCGCCTCGGGGCTGGCGTGACGATGCCCACGCGGCGTGGCGCGGTTCCGCGGACAGCCCCTGGAGCATCTCGGTCCCACCGGTTGCCGCAGGCTGAGCTCTCTTCCCTCTGCCACCAGCGGCACCGGGAGGGTGGGAAACGCCGAGTCCGAATTTGCTGTTCAGAGCTCTTGGAGCAGCTTCTAGGATGCAATTTTCCACCCTTGATTTCAGCCAAGGGATAACGTGTGACATTTGAGTCATCCCGATTTTCCTATTCTTATGCTTCATAAACGAAGTGACACCTTCCCCCGCTGGGCATCAGGGAAGGGGGCAAACCCAGAATCCCTGGTCCGTTCCCTGGGGCGGGTTGTTCCCTCTGTGGCTCATTTCACAGCCGTTACCAAACGCCATCATCCCTTGTCCTGTACATCTCAGACTCATCCCTACTGTGGACAAAGACGAAGCACCCAGGGTCTTCCCAATTCCCAAAGAATTAAAAAAATTCCCAACCAGAATCTTTGTTCAGCACAGTCTTTATATCCAAATTAAACATGTTTGTTAAAGCTTCCATCAGCTCAGACCCTCCATTCAGGCTGCTGTCAATACATTTTCTAATATTATCCAAGTCTTCGTTCTCGCTGCTACAGCACAACAGCAACACCTCTGAAAGGTTTTGGTTATCCCCTTTCTCACCTCCAAGCCTTTCTGACTAAAGCACTTCTGTGCTATGGAAGCTGTGTCCTCATTCAGGCCATGGCAATGCATAAAACCCCAGAAAAACAGGAATGTGGCCATGCCCCACTTCTCGGGAGCTTCCTGGGTCAGAGCCTGTAGCCCTGGAGAAGCTCAACCTCGGTGCTTTGGCTGGGTCCCCCCACCTGTTGCGAAAAGGTGCTGGTGTTTGACAGGGCTCCTGGAGGGTTTGGGGACCCTGGAGGGTTTGGAAATCCTGGAGGGTTTGACAGTGGGTGATCAAATTTCCCTCTCTCCCCACCCTGGAAGCCCAGGGCCTGTTGCCAGCAGGGTCGCCCAGGGACGGCACAGCCCGGCATGCCCAAGCCCCAGCTCCCGGGATCCAGGGTGCTTCCTGCTGTGTCGCACAGCATGTTTTATATGTCTGCTCCTTCGATAAAAATAAATCTTCATGTTTGCAGTTTGCTTTAAACTACATCAAGGTGTCAGCTGAACTGACGGCTCCTCTGAGAAACGACCTCGGGAGGTGCTGGCAAATGGCTCTCGGGTGAGCTTGGGATCTCGCCCTGCAACGCGAGGCACCAGCAGCTCCCAGCCTGGGGGGGAGGAGACCCCAGCCACCCTCAGCCCTCCCAGGGCCTGCCCCAAACTTTCATCATTACAGAGACCCTAATTCCTCTCCCATTTGCACCCAAAGGTCTGTCATGCAGTAACACCCCTTCAGTTTCCATGAGACTCCGCATGCTGGCACAGATCCAGGGATGGCTCCTACAAGCAGCTGCACCACCGTGTCCCTCTTCCCTTTCCAATCTCCTTTCCAACCCACCACCAAGTTCTTTTCCTTCCCTAGCAGGCTGCACACACCTGACCACAGCCACCTCGGCCACTCTCTCATGTCCCCCACCTTGTCCCCCTCTCCTGTCATTCCCTGCACCAATCAAGGGGGTCCCCACTCAGGAGTGCAGTGAGGGGGCCCCGGGAGCTCAGCCCCCATCTCCACCCAAGCTCTTGCTCAACGACAGCTCTCCCTCGCTGCACTGACGCTGCCTGAGGCTGGGCCATGCCACAGACCATGGCTGGGTCAGACATTGCTGGCCCAGCTGCCTCCTAAATGTGTGAGCTGCTTCAGTTCACCCCTGATGGGATTCTTCGCAGCTCAGGGTGCAGGCAGGAGCTTTCCCAGGCACAGGGGATCATCAAGAGCCACTCGACAAGGCTCTGAAAGCACCTGGAGATGGTCTGGGCTGTGCTGGCTCTGTGCAGCTGCCTTCTTCACCTGGTGCAAGCGCAAACAGAGCTGTGTCCTTGTGGCTGTCTCTGACAGATCTCACGTGAATCTGGGCTGAGTCCAAATGATCTTATCTGGGGAGAGACTGAGGATTTCCTACTACCAGGCTTTTTTGACTGCTCAAGCCACAGGCAGCCCTGTGGGATGGGGCTGAAGTGGGGAAGCCCCCTCTCCATCTCTCCATCCCCGTGCCAGCTGCCCCAGTTTGGTGAGAGGGCTGCACCTTGGTCTTACCCTCCCACAGCCGCGCTCATGCACAGAGGGACACCAACCCCACCAAAATGCAGTAAACCCCCTCAAGTGGCTGCTGGATCGGCCCTACTGGATCCAGCTTTAGGTAAAATGGTTTATAGCAGCTGACACATGTATGGCTGTGCTCAAGGGGACAGGCCTAGAAAAACATAACCCAAGCAGTGGGCTTCCCTCTCAAAATGTGACCATGAATGCTTTATCTTGTTGCTGACTTCTGCAGTGAGGGATGGATGCTGAGATCACCACACTCAGCAAAATCCCACAGTCACCTGAGATTGCATAGCAAAATGAGAGAAAAATGGGAAAATAAAGGAAAAAAATCCCACAAAATGCACACAATGGATGTCTGGAGGAGCTGCCCCCACCCATGTATGAACAAAAGCAGTGAGTGCCCCAACTGCCTCGGAAATCTTCCACGTCCCACTGCATACAACCTACGTCCACCTTCTGCCCTTCTCGAGGAGAAGCTCCTCTCCCATTCCCAGTCTGGAACTGAAGTCTGGACCCGTTCCCGTACTGGACCTCCCAGTTCCCACAAGGCTATTTCTTACTCTGGTTAAAACACATCAGCTCTATGCTTTGTGTTTACTGAACATCTTTCTTCATTACAGCATCCTCACGCCATAGATAGAGCCCTTCCGCGCAGCCCTGGGGCCCATGTTGCCACTGTCCCATGGTCATTGCCAAGGGATGGTGTTTCTGTCGCTTTCCAGGGAGCAGGGATCACACTGACACCTCCTGAAACCACACAGGGCCACGGCAGGCACTGGTGATGGAGCTGGATCCCAGCCCAGGGCTGCTGCAGACATTGGTACCACCACAGCGAGGGGAGAACCTGACAGCATCAGCAGCTCTGTGCACGGCTGTGGATCCATCAGGCCCTTTCAGAAGGGCTCAAAGACAAAACAAATTCTCCTTTTACATCAGCAAATGTTTGTCTGGAATAAGTCCAAACCAAGCAGAGGTTAACGCATTCCTGGGAAATACATTAAATGTAGCGCACACCAGTCTTCCTAATGGAGCGTGGTGACGCTCCATCTCGCTCTGGATCACTCTGATAACCATTGGAAGTCACCGTGGACTCCACATTAATTTGCTCAGTAACAGGCATTTAGGTTTGATGCATTTACTAGGGAAAGAGAGTGGCAGGAATAAGTAATTCATATCCAAACACTTCATCTCTCCCAGCCAACCGGCCCAGCAAGGGAAGGGCGCAGCTTTTAAACCAGTAACTACTTATCACACCTTTCACAGCACAGGAAGCTGCTGGAGTTGTGATAAACATGATCAAACTATTAAAGTAAGAAATATCTGGCTGTGTGGTTTCCGGGAAATGGTGCCTCAAACCAACCACGCTGCTGCCGGCACAGGCGGTGCTTTTGGGGCTTCTGTGGCCCCCGGGGGTGGTGGCTGCAGGGAGGGAACTCAGAAACACACACTCAGAGGGACAGTGTTTCCTTAAAAACTGGCGACACAACACCCTCCATTTTCCGAAATGCTAATGAGCTGAGCTAACTGCAAACCTGCAGCAGTTATTAATTGCCCAGAGCCTCGCACACCTACAGCCCAGGGAAGGGAGCTGCCGAGCCGGCTCATGGTGGCAGCGATGCCCAGGCTCTGGCCTGGAGCCTGCACGCCCTCATTCAGACACAACCTGCTATTTGTGAGAAACCCCGTTGGTTTCATCTACCTTTGTCTGTTTAAAGAGCAAGTTGTGCCCTGGCAGCCGCCCTGCCCCGGAGCCGTGGCCCGGCCCCGCTCCTGCACTGGCTCCCGTAGCTGTCTGTTGAGCCGCACTTCCCCTTTCATAAATCACATTTTGCATTCTGAGCATGCGTCTCCTCTTCCATGCCATTTTTGTTTTCAGATAACCATTAGCTTAATTAATCAAGGGAAATGCATCATTTCTGATCGTATGTTCTGATAGTGGAGCCTGGGATGGCAGGGAAACACTTCCCACCACCCCATCCCTGGGCACCCCCTGGTGCAGAATGGGGTTCACCAGCACCTGCCCCGACACCACCTCTCCAGCACCCTCAGCACGACACCCACACGGCTCTGGTGACACGCAGCGTTGATTAAAACCCTCTTAACATTCAGCACAGCCATCAGGCAAATGTTAATTTTAATCAGAGCTCACCCTTTCCCCTTGCCCTGGGTGCACAAACCACCAGCTTTGGGGTCTCTGCACAGGCAGGTGAACAGCCCAGCCCTGAACATCTCCCAGATGTCCATTGGCTTTGGAGCATCAACCAAAACCGGGGCAGAAGCAAGCTGTCAGCTCTGACCCTGCCCACACCAACCAGTTTAGCCAAAGAGCTGGGATTGGAGCCACCTCCCCAGTGCCAGCTCCCAGCAGCCATTCCCACCACGCGAGCACTCCGAGCAGCAAACCTGAGCTACCCCAGAGCAAAATCTACTTTTAAATTGAATCCAAACTGCATCAGAAAAGTGCTCTGGCTCTGGCAGAACCACTGTAGGCAAGATCGGGGTTGAATCGCACACAGGGGTTCCCACTGTGACCCACACCTGGCTGGATGCTCTCCCACCTTCCCACAGACACCGCACAACCCTCAGGACTTACAAAGGAACAATTACCAAGCTGAGTTTGGAATGTATTTAAATTAAATGGGAAGCCCAGGTGGCCCAGAAGTGGGCAACACAAGACAGGGGTTATTTGTGCTTTGGGGATAGCACTGCCACACGCCTGGACAGAGAGACACCGTGTGACAGCAGGACCCAGGGCTGCCCCTCACCCCATGCCTCAGGGAGCCCAGGTATCGCTGCAGGGTCCACCTTACCCAAACCAATTAAATCTGCTTCTCACAAGCTTGTGGCTCTGGTCCACACACATCAATGTGCCATCAACAATATTTCAACCAAGATCTTTGCTGGAGAAGACATCGACTTTGACCAAAAGCCCAAGAGGAGACAGGCTGGCAGCAGAGCCAGTTTTGCCAGCACCAGGTTCAGAGGGCGGCACTGCCCAGGCACCTAACTCTGTTTGGGGAGGTGACAGGGAATCACTGGCAGGGACAGAGACTGAGCACTGTGTCTCGGCCACCTGCAGATGGGCTCCAGGGGCTCCACTGCTGGGCTGCCACCACCCTGTAAAGAATTAGCCCTGCATTCTATTTCCAATAGACTCTAGCAATTATTAATCTTGTTCAGAGGTGGCTGCAGCTTTCTTGGTGGAATTTGGACCATCTTCCTTTCTGGAGACATTCAACTTATCGAACTGTGACCCTCCCCAACCCTATGATGACACTGCTGGTTTGGTGACCATCACTGTGCCACCTTCCCAGCCTGGGCTTCCACAGCTTCTCAGGTTCCCATCAGACCTCCCGCAAACCTCTTTGGAGGAGCCCAGCCCTGTCTCGGCCCTGGGGAGAGGGAAGCACCACACCACCAGCTCCTGTGGCCTCACTGCCCACCCACAACACAGAGTGCCCTCAGCACTGTGGGCATGACACTCTTGAGGTAAAAACTGAACTATATTCAACATGCTGCATCTCAGAGCTGATTTTTTAACCTGCAGGTACTGGCTCTGCGGCAGCCCAGCCACAGCCTGCCCACACAGGGACCTGCTATCCGTATGTTGTAACAAATGCACTCCGAATCCCGGTAGTTTTTGTAAAGGTTTATAGTCCTTTGCCATGATTGCATGATACATTTCTTCCCCTGTGACACAGCCCTCAGACCAGGATGCACCGCTGGCAGCTCGCAGCAGCTGGGCTTTGCACTCCGATCTACACTAGCTGCAGAACATCAAATGCACTTTCAACATCTCCATTTAATATTTACATTCAAGCAATTAATAATTGGAAGCTTATAGTTTAGACATTTCTAATAGCAGCAATTTCTATAATAGCTTGTTTAGCTTTAGATAACGATTTTTTTTTGCACATAGAAACACCACATGTGTACAGTATCAAAAAATATATACGGGATGGTCCTGCGGGTCATGGGGAGGGCAAGGGACCAAGACTAACAAATGCTCAATGGTTAAAAAGGAGAACAGAAAATAGTCGTTTGATATAGTTTATAAGGTGATCTAGGGACTCCATAAATCTAGGCTTTATATTTCATTATATAAATACCTACAAATAAATATATTAGCGTGGCCAGGGAGCGACCAGCTTTCAGCTCAAACAATACATTTCAATAACACCACGTACAAACGGGAGCAAGAACCACTTGACAAGTTAGCACTGTTAAAATATAATACTATAACTCTGAGTAACTGGCGGGTCCCATCCTTGTGTGTCCCATTGCCTGCAGGTCCTGGAGCAGCCCCCAGCTGCGGGGTGGGAGCAGCGGCGAGGTCACCCCACGTGGCAGGGATGGCCACCGTGCCTGGCCCTGTCCCGGCATCCCCTCAGCGGAGACGGCAGGCTCGGCCACCGCCGCGCGGGCAGGGGCACATGGGCTCCAGGGAAGGGGCACCAGTACCTTGGAGGGAGGCTTTGGGGCGGGAAGCCCCGGGATGGGCAGGCAGCTCCCATGGGGAGCAGCTGCCATCCCACCTCACACCGTCACGTACTCCTTGAAGGTCACAGTCAGGCAGTTTGCGGTCACATCTGTGATAATTATATTCCCAAAGAAGGGCTTGAATTCCTGCAGGGACTCAGCCTCCTCCTCTTCCTCCTCCTCTGCGGCCTCCTGGGGCTGCGGAGGCTCTGGGGCTGGTTTCTCAGCCGGTGGCGGTGGTGGCAGCTCCGGCTTCACCTGCGCCAGGGCCAGCTCACCCTCCGCCCGTGGCTTCACACAGCGCAAGTCTATGGGCTCGTCCAGGTCTGAATCCAGCAGGATGACCTCCGGCTGGCCGGGCGGCTCCGGCTGCTCAGGGGGCGGGGGGCTGAGGCAGGTGGGGGCACTGATGCTGCGGGAGGTCAGGCGCTTCTTGCCTGGCTCCCGCTCCACGTGTGGCTCCGACAGGCAGCGCTTCCGCGAGCCGGCACTGGAGAGGTTCAGTCCCATGGAGGAAGGGCTGTGCTCGCAGACGGGACTCAGGGACCAGGGCACAAGGTCCGGCTTGGTGGTGAGCTGCAAGGGCTGCTCCGCTGGAGGAAGGGGCAGCTCCTTGGCCAAGGGAGTCTTTTGGGGACTTTCCTCCAGCTCTGCGGGGGGCTGTCGGCCCTCACCCTCTGCTTTACTCAAGGCATTGCTGCCCACCACCCTCTCCTCCCCTGGCTTCCTCCAAGCCTCCACCTTCTCCTCCCCACCCTTCTTAGGAGTCCTCTCCTCTGCAGCCCGCTTCCGGGGAGGCTCCCCAGACTTGATCTTCACCGCCTGCATGCCGTTCTCCATGTACTTGCTCATGACAATCACAATGCGCCCATTCTTGTTTTTGTTCTTGACGATCTTCATCTTTCCCCCAAGGCCATTGCTGGTCACCCTGTCTCGGGGGGGTGGCCCAGTACCACTGGAAAGGTTCTTCTCAGCTCCATTTTTGCTCTCTGCCGTGAGGTTCTTGACTGGACCCAGCAAATTTTTGGCCGGGCCATGAGCCCACTTGTCTGGGTGGGCGACCAGGGGGGTCTTGTTATTGTCCAAGCAGGCCTGGCCCTGCGGCTCCTTGCTGCTGGGCTGGTAATGGGGCTCGTACATCTTGGGGTCCGGCTGGTAGTGGTGATGCTTCTTGCTGTTCAGCTGGTAGTAATACTTTCCTTTGCTGTGGGACTGGTGCTTCATGCTGCTCTCCTTGCCATTGGGCTGGTACTGGTGGTGCTTCTTGCTGTTGAGTTCATACTGGTGCTGCTGGCTCTTGCCAGAGGAGCCGAGATCCAGCTTGGGCCTGGTGTCCACAGCTGGGTCCTGCAGCCCCGTGAGGATGTTGGAGCGGCGGGCGAAGGAGGGAAGCTGCAAGGCAAAACCAAAAGCTGCGGTCAGACAGGGCTGGAGAACCAGGTGCCGGTGCTCTGGCAGGTGCTGACGGCTCCGGTGGAACCCCCGCCCCTCAGTATCCGTCCTTACAGGATGCTGCATCCTGGGGCACCGCGTCCTCTAGCAGGCGGCCCCAGCCCACTCCTACTTAGAGGCTGTGCATTGCTCCAGATTAATGAAGCAATGAAAAGAAGAAAAGCCCCCTTCAATCAGCTGTCTGGGAACGGGGGCCGAGCGGGACCGCCGCTGCCGAGCCCGCGAGCAGCCTGCTAATGCCACCCGGGCACGGGCACAGCAGGTCTGCTCTGGGGCCCAGAGGGGAGGGAAGGGGAGCTGGGGCACCTGCTGAGCTCAGCGCTGGGGGTCCCTGGGGCGCTGTGAGGCACCCGGGCCGTGCGCAGGCTCTGGAGCATGATGAAACCCGCTGCAAGCACTGCAAGCAGCTCCCCGGGGACGGCCCGCGGCAAGGAGCGCGGAGGTGCGGGGCTGGGTGCCCGCGCTTTACCTGCACGACCAGCGGCTTTGGCTTGGGCCCCCGCTTGCGGTATCCCATCAGCTGCTCCTGCCGCTCCCTGTGGGAACACAGTGTCACCGCGAGGCCCGAGGGCGGCACACGGACCCCGGCGCCACCTCCCCACGCGCGGCAGCTCCTGCAGTGACAGTGACCCAACACGGGCGCAGGGAGGGGGCAGCGGGAGGGGACCAGGGCGCTCAGGTGCGGAGCCGCGGGCTGGGGCTCCTGCAGGTGGCAGCGGGCCGGGGGCACAGGCATCCTGTGGAAGCAGCAGGCGCTTTTCCCGCTGTTGCTTCCCCGCTGCGGAGAGGGGCTGAAGTTCACAGTTTGCGCCAAAACACTCCAGGAAATAAACGCGCGGA
>VZRL01006663.1:0-12766 GCA_013397895.1 Origma solitaria
TGCATGGTGTGGCCAGACTACTCTGGCAAAAGGTTCTCTGCTCCTCCAGGTAGCTCTTCTCAAGATTTAACTCATTCCCTTGCCACATTACACTAATATTTAAATAATTCTTAGGGGGTTACTGAGGCCTGGGGCACATTAAGCACAGTGATTACTTCTGATCACATAGTAAGACCATCTGGCTGCCATTTTTGCTGGCTTCTTTTTTGTGGTGATCTTTTTTATTTTAATGAATTTTTAATTGCCGTGCCACCATTAAATAGTGGGAGCAGGCTGCCTAGTAAGAAGTCCTGTCCTGCCAATAGTCTGTCAGGCTCCATTTTGCTCCCCTGGTTGAATGAAGTGCTGTAGCAGCTGGGAGAAAGCAGACCTCCTCGATGTCAAGGACAGGAGCAGGGAGCAGCTGCCTTCTCAGAGGCAAGTTAGGATCAACACAGCAACACAACAAAACACATATCCAAACACGACATGCAGCTAATTCCCTTGCAGTAATAGTTTCTTGCTTCGCCATCAAGCACAATCAAGTCCATCTGAAATTTAACTGGGGAGCAATAGGAAAGTGGGGAGAGCAGTGAAAAAAACTTCTTGCTGCAGTTTTCAGAGGGCAGCACTGCCCACATTTTCCTTTTAGACAGAAACAAAGGAAGGATTTGCTGTAGAAAATAATATCATGTCCCCTTGAGAGCTGGATAAGCTCAACATTAGTGCTCACATCCTGAGAGACATCTGGAAAGAGCAGATTTGTGGAAGGGTTCTTCAGCTTTGGCTGTTTATCTGCTCGACCCTGTACATGGCAAGGTGTCACGTTTTGCGTGAAGTCAAAGCTAGTGTGAAGTTCTTCCAAGTCTTATTTACTGTGAGAGAGAGGTTAAACAACAAATTAACCCTAGGTAAAGCCCAACAATCTGTGCAGAGGCAGCAGCAGTCTGTCTTTAAGAAGAAATCCCATGCTTGCCATGCTGTTTCATCCCTGCTTATGCTACTACCATCCCACCTCCCTCCCATGTGTTCACACGTGATGCCCTGGTGTGCAGCTGTTTACACCAGCCACCACAGACCTGACCCTCAGCTTCTGACATGAAAAAGTAATATACATATATATACATTTGAATTTTTGTTGATGTCCATGCCTTCAAAATTAGACACCCCATAGCAATCTTTTCCTTTTTCATCCCCAAATGGTTTCTCAGTGAGGATCAAACCACAGCAACCATCACAAGACATTTCAGTCCAAACTTCATAGAGTCAACTGGCTGACATATGATCTTTAGATGCAATGGTCTAAGTCCAAGTGTTCCTCCTGCATCAGCGAATGAAAAAATAAATTTAAAAAAAAGCAGCAGTCATGCAACAGTAGAGTAGTACATGGGCTGAAGACTGGTGCTCCAGAGGTCAACTATCTTTGCAATGAGAGAGGAATATGGCTATAAAATCAGCTTACAACATTTTTAATCATATAGTCTTTTTCAAGACTTATGAAAATACTAGTTTCATTCTGAGGAGAGACAGTCCCATAAGACTTGAACACTTCAAAAGGTTTCCACAAGGAAGCACAGCTCCATGGGAATGTAATTTGAGCGAGCAACTCTGTGAGGGACACACTGCAGAATGCAGGATCTAAGTTAAGTCCATGTTTGCACATGCCACTACGGCAACCATAAATCATATCATCCCCCCACCAAGGTATTGAGTACAAGTTCAGAGCCTTAATGCACACACACTGCCATCTTGACACGAGCACCCACACTAAAACTAAAAAAAAAGATCAAATGTTGGACTGAAAGTAGGTTCTTCCCATGGTCATGCCTAGCACAGAGAATTTCCATCCAGAGTTCTTTCATCAAAGCGCATTATCATCTCCCCTAAAAAAAGATGTAGTAGAATCCAAGTCCATCCAAACTTTGCTAAACCCCAGGATTAGGAGTGTGATTTGTGTGGAAGTGACAAATCTCAGAAGCATGCCAGGATCTAATAGGAACAACTAGAATCAGTCAGCTAAACACGTTCTGCGGGGCCCTTGCAAACTGCTCTGTGCTGTAATGCATGGAGAGAAGTAGATTAGAGAATCAAAAGGGGTGTATTACAGTCTCAGAAGCTGGAGTTGGTTATAAGTCTATTAGCATAACAAAAAGGAATGTAACAGGGCAGGAGAGCTGCCAAGGGGAGTGCTGGTAATTGCAGTCTCAGGAAGAGCAAACAGAGCTCCTGCGGGGGCTGGCGGCAAGCAAGCACAGAGAAAGCCAGCAAGGGCTTCCAAGGGCTTTGAGGGAAGTGGAAAACTCTTATCCTTTCTGGTCTGATCCTGTGCGGTTGTGCAGAAGGACAAAAGAGCTCACTCAGCGTTGAGCAGAGGAAAGTGGTTGACAGATCCAAAGGAAGGACTGTGTGTTTGGTCAGGGAAAAAAGGGATAAAGGGGGTGTCTGAATCTAGGAGCCACCAGTGGAGCAGCACATCCATGAATCTGTCAAAGACCATTTTCCTATCCCAGACGGCTTGCAACAGTGAAGTAAAGGCCACTGTGCTCCTCGTGGCCAACAGCTGTGTGCCCCCAAGTCCTCCCTCCCACAACCAGGGAGATCATCTGAGCCAGAGGCCAAGCCAGGTGACTGCAGGATGGTGAGGGTAAAGATCAGCCCTTTTATTCAGCTGATTAATTTTTAACAGGGAGGAAGAGCAAACACAGGGAAAAATGGTTCAGCTGAGAAGAGAACCAGAAAAGAAGATGAAGAGCGGGAGAGCAGGGGAGAAGATGTCACTCACAGCCAGATGCCCACCCTCCTGAGGTGCTTTTCTGGGGCTGATGGGAAGTGATTTGTGCTCCAATTAATGTTTTCATTTATTTCGGGGCAAAGAAATATTTTTGGTTCAAAATGGAATGCCTGAAACTCCTGAATGACTGTTATCCTTTTTTTAATAAAGAACTTTAAAAATCGTACTTTCAAAAGTTCTCTCTCCATAGTCAGGATTAGATACTTGAATAGAAGTATTTGCTGAACATGACCTGAATTTATCAAACACTCTATCCTACCTATAGCTGAATATTTCCGGAGAGTTTATGACTAAAGGGCAAAACAACCTCCCTGTTTAGCTCGTCATCAGGCCTGTGCAAGATCTGGATACATCCAACTCCCACAGCAGCACAGGTCCAGGTCCCATTCCTCCTACCAGAGCAGGCAGTCATTGTAGACTCTCAGCAGCTAAGGAAGACAGAAGTGATTTTCAGCACCTCTGCACTGATCTTCACCCTGTCCACAGCCCTCACTCCCTGTGGGCACCTCCCAGAGGCATAGCATCCATGAAGGGCACCTGAGAAGCTATGCCTGAGCAGAAGCTAAACCCCACATAGCTTTGGGCTACACTATGTGCTTACAGATAGTGGCATGCATGTGTCTGGGTGTCTGTAGCAGGAATAGCAGAAAAACAAGAGAGGAGGCAGCAAGCAAGCACTTGATCTGACTGAAAGATGAAGGAAACCTTTAGAGGTCAAGAGTTGTTTGAAAAGTTGCGACTGAAAAGGATATCTCATGCTGTTTGCTTCCACCTGAGCTGAGGGTGGCAGGATTGTGGTAAACATCAATCATTCAGCAACACCTGACTCCATTGCCTGCTTTCTCTGGAGCAAACCACACACATGGAGAGCCTTTGGCTGCCCATCTGGGTCATGTGGGAAAAACAACATGATGGGAATGGATGTCTCGTGATGTTATTTATCAGACTAAACATACCAGGTAGTGCAAAGAGGCTTGCACACTCAGGTCAGTTGTGTCGTTACTGCAGCATTTACTGCTCATGCAACTCCCTGTGCACCACTTCAAAAGTTACCTGGCTCTGCCACATGACCTCCAAGCAAGCAAGCCAAGACTTTTAACAACATCTATTTTCCTCTGTTTCACGGGTCAGTGCTCCATATAAACTGCCAGTGTTCTCCTGAAAGATTTATTGTGAAATACAGCACACAAAACATTGGGGCAAAAATAATAACAAGCACATTGCTTCTGTTTAAGAGGGACTATCCATGTGATGTAGGTGCAGAAAAATTTCCCTGCTTTGAAACACACATTTTATCTATGCAGATCATGTCCCAGAATTCCGTGCAGCATCTCAATGGCATTTACATAGAAAATGGTTTGCAAACTCACAGAACAAGCAAGACTAGGAGACTTACTTCACTGATTCCAGGAAATATTTTGCCAGTGCAAACTTGTGAACTGTTAGCAGCCAAATACTGTTAAGATTTATTCAAGACAGAGAACTACTACCTACCAGTTCAGACCATATTTCTTGCCCTGCTCTTTAAATTATGAGTTTCCACAGGGTCAAGTTGCTTCCGTGTTTATTTTCTTTAACACAGCAAGCCTGCAGCTGGCAATAACTTTTTGGGTCATCTGGCTGTGAACTTCACATTTCAGCTTCTTCTGGGTTGCCTGCTGTTGTTCTTAGGTGATGTCAAAACCCCAAACTGTGTTTCTCCCATCTCTTAGAGCAGTACTATTCTTATGCAGACCTCTACCAGTGCAAACAATGCAGCAATAATAGTTAAAAAAAAAAAAAAGGAGTAAAGGAGTAGTGCTACTTTTATTGCTGGCATAGATGATTTACTGCCCACTTAGTTAATCCCTAAAAAATAGCGCAGCTGAACACCTTTAAGTTTCATGCATACAGATGACTAATTAAATACACAGTTAAATGGCTTGACCTGGCACTATTCTGACCATTAAAATCATTAAAGAAATAGAGTCTGTGGTTCCCCCAAGGCAAAGCGTTCCAATGAATAATTTGGGTATTGCAGTGGCTTCAGGCAGTTTGGGACAAACAGGGTACTCACAAGCTGGAGGGACTGGCTTGGAAGCCAGCAGCTTGGGGACTGACTACCTGACCCCATCTCTCAGCCCATGACTCCACCTCATTGCTCCATGCCATGGAGACCAGGGTAGAAGGACACAGGGGACACTGGGACTGGGGAAAAAGTTAAAAGAGCTCAGTCAGAAATACTAATTCATATTTTGACAAAGATTCAGCTGAATTCAAGCCTTTCATTATAATGCCCAGGTGCAATTGCAGTAGGAGATCAACCAGCACCACAAATGGACATCTGCCTGCCCCTGTCCTCTGTCCACTGGCAGTTCCAGGGGAGCTCAGGACCAGGTCACGCAGCAGGGTTATCACAGCTGACTACACAGGACACCCCCCCAGTACCTAACATTGTCTTTGCAGACCAAGGCATGGACATTCCTGGGCTGAAACTTCAGTCTAGATTGGAAAATTTAAATAACTAAACTTTTGTGACCAAGCAAGACTTTCATCAAACCAGGAGCACCCTTGGAAGGGTATCATCTGTGCTTTCATGAGAAAGTTTCCTCTGCAGTTTCCATTCTGAAGAGTCTGCCACTCATCCTCATGACCATGGTGCTATGTTCATGTGCACTAGTCTGCAGCATTTCTCGTCGTTAAGCGCAGTTTGCCTCAGAAATTATTGTACTTCTACTTACTTAAACTGACCTAATTCTTCAACAGAAGTACTATTTCAACAGAAGCAATTAAAAAGTTCTGCCATTGTGGCAAGGTACCGGCTCTATTAAAACTTCATTTAGCTTATCATTTTGCTTGACTTTCTGGAGTAATTTTTGAGCAGGCAGGGTTTGGGGGGTTTTTTTGTTCTGACTAAGAAAGCTTCTCTTTGAGAAATAACAGGATTAATTAGAAATGTTGGTTTTGCATCTTGTAGTTTGTAAAACTAAGCTACCATGAAATTTGTGAATTTTTTTGCAGAGGACAGCAAGGTGAAGTTCTTGCAATTTCATCCACTAATTAGCATGTGGAAAGATGTATGACAGATGTAAAGATGTTACTGAACATCTCTTATAAAAGAGATAGAAAACCAAGCCATGTCTGAAAAACTTAAAATGATATTAATAGAGCCCAAGTCAAGTATCTTAACGAAGCTATTGTAGTTGTAGCCTATATAAAATATGGGCACCTGTGGGAAACAAATGCAAATGGAAGTCTGTTTTATGTTTGCTGAAGTCATCATAAAGTTCTGTTTGAATTTCCTGTGAAATTCACTCTCTTTACAAACAACCACACTAATAAATGAGATGTTGTCTCACTCACATCAGGTTTTACTGAGCAGCTGAGTGTCTTTGTAAATAGAAGACATAGGCAAATATGGATATATGTTTTTTCTGAGCCCATTTGTACTTATTCACCTGTTTTCAAGGTGGTGATCCTGTGGGTGGATACACTGGCCACCACCAGCCATCCTATGTCTCACCTGTGGATGAAGACACAGAGTGTGAACATACCCTTGGGTACTGCTCCATTGCAAGTAATAACATGGATTCATTTTCATGAGGATTTGGTAAATACAACCTCCCAATATACTTCTGAAATCAGAACTTCCATAAAGGTTGATGCATGGTGATTTTCCCTCCTACACCTCTGCCAGCAAGCGTGTTCCTCTGCTTTCCCACAGCAGAATAAGCTACCTGTTTCTCTTCAGCAGCAGGGTATTGACTGTAGGCACCCAATTAACTGGGCCAAGCTTGGCTGTGTGGACAAGGTGTATGAGAAGCCTCTCTGGAAAGACTAGCAATGCCATGTCAGGTGGGGACATCCCGGTCTTCTCTGCACCTGGGCAGAGTAACATCAGCTGCAGCTGCAGCATCACCTGAGGCTGAAAGCATTGCGTCTTCTACTGACAGCATGCAGCATCTGAAGGGAGCTGACATCCAGTAAAAAGTATGTGGCGCCATTATATTTTTATGAGTCTGCCTTTTTTGACAAGTATTCACTTGTTCTTTTCAACAGAGAACTCTGTCCTAGATGTTCTGAGCATTGCCCAGCTGAAACATCTATTCCTGCCAGTTTTACTGCTCCTCTGAAAGCTGCAGAGGTTTTTTCCAAATGTGCTCCATCGTTTTTCAGAAATATAGTAAAAGGTATTTAGGGGAAGATACTTACTTCTGAAACAATGCGGACAAATGTGAATAGCAGAAAAGCTGAGATCCGGGAGAAAAAAAAGCTTTCACCATCCTCACTTGAGGCCACAGATTCACCTGCAGGCAATGAGCTGGAGCTGACACTGATCTTCTCACAGCTCACATTGATCTCCCAGCTCAGTGCCTGATCCTCAGGTAATGAGCAGAGATTAAGGATCCCATGAGAGCCCTTCACTTGGCACAAGAATGTCCTGGAGTAGAGCTGGGGAAGACTGCGATATTTGCAGGTAGAAACATTCCTCTGCAGCTTCCCAAATAAGACAAAACCCCTACTGACTGGCCAGGGAATAGGAGCATCATCTCACTTTATATGGGCAAGCACGACTACATATCATATCAAAATGGCATGGCCCAGTAAAGACCAGAGGCATGTGTGTACGAAATCTTTTGATTCACCATTTGTTATCCACCCTTCCTTTCATGACAATGGTTGAAACCATGTCAATACATGAATCATATTCATGGGGATATTCACAAGATGTTGATAAAAAGTGGTCAGTAAATGTTTGCAGGAGCATTTGGACGACAAGTGGCCTCCTGATTGTTGTCTGAATTGCAGATTAATTGAACATTTATGAACATTGACTAATAACTCATCAATTTAAACAGACTATATGTGATTTTCATCATCTGGCCAGGAAGCTGATGCAGTACAAGGCTGCTGAGATCAGAAGAAATGAATACCAAATATATATATATTACCCAGTCACATGTGGTGAAACATAAATAATCCCACAAAAACCTGATTTCATTGGGGATAATTTGCAAACCGAAATTAGCCTGCATTTTTAAAATAAGTTGTGTCTAGTTCAACTGTGAAAAGTTGCCTGACTCTAATAATAACTGGCCAACAGAGATCGAGTAGCAGGTATCATATTCAGTCATTAATCCAATCCAAAAATAATTCCCTTAAAGCTGTTTGTGAGTAAACTCCAACATATTCAAAGGAATCATGACTGCCTCCTGGACAATCTGGGAGTAGAAAATGAGACAAAATATGCCGAATAAATAATTCACTGCGAATTTTCTCTTTGACTCTAAATTTTACAAGATGCTTCTTAGGAAAATCCCTTTTTAAAATAGATAATATAGAGCTACATATCAGAATATGTTAGGACTCTTTAAAGAGCCCTAAATTTTCTGCCAAGTCAAAGTTTATTTAATGACTATTTCAAGGAATGAGGGGAAAAAGCAATTCTGGAAAAAAAAAATCACAGTTTTGTTTCACTGTATGTTTTATTTACCTTTTAATCTCTTTCTGTTTTCTTCTCACTCACCCACTGTGGAACCTCCATGTTTTTGGTTCCAGACTTGAAGTAACAAAGTTCAAAACCTCAGTTTCTGATTGAAGCTTTTGTTTTTCCCTGTTTGCATAATTTTATGATTGCTCTATCAGTTGCTTTGGTCTTTTTGCAGCATATTTTTGTCTCCCAACATTTTTCCTACCAGTTAAATATTAGTTTGGTCTCACATAGAGAATCATGAAGACCAGTAAGGGTCACAATTTATTACAGTACATTATAAGAGCATTGTCATAAGGGTTTAATTCCATTTCAAAATTCAGAAAATAAGTGGGATGTGTCCTTTCTCATGCTGGAGGGGGTGGGGGGGGGGGTTGGAATTGGATGATCTCTAAGGTCCCTTCCACGCAGACCATTCTATGATTCTGTGGTCAGGTTGGATACAGACTGGAGAATATAACACAGCAAAGGGCCGACACAGAGCTGTGCCTCCCTGACAAGTTTCCCTAGAGCTCTGTGTGTTTTTTGCCCCTCACAAGGCCCCGAGGAGGCGCGGGAGGCCGCAGTGGCGGGGAGGCCATTAGCGCGGGTGGGCAGCGAGGGCTGCGGCATGTGGCGCTCTGGCCTCCGCAGTGAAAGGCATGTCCCGCACCTGCTTTGTGCCTGCGGCGTGTCCCGAACTCACAGCGACAGGGGCTGGCTTGCGGCATTCCGCAGGCTGAGGGCAGGCATGCGAGACACCGCGGCCCCGGCCACGGCCTGCCGCCGGCCCCCGGCCTGCCTGCTTCCCAGCGCCTGCCAGCTGCTGGCGGCCCACACGGTCACACCGAATGTTTAACGGAGATGTTTTGTGAACTCTCACCTACTTGTCAGCTGTGACTTGAGGAAAAGGAAGGTGGAAGATGGATAATTTAGGCCATAAACTCATATTTTGCATTATTAATATGAAGGATGCTGTAGGAGCTCAGTGTTTTACGATGGCAGAGCAGCTACTTCAGCCTTCTTTACCTGAACAGTGTGGTTGTGGACCACCCCACAAGATATACAGGAATTACTGCAGTTCACCACAAGATGCTATACTCAGACCCCGGGCCCACACATATTTGGAGAAGATGTGGAAAACTCCACCACAGGAGAAAATTATGTGAAAAGACTGCTTATTCATGGAGAGGCAGCCAGCTTCAGGAGGAAGATACTAGCTGAAACACTCTTCGTGTACAACACCTAGTGACATTCCCACAGGAGTATCAGCTACCTGCTTGCATCTTCTAAAGGACAGGAAGCATCTTGTTTTCTGCGATGCTTATCTGTAGAGCAAAATGGATAGAGGAGCGTCCTACATTCCTGGAGACCCCTGTATGTGCTAGGCATTGTTTGATCTCATTCCCAAATCTTCAGCAAGGAAAAGCCTGGTCCTGTCAGGGTCCAGCCTGGTGACTGGCAGCCAGGAGTTGCATCCTGTGCTGAAGATGCACCCAAACCTGGTGTCAGAAAAGTCACAACACTCATGTGATTTTGTCTCAGCCTTTTTGAAGTCCTGCCTTCATTTTTTGTAGTACATCAGAGCTCAATAAATCCAGAACCGCAGGAGGGGAAAAAAGGGGGAAAAAAAGAGGAAGTGTTTTTGTTCTAGAAAAGCCCCTGTTCATGAAGGCGATTGTGTGAGTAATGGAGAGGTGGATACTGTGAGGCTGCACATGTCTCAGGAAAGAAAGGGCTCACACTATGTATTTGTAACCAACAGGGTGGGAATCTGCCACTTCTGGAGACCTCAGTATAAGGCAGGTCTTTAATACTTTTGGTTTCTTCTTCACTGCAAAACCAAGATTATGAAGGCAACCACTGAGAACCTAGCCTAGCCTAGGATTCCCTGCACAGCACTCCATCAAAAGCCCTAGCCTTTTTTTGTTAATTCTATGATTCTTTTAATAATTGTTTCAACCTTAATTGTAGCCAGCCTTCCCTTTCACACCTACCAGGACACATTATCTAGTTAGGCAGAGCAGAAGAGCAGGCTTTTGTCTCCTGCTTGTGATTGTGCCATGAGACACTGAGTGAGGCAAAGAATGAACTTCAGCTTCTCTTACTACAACTGTGATCATCTCATCCCCTGTTTCAGAGCCATGGCTTTTCCCTCACACTGGTGACAGTGGGATCTCGCAGCAGGTTTTCAATGTTCTTCTGTTGCTAGAGCTTGCTGTTCTGGTGTCTCAGCTAAATCCTCACCCAAGAGAAGGTTGCAGATCCTCCCTCTGAGTAACGCAGCTAAATAGGGAGCCATTTTTAATGCAGTGTGAGTGATGACGGCTGTGGTGTGGGAGGAAGCAGTTATATATGTTGATTCTTCTAAAACAGACCAAAAGGACAAGCTGTTCAAGCCAAAGCTGCTCTGATCTATAAAGACAGCAATTCAACCCGAAGGTCCCCTGGTACTGACAGAATGGGAGCATATAGAGCCCTGCCTCTTCTCACTTTGTATTACCTGAGGGGCACCACACGAGCGCCCTTGGCCACCCCTCTGCTTCACCCGTAACAACACTGCAGGGTGCCTTTGGCACTCAGTCTGTCTGCTGAATGAACATGCTACTACACCCTGGAAATCCTAGTCCTGACCCTGCCACATACAACCAGCCCCCCAACAACAACATTCAAAGCACCTGGGAGGGTGAGAAGCAGGGTCAGCAGGATGCTGCCCAGTGGATGCTGCTGCTCGAGATGTGAGAAGTTTGCTGCATGACAACACTCCAACTGGATTTGGTGCCTCTCCTGTCTTTTCCTCCTCACTGGCTCCAGCAAGCTGTCTCTGGCCCTGGCTACTGGTGCAGGCACCCCCTGCGATTCCCACATCTCCCTTAGTGGCAGGATTGGTCATTACTTGTCAGATGATGCCACCTGCACTCCATTTTCTTGATGCAAAGACAAGCCTCCTATGCTTTTCTCCATTCCCTTCTATAGTAGCATACATTTTTCATTAAATATAATTATTATTATTTTTAAATTACCTCTGTCTTGCCTGTGAGCCCATTGTTACTACACAGACACTGGTTTTCTTCACTTTGTTTCATGGCCATAGTTTTCTGAATCGCATTCTTTTTTTCTAAACCCCAAAACAGTATCTCAATATTACTATTTGAAATACAGCAAAACGTGGTGCCTCAGCTGTTGGTAGCATATGATGAGCAAGAGAAAGAGTGGAAAGAAGGCCAGAATGATTCCACTTGGAAAGCCAGGGAAATTGTTGGTCACACTGTCACTAACAGCCCTGATAATGTGTATCAGGCAGGCACCATGGGTGCCTACAGAAGCTCTCCTGGGCATCTCACATCAACCTGCTGGGACTGAAAGCCTCGCTGCACCACCCCCATCCTCCAGCTAGAAAAAAGGGTCTTGGAGATAGGGAAACCCCAAGGTCCCAAGCAGTGTTCTTACACTCCTGGGATCAGGAGGAAGGAAAAACGATGGATTGTCTTTTTTCCCCATTGATGAGGGATTTCCTGGGATGAGAAAGTGACATTGCATTTGGAGATTGGTGTCCTCTCACTGTCCTTGTCCTTCCCCGGGCCAAATGTCCAGGGAGGTCATGTTGTGTCACAGAGAAGAGCTGAGACAACGAGTCTCATTGGGATTGAAAAATTAATAAAACAAAGATGAGATTGAAAGGACAAGATAACATCCTTAGACTCTTCATCTCCTTCCTCTCTTCTCCTCCCATGTATTACTCTTCTATTAGGTTTTCCAATAAATCAGACGGGTTTTGTCCCCTGCAGCCTAGATCTCCAGACATAACACTCAGCATTTCTGATGATCTCATAGCAGTCTCCAGAGCAAATGATAATTGCCTCAGAATTCACAATTTTTTCCTAGAGTCATTCCCTTGTCATACAGCATCCAAAAAATCAAATCATGTCTCAGAGGCAGCACAAGGATCACAGACTTGCCCCTCCTTCTACTTTATCACAGCATCACAGAGTCACAGAATATTCTGAATTGGAAGCAACCCACCAGGATCACAGACTCCAGCTCCTGGCCCTGCACAGCACATCTCAAAAGTCACACCACATGCCTGAGTGCACTGTTCAAATGTTTATTGAGCTCCGTCAGGGTGGTGATGTGACCACTTCCCTGGGGAGCCTCTTGCAGTACCCAAACACGCTGTGGGTGAAGAACATTTTCATAATATCCAACTTAAACCTCGCCTGACACAACTTCAGGCCATTCCTTCAGATCCAGTCACTGGTCACCAGAGAGAAGAGATCAGTGTCTGTCCCTATTTGACTGCTCACAAGGAAGTTGTAGACTGCCATGAGGTCTCCCCTCAGTCTCCTCTTCCCCAGGCTGAACAACAAAGCAACCTCAGCTGCTCCTCGTATGGCTTTCCCTCAAGGCCCTTCACCATCTTTGTGGCTCTCCTTTGGGTGCTTTCCAACAGTGTAATGTTTTCCTTTTATTACATTGCCCAAAGCTGCCCCCAGCACTCGAGGTGAGGCTGCCCCACAGCAGAGCAGAGCAGAGCAGAGCAGAGCAGA
>VZRL01006663.1:12941-25142 GCA_013397895.1 Origma solitaria
ATTTATGAAGATGTTGAAGAGCACACAGCTGAGGACGGAGCACTGCAGAGCCCCACCACTGACAGGACCCCAGTCTGATGTCACCCCATTCACTGTAACCCCTTGTGCCTGACCTGTGAGCCAGCTGTTCATCCATCACATGATGTGTTTATCCAGCCCTGGGCTGGACATTTTGTCCAGAAGGACACTGTGAGAGACAGTATCAAAAGCTTTACTGAAAACCAAAAAAATCACATCACTGGCTTCCGCTGATCGGCTGGGTGGGTGACCTTGTCATAAAAGGAAATCAGGTTTGATAAGTAGGACTTTCCTCTCATGAAATTGTGCTGTCTGTGACCAGTTTCTGCATTGTTCTCCAGCTGTTTTTCAATACCTTCCAGAGTCTTCTTCACAGCCTTGCCAGGCACTGAAGTGAGAATAATGGGCCTGTAGTTTCCAGGGCCATCTTCCTTGCCTTTTTTAGGCTTTTAGTTTCCAATCATTTGGGACCTTTCCAGATTCACAAAACCACTAAAAAACAATCAAGAGAGGCCTCATGACAACATCAAGCCGGCTCCATAAGTATTCTCAGAAAAATACCACTAAACCCTCTGACTATAGGGATCCAGCTGGAACAACAGATCTCTCAAAACTTCAGAGTCAAGTGTGAGTTTATCATTCTCACAGTCAAGGCCCTCCAGCTAAGGGCACTGGGACCCTCTTAGTTCCCATTTGTGTTGAAGACAGGGGCAAAGAATGCATTAAATAACTCTGCCTGGTTCGTGTCCCTGTTTGTGAGGCGACCGTCCTTATCCTGTAATAGGCCAATGTTACTTCTGCCCTGCCTTTTGCCATTATTGTATTCAAAATCCCTCTTTTTATTGTCCCCCACATTTCTGGCCAGTTTCAATTCCAATTGAGCTTTGGCCACACAAATTCTCTCCCCACAATGGCAAGCAGCATCTCTGTATTCTTCCCATGCCACCTGACCCTGCTTCCACTGGGCATGCACCTTCTTTTCTTGTCTTACCTCCAAAAGAAGATTGCTGCTCAGACAAGCCAGCCTTGACATCAGACATTTAGGAATTTTCTGCTGTAGTACCCTTAGAAGGTGGTACTCAAAAAATGACCAGCACCGATGGATTCCAGCACCTTCAAAAGAATTTTCCATGGGGACCTTTTTCACTAGCTCCCTGAGAAGCCTGGAGTCTGCTCTCCTTGGGTCCAGATTTGAAGTTTTGCTGGCACTTTCCTCCTGTCAACAGGGATTTTAAACTTGATCACTTCATGGTCACTGTGGCCAAGACAGCTGCCACTCATCACTTCATTCACAACATCCACTCTGTTGGCAAGTAGCAAATTAAGGACATCTTTCCTAGTTGTCTCTCTTAGTGCCTGTATCATGAAGTTGTCATCCAGGTGTTTTAGGAGTCTTCTGGCCCTGTTTGTGCCATTAGTATGGTGTTCCCAGTTAACATCTGGAAAGCTGAAATCTCCCGTAAGTATAAGGGCAGTTAATTCAGAGGCATCTCTTATTTCCTCAAAGAATAATCCATCAACATCATCATCCTGGCTGGGAGGGCTATAGCAGAATCCCATAGTGACATCCATGTTACTTGTTTGTCCCCTGATTCTTATCCAGAGGCTCTTAACTGTGCCATTTCCAGCTGTAAGCTCTGTACCTTCCAGCCCTTCCATTACATATGATGCCATCCCCCTGCCTCTTCTGCCCTGTGTACATCTCCTGAGGAGCCTGTAACTGCCCAACAGGGCACTCCAGCCACAGGAGTCATCCCACCAGGTTTCCCTAATGCCAAGGATATCAAATATCTGGGACTGAGCCAAAGATTTGAGCTCATCTTGTTTGTTCCTCACGCTGCATCCATTGGTGTAGAAACATTTCAGGTGTGGTAAATTGTAGTTGACACCTCATGGAGCAGATGGAGGAATCCCATTTGTGCTCATTTCCTCAAGTTTTAACACTCCATCCCATTGCCCATCACTGGCCAGAATACTTTTGTCCCTTTCCCCTTTCCAAGCCAGTTTAAAGCTCTGTCAGTGCGCCCCGTTACCTCCTGTGCTAGAGCTCTTTTTCCACTCTGGGAAAGGTGCATCCCATCAGGTGTCAGTAGAACAGGTGTTGAATAGATCATCCCATAGTCATAAACCCCAAAGTTTTTCTGATGATGCCAACCTCAGAACCATTTGTCATTCTGTTGGATCTGTCTATTCCTATCAATAATATTCTTTGCTACTGAAAGGATTGAGAAAAACACTCCCTGTGCTCCTGATCCTACAACCAATTGTCCCAAGGCCCTGAAATCCTTTTAGATTCCCCATGGACTTCCCTTTGTTATCTCATTTTTACGAACTTGAAGAACCAATGGTGGATAATAATAAGAGGGCTTTACTAGACTGGAGAGTTTTCTGGTAATGTCCCTTGCCTGACCCCCTGGGGGACAGCAGACTTCCCTGTGTTTGGGGTCTGATCTGCATATCAGGCCTTCCACTGTCCTTAGAAGGGAGTTACCTATGACAACTACCCTTCTTTTTCTCTTAACACAGAAGGTTGCAATGCACAGTATAGATTGCTGTGCCCTAGGTATCTCCTCAGTCCCAGCAGGACCTCGGTCCACCTCATCAGTAGATTGTCCTGGTTCCAGGGCTTCATACCTGCAGTAAAAATACCAGTCCTACTTGTCACTGTCAGGTTTTTAGGGGAAGAATTCTTCCTCCTAGTATGGGCACTGACCAGTTTCCAGCCTTCCTGCTCAACACACTCTTGACTAGCTACTTGACAGGGCTCTGGGAGCACCTGGCTCTTCACTGCAATGGATGTTCAAGACTCCTGAGACTGCAGTGTCTCTGAGAATAACCTATCAGTCTCTAGCTCTTTTTCTGAAATTCCCTCATCTGGTGATATGGCTATTTCCAGGGCGCAGCTCTGTCACCAAAAGGGCAGGGCCCTCTTTCTCATTTGATCCCTCTTAACAGCATCAAATCTCTCCCAGTCCTGCCTAGCCACAACCACAAAGTGTAAAGCTCTTTTTAATATTTTAGTGATATAGAACCGAGTCAGGAACTTTACAGAGTTGCTGGTATTAGTCCAGGAGTCCTCATACCAGGAGGTATGAACCATGCCTGTCCCTCCTGACTGTCAGTCTATGAAAGAAGTAGATCATCAAAAAAAGAAATCACAACAAAGCCCTGTTCAGGATATCTCAGCTTCCAAAGACTTCATCTTCTGAGACAAGAGAGCAGTATGTTGATATGCTTTAAAGTATCAATCTCTCAATTTAGTTACCATTTTCACTAATTAGTAAAATAAATTTTATGTGCCCCAAGTTTTGCATTAGTCAATCAACACCAAATAAGGCTGACAGAGAAACTCTCTCAGCTCTTACAGACATTAGTTACATCTTTTCAAACTGCAACCATTCAAATTCCAATTTTTTTTTAAATTGAAGATTTCTTCAAAACCAAAGTTTCTGAGAGCCTTGTTTGTCTGATGCTCACCAGAACATAGGAGTACAGGATGAACAAGTTTTTTGGTTCAGTGGTCAAGAAAGTAATTACGTCTGGCTTGACCCAAATAATATTTATATATTTTTCCAATTAAATTAACATTTAAAAATAATTATTTCTCCCAGACAAAGCAATTACTTTGATAATGAACATATTGACATATTTGTGGTTTACTCGGACTTTTACAAGTCAACAGGAAGTGGAAATTGGTGTTTCTGTCCTGCTGGAGAAGGTTAGGGATGCTCTGTCCCTGTCTCCGGCCCTGCCACTTTTCTCCACAGAAGGCGCACACACTTCTCCCTGTGCTTTTGCTCAATCAACAGAGCTGATTTTCGTTTGCATTTCCAGGTGAACTTGGTGTTTTCATCAGTTCAAGATTACTGCATTTTAAGGGTAAGAAAGGTTTTTACATTAAGCATGTGCTGATGATGTGAGAGTTGAGCTGGGCAAGGGGCTTCACCCAGGGCAGACAACTAAGTCCAAGAACACAGAGAAGAAATAAATGGAGACTGAACATCAGAAAAAGATATTCAGTTAATATTATGTCAAGCCCTGTCCCTTGGGTTACAACGCATTTTGCATAGTACAAGGAAGAGATATGCATTAGCAGAAGGATGGTATACAGTATGTAGATGTTAGACATTTCACATCTCTATGATGCTAGGAAAACCTTTGCTGAAGTAGTGTAATAAGCCAGAACAAATATCTCCCTTTCCCATGGAAATGGAATGGCATCTTCCTGCTAATGTTTTCTTGAAGAGAAATGTTCCCCCTGAACAAATCACAGGACATAGCACAAGTGGAAAGTTTAGCCACAACATTGTCAAATTTTAAAAGTTAAAAAGCTTTTCTAAGGTTTTTTGCCATGTGTCAAAAATGTTTGAGGCAGCTCCTCAAAATAGCTTGCCTGTACACTTTGAAACACATGCTGGAATTTCCCTTCTCCTCCTCCACTCTCATTTCACCTCTAAATTCAAACCTGGTGAGCACAATCTGTACAAGATATTGTACTGTGATATTGTACTGTAACATTACAGTACTATTTTGGATAATTCTATTGTGTAGTTAAAAATATGTATGTTCAAAAGATACTTAAATCAATATGGTAGATTTGCAATTGTCTTGTGATTCATGTTTAGTTCACTGTTACAGTATTTATAGTTTATTTTAGACAAGTATTTTTCACAACGGCACAACAGGATAAAATCATGACGCTCACAGCATCACTTCTTTGTTTAATTACTTCAAGAAACTATTTAAATATCCTAAATTCTTTTATTCAAACTTCAGTTTCTTCAATCCGCTTGGGACCTAATGCCATACAAACCAATGCTTTAAACAACACACATGCCAGAAAATGAGAACATCTCTGTGACTATAAGCTGAACTAACAGGTCCTCTGACTTGCAGTTTTTCATTTTAATGTTACCTGTTTTAATAACAATTTGTATTTTATTAATGACTTCTAAATTTTTCAGAAACCAGAACAAGTAACAGTGTTTACCAAGATGTATTGTACATCTGCAAACACTGCCTATTAAGTCTGAAGTAATTGTCCCCTCCTGTCTTTGCCTGAGGTCTTACCCTACTAATTCTAATAGCCACAGGCATTAGGGGTTTCCTTTGTCCAGGCACCTTTTCACTTGATTCTTACTTAATAAATTGTTCCAGGGTCATGTGCTATTACCAGTCCCCATCTAAAAAAAAGCATCTTTTTCCCTCTAGCTTTTGCCCAGCATAGCAGTTTGATCACAAGTACTATTAAAGTAGTTTCAAGGTTTAGTGGCTTTGACAGACCTGCCTACATCTACAACTACAAATGACTATCAGGTTTTGAAAGACATATTTCATGCATGTCTTCCCTTAAATGTCACTGCCATCTTCACTTTTACTGTCCAGGTACAAGAAATTCTATCATTTTTTCCCTTCTTCCTTATAAATGTCACTCCTTCTTCTGATGAAGCTGTCCCTGCTCACCACTAGTGTGGCAGCAGAGCTGGGCATGCTGCCCTGCTCCCAGTTTCAGTCCTGCCCTGCTGTGGGTAAGGCCACTGAGCCCCTCCAGGAGGGATGAGCTTCTGGAATGCAGCTGTAGCTATCAACCACCAGACTCTGGGCTGCCATCAAGGCCCAGCATTCAAGCCATGCTGTGTATTTAAGAGATAAGGGCTAAGTAGTTCAGTGTATTCCCCTAGTTTTGGAGGATTTGCAGTAAAGCCACCACTTATTGCTGATATTGATTGACTGTTTTGATACTGATACTCACTTCAGATCTGCTGCTGCATAAATAAAAACTGTCACAAGGTGCCAAAAAGAAGTGTTAGTCTCCATCAATATGGGCTGGCTGATACACAGTAAATTAAATGTAGAAAATTGTGTGTCCCAACTACTCAGTCTGTGTGTTGCCCAGGTCTTCAAATAGCATTTAAATGTGCTGGATATGAAAAAATAAAGCATTTCACTTAAGTATTCAACTAGACGAGGTGATTTGTGCCATTTAATTTAGGCATTTGTTTAAAAAAACCTCATTCAAATTTTAAATAAAAATTGAGGAGGTGAAAAGGGTAAAAGCCAGTCAAAGCCATGGGGCTGTCAGCCCTGTCATGCCATTTCACTGGTCTGAGGCCAGCAGTAACATCAGAGATCTGTTCCTCATCTTGCAGTCATCACAAGTTGAATGTCCTGAGAAGGCAATGAAAGACAAGCACCAGCCTTGACCTCCATTTAACAGAAGGTTTAACTGGTACATACAGATCAGAGGTGAATTTACACTTTCTTTCTAGGCTTACTGCTTGGCACAGATGGCTTCATGGATTCACCACTATTACTGTTCAGTTTCTGAAAGAAAAAAAATATTTGTAGTTACGTTGCTGGAGTGAGGTTTCCAAAAGTAGTCAATCATTAATCTATTCAGTGACAACTCCACATCCCACTGGCTTCTAACTGTAATGAGAAGAGAAAGCTAAGGGTTCATTTGTGGCGGGTCGGCCCCCAAGTTGCCTCTGCCCCCCAGGCCGAGGACACCTCCTCGGGAGGAGGAGAACTGCCTGGGCGGACCTCTGGGGTATGAGTCTCTGGGTCCACCCCTGAATTGTAGGGAAAGGCATACCCAGGGCTCTGACTCCGCCCTCTCTTCCAGCAAGTTCTGTTCTGTTATGTATATTATTGGTTACTTTGAATTGTACTCCACCCTTGTTTGTAGTTATTGGTTCTGTATGCTTATCCCCACCCTTTCCCTCTTTCCTTATTGGTTAACCTACCCCCTTTATAAGCCGGTGAGAGAAGTTCTGTAACAGCTGTTCCTCTCCTCCCTCTCCCCCTCCCGAACAGCTCGACCCTAAACCCTGTACCCTTAATAAAGAGGAGATAGGAGGGGAACTCCCTCCCACTAGCCCTTTGCCTTGTCTGCCTCTAACTTTTACACCTACTACATTCATTGAAGGTCTTTAAATTCCCAAACAAAACAAACCTTATTGACCAAAACCTAAATATTTATTGCTAAACAAACTCCCCTGGGAAACTTATCACCACTTTTAATGAGATTTCTTCCATCTCCCAGCAAAATTTGAAGGGACACTCATTTTAAGATACCTTTGGCAAGGCTGCATTTTTGACAGAGTATCTTCTGTAACATGAATAGTCATATTTACAAAGAAAGACTGCTTTCACTATGGCTACTGCACCTCAAAGTGTCTGCTCTTAGCCAAAATAGGGGCCACTGAGGAATGAAGCACTCAGATAAAGCTCTTTTAAGACAGTTTACAGTGTATGGATCACACTGTTTTGGATGTCAATCAGAATATTTCCTTCTACTCCAAATAAGCATAATCTTAAGAGGAAAATAAACACCAGCATTGCCACATATGTCTGTTGCTCTATGCAAATGAAAGCAGGATATGAATTAGATTAAGTTATCGGAGTTTTGAAACATTCCACTCTAAATCTTAAGTCAGATGCTTTGCTCTGTGTCTTATATTCCTTATTGGTTCATTCTTCTACAGTTCTTGTGTATTTAGATTATCATTTGAGGGGATTTAAAAGCCATGCCTAATAACACATCTGTATTCCTGAAGATATTTTATTCCGGTACCTTCAGTGTTAACAGCCATGTCCACATCAAAGGTTTGCGTTTGGCTGAAGCAACTGTACAACCAAATGAGTTACTTCAAAATTTACAATAATACCAGGCAACAAGTTTGTTGCTATATATATATAGTTTCTAAAAAATTCAGAAGCAGAAACTACTATACAAAAGAGCATTTTCATAAACTTAACTGGAACTGCAAATCCAAATCACATGAAAGTTTTGAAAGTAGCTGATGTGGTCCCACATTCATATGCTGTTGTCTGTTGAAGCTTTCTCCCACCAAAAAGAAAAAAAAACTGCTAGCTCTGTTGTTCTTAGAGAGCATTTTGTATTATTACAATATTATAGATTGGAATTAGTATGACTCTTAAATCCCCTGGCACAATACTGAGTGATTGCTCATTCATGACCTTCCCTGGCAATGCCAATTATCCAAGCTCACAAACCTTACGTGGGAAGACCATAAGTTCAGATGTCTGCTGTGTTTGTGAAAATGAATGTTTCCTCATTATATGCTGCACAGAGAAAACGTATGCATTTCTTACTAGCATCAACAGAAAATCTCTGTATCCTGCTGCACATAGGGACTTTCAGGAATGTTTAATTCAGCCTGCTATTCTTCTTGAGCTGCATTAAATTTGAGATTAGCGGTGTCTCCTTCAAGGTACTGCACATCTCTCTTATTCCTCCTTTGTCTCCTGCACAGTTTCTTTCTGACTGTCCCCTTGCAGATTTTAACCCATGTAGCCTTTTGCTGTAGCTTTAGAGAACTTTCCTGGCTACCCTGAAATTTTATCTTATCAGGCTTGTTCTGAACCAAGAGGATGCTCCTTTCTCTCAAGCCAATTTAGATCAAACAGCGTTTGTTTGCACTTGCCCATTTAAGTTCTTTGCTTCTATTATTTTTGTCTACACAAAGCACCACCAGGCAGGAGGCTCTGTCTAGATTAAGATGCTTTGTGTTGTGATCAGTAGACAAAAGAACCTAACATTATTGAAAAAAACACCCAGGCATCTTTTTATACCTTCTTCTGACCATGCTGTACAGAATTAAACAAAGCTCTGCAAGAGGAGAAGTAACTTCTTTTGATGACACAGTGCTCCTCACTGGCACATATGTGAGGATAAAGACAAAAAATCTCCAGCCTGATTTCTAATAAAACATACAACTGAGAGGAAAACCACATAGTACCATGATAGCAGACACACTGAACTGCACACACCTGTAACAAAAAACTCATCTCCGTAACGCTCTACAGAAAGGATGGTGGGACTAGGTCAGAGGTTAGACTTGATGGCCTCACAGGTCTTTCCCAACCCGAATGATTCTATGAATCCATAACCTTTGCCCTTCACCTGTCTTCTCCTGCACGCTCAGGAGAGTTGACAGGTTTTGCAGGCTCTCCAAAGGTCTGGAGTCTGGGACAGGAGGGAAGGCGTGAGCCTGAGGTCAAGGATGGGAGGCAGAGAGGGGTTTGCCAGCACTCCTCCTCTCTTGACTTGATCCTGAATCTTCAATTGTACAAGCTATGTATGTCTCTCACCCAGTCTACACACTCTCTGACCTTTCTGGGGCGCGGGAGGAGCTGGTGAGTGTTAGGGAGGGAGTCAGAGAGCTACTGAGATGCACAGCCAGATTTGTGACTCTGAAGTGTTTCTGTGCCCATCCATACAGTCACAAGAATATTCTTGGGGGACAAAGCCTTAAATAACCTGGTCCCCAGGCCACTAAAAGGTTAATGCACGAACACGGGCCAGCTGGTGCATTGTCCATGAGATTCACCATACAGTGAGGCACTGACAGGCTGAGAAGCAGCCTCTGTGTAAGAGTGAAATGCTTCCTGAAGGGACTCTAAATACCCAATAAATCTGTGCTTTGTTTGGGGCTCTTAAAAAAGGGACACCAAATTTGCAAAATTAAATCAAAGGAAGAAAGATAAGCAATGCTTTTAGTACTGTGTAATTTAAAATAATAATGTTCAGAAAAACATAACCGAAGGTAAAGGTACCTTGTCAGGTTTGCAAAATCCATAAAGTGACAGCAGGTGTTTAACACACTGCATGGACAACATAAAGAGGAAATATTACAATGCATTACATCTGTGCCATGTGGCTGTGTTAAGAGTAATGTTTGGTTCCACCTTTTTGGCTCCCAAACTGCTGTAACCACTGCAGCTTCTGCACCTCACGGCTGGAGAAGTTTGAATTTAACACAGGGGAGGGCTGTCAGGGTCGTGCGATGTTTCACAGACTGCACAATTCACATCAGGATTTTCTTTTTCTGTGCAGTAGCTGCTAACAGAAACATAACAACCTCCTACTGGTTTTGTGCATGTTTAGTCTCTGAACAGCAGAAGACATTGATGAGTGATGAATAGAAGCTCCTTTTCTATTGCTCTGAAACTCCACTGGTGTACCTGGACTTTAAGTTATAGGACAGCATTCTCTCTGGCTGACACCCTGGGCTTGATAGGCCTGCACATGGGCACAATGTAAATGGGAGAAGCTGGACAGGAGCTAGACATAAGCATTTCCCATGCTATGAGTTCATTTGCAATGTTAAAAACATATGAAATTATTATACCTTGATTTTCCCCACCACCACCACCCCCAAAACTGTGAGTCATTGAAAAATGAGGGGATGAAGCATGTTTCAGCTATTTAGGGAGCCTGAGTAGTAGAGAATCTGTGCGGTTCTGGTGCCTATGCAGGAATCCTGAGGCCATTTCAGGACATATTCGCAAAACATCTCTTTAGAAAAGACCAAAGATTTCTCTCCTTAGGAATGGGGCATCCAGCAACGGTCAAATGATTGTGTATATAGCCTCTTCTGGAAAGAACAAAATGCAGGCACAAAGTTGGACAAGTTGCAATAGCTTGGGTTTGGATTAAGATCATTTCATTTCAGGTTTGGGATGTGGGCTTGTGGGGGTTTTTTGCTACCCAAAGCAAATTAATTCGGGTATTCAAATTGAAGAAATTCATTATTTGCCACACGCTCTGAGTTAATCAAATTAAAGGAAAGCAAAATTGTTAAATTTTGTCCTTCATTTTCCCTTAGAAAACATAACATATGCTACAGCTGTTTTGTTGTAAGAAAATTGTGTGAGTAATTTTCCAATAATAATTATAAGCTCACTGAAAAATAGCAGTGTCTGAATACTACCTGTAGAGTCTAAAACTCTCTTTAGGAATACTCACAATCTTTTAATTTGTGCATCAAAATTTTGCCAAAGTTTTATGAAATAAGATGATAATATGGAGTACGGGACCTTTGAAGTTCTTTGGTGATTGCAATAAGTGTTAATAACAATACCTCTGAAGGCTGCTCTGAAGCTCCTTAAAATCCCTAGGAATAAAGTGTCTATAGGCCTTGGCAGTGGTGTTAGCTGCTCACAGTGGTGCAGGACAAAGATACAGAGCCAGAAGAGCTGGACTGAGGGAGATCCTCACATAAAACCTCTCATTTGTAGGGCTGAGGGTAGGAGGATTTCTTTCCATGTTTAGGCCAGAACTAAAAAGGGAAATGTGGTATTGTTTTATGACATGGGTATTTTTCAGCTTCCTCTACAAGAAAGTAAGAGCAAAAATGTTTTGCTTTACTAGTGAAATTTCATTGGTTTCCAGCAGTTACTTTAAAAATGAAAGGAAAATTATGCAAGCGGAGGCACATCTCCTTTGTGTTACACTGGTGGCTGGAAATTTGGGGTTTAAGCATTGAAACCTAAAGGGAGATCATCAGAAGTTCCTATTCTGGAAAAGAAAGATAAATGAAATCTCTGCATCTAATAATTTTTCCTCATCAGTCTTGTCTGTGACTGAGATGACATTTTGAGAATGACAGAATACATTCTACTCTTGTTTTATGACTCTGCTATAATAGGCTTTGATATAAATCCGTACTATCATGCTTCTTGTGCCATTAGAACTCATGACACCCTTGTTACAACAGCAGCACTCTACAATATTCCAAACTAAACTGCAGATACTGGTGTAAAGAAATGTTCACTCTTGTTTTCAAGTTTTCCCAGAGTGCATACATTATGTGATTCTCGATTTAGATATTTAACTTCATTGTTGCCGTGGGGGGGTTAACCCGGCTAGGGACCCTCACGACAACAACTAGTTCTTGTCTTCAGTCTGCAATCTCAGGGGGCTCGGTCTGCACACTGGTGCAGGAGGCGTCGGGAATAAGGAGAGCGGGAGCTGGCTCTTTGCTTGAAGGGTTTATTGGAAAGGACTCCGGAGTAGGGGAATAGGGTTACAAACAGGAGGGGATCGCGGCAGCAAGAGCTGGGAGAAAGCCTCCCGTCATCCCCACACCCCCAAGGGGTCCATCCCCGGGGGTGCCAGGACAAGGGAAGCCCCCGACTGCCCTGTGCAGCCGGTTATAAACGGGGAGGGATAACCAATGAGGGAAGAGGGAGAGGGTGGGGATAAACATACAGAACTAATAACTACAAATAAAGGTGGAGTACAATTCAAAGTAACCAATAATACATAGAATAGAGTTTGTTGGAAGAGAGGGCAGAGTCAGAGCTCCGGGCACGCCCCCCCCCAACGCCGGGGCGGACTCTCTCCGGCCCCCGGGACCGGCGGAGTAGGAGGGA
>VZRL01006663.1:25181-43792 GCA_013397895.1 Origma solitaria
GGGGGGGGGGGGGGGGGGCGGGGGCCCCCCCCCGCCACTTCATGAAACTTTAAATAATTGAACATTACTTAATTTTTCAAGTCAGAGTCTTTTGTACAATTCCAAGGCCCTACAACATGATTTATAAAACTGTTGAGAGTGAATGGCATGAACAGCCTTATCCAGGTCAGAGTTTATGAAGCTCAGCCATTTGGATCTGGGTTGCATCCTATTACTATTTGTCCCACATACAAGTAACCTAATCTGTGGCACAGGCTCTACTTCCAGGATCACAAGGAAGTGTCAGGGCCCCACCTC
Organism: Origma solitaria; assembly: GCA_013397895.1. Classification (NCBI taxonomy): domain Eukaryota; kingdom Metazoa; phylum Chordata; class Aves; order Passeriformes; family Acanthizidae; genus Origma; species Origma solitaria. Next base: position 25,479 of record VZRL01006663.1, read on the forward strand.
CATTCCCTTTGCATTACCATTTGAAAATCAAGCTCTTGCTGTGTTTCCCACTTATATGTTTCTCATCTAGCTACAAACCCTAAAGTCTTACTAGCCCTCTTTTACACCTTCTTTATGCTTAGCTCAGATAAGATCAAAATGCAAATGAAAAGAAACCTGTACAAGATCCAGGAGAAAGAAGAGAAAATAAATATATTTTTGTCTATTTTGAAAACTTTTCCCGAAAAAATTTGTTGGACTGACAAATCTTCTTTTTTTTAAATGCAACCTTTTAAGAATTTCAGTATTTATTTTGAATAGGAAAGAAAATGTGCCTCAGAAAAGAAACAACAGTTTTTAAAGGCAGGGGAGAAATTTGCTTTCATTATACCTGCCTTTTCTTCTTGGGGAGAAAATGGGGAAATATTTCTGCTACTTTTCAATTTCCTCTTCCCTTTCTGTATCTGGACACTGAAAAAAAATGTGAAGACCAGAGAGCAGAATTTCACATGAAAACAAAACCTAGTACTTCAAAATGGACATCTTGTGGAACGTCTCCTCATGCCAGAGTTCAGCATTGGAAACTTGCTGCACAGATGTGGAAAACAAGCTAGGAAAGAACCCTGCATAATTTCTCAGCCTTCTGCAAGCCCAAATAAGTAAGAATAAGAGTGAAAAGCTAAATAAACCACTGGCCCCCTCATTTGACATCACCGCGTTGATTTTCCTTTACAACTAAATGCACATTCATTTTGCATTTTGAATGCTGTCATGTTCCTCTTTGATTGTCCCCTCCATTTCATTGAGAAAGGGGATGATCCATGGATTGATTTAGAGCTTTTTTTCTTTTTTTCAATGGTTGTATGAACTGTCTTTTTACACAAAGACGTGACAGATGAGGCACAGCCACCCTTCAGAAGTTCCTCTGCTATCTAACCCAGCTCACCTCAACCAGGGGGTTGCAGGCACCTGAAGCTTCACTCTACACAGAAGGAGTGCACCCTCATTTTCCCTTCTTGGAGTACCAAGCCAGCTTCTCACAGAGCAGCCCTGTTGGTCTCCTGTTTCACCTTTCTCACCTGGCTGTGGCTTTCAGTTTAAGGGATTAATGTAACTGCACAGGACTTCACCCAGGTCCAAGTGAGCTCCATGAATTCCTACTATGTGATCGGTCTGGAGAAGGGTAAAAATGTCTCTTTTAATTAAAACATGGAGAGGGCAGTGTACAAATGAAATGCAGTGCTGGTCAGGGCTGATGAAGGGCAGCACCTGTGCCAGTTGGTCCCATCAATTTGCCAGCATGCTGTGACCTCCATGCATCATCCACCTCTGCATGGCTCTGCTGGGCAAGGCAATACAATGTGGAAGCAAAAAACACCTTCTACCTGACCTCATCACTTTGCTCAGATTGAGGTGCTCTTAGAAAATTTAGGATCTCCCAGATGCTTTCCACAATCTGAGTCCATTCTCAGTGGCTGATCAAAAACACAACCAAGCGTGAACCTCTTTTGTTTGCAGAGGAAATTAATGGAGGGCAAAACTGGAAAGTCCTGTCTTCAGTGCCTTTCTTCAGTGTTCTGCTGTAGAAAAGAGGCTTTTGGGCAAAAAGGTGTCTTCAGCTGCAGCCCAGCAGGCACTGTGGCTAGCCAGCACCACCCATACTTGCCTTCATTGCCAAAGTCCCCCATGAAAACACAAGGTAGGCAAGTGAACACTGGATAATAATTGACATCACTAAACTAGTATAAAATATGCTGCAAATATTTCATGAAATATCCAAAGAGAGATTTATGCTCACCATTCATTCCAAAGTATGTATAACAATTTATTCAATGTCATACACTAGAAACTAGCACTTCTTTTTCCAAGGAAATTGGTCTGAGTTCACTCAAAATACGTGCACTGCTTACAATCACACAGTATCTTATAAACAACTCATACCAGTGTGAGTCCTGTGTACTGGAAATTATGCATTAAACATAATTCACAGTATTTTGTGATACAGAAGACAGAGAAATTTGGTGAGTTTTTCAGGATAGTGCAGCTGGATCTGCAAAGACACATATGCATGTATCACACATATGTATATACAATCATTTGAGGTCTTGAAATGTTTAGAAAAGGCCCAAAAGCTTCATGGTTCACTTCCAAATCTGCATCATTTTCCTTTTTATTTAAAGGTCATGTTCTAGATCATTCCCAATCATAATCAGTCAACATAAGCCCCAGATAAGGACTGTCTGACAGCTGGATATTAGAAGAAAACCCCTCTTCATGCATGTTTTAAAAACTTCACCGTTAATCTTGCCATGAAATCTCAGTTAAATGATTGTGGAATATTACATCAAAGTTATCCGGTGATCAGCAATGTGACTTATTTTCTGACAAGTACAACTTTGTCATTTTTATCTGATGGTCATTGCATCTTCACACAAAAATAGCTCTCCTTTTTTCTTCTCTCCTCTCTTTTCCCCCCAGCTTGACTACAGTGAAGATTTGTATTCTTGGCACTCTCATCCCTATTTGATGAGTTTTAGGAAAGTCCAATTGTCATTTTGTCCCCAGAAGCAAAGCAAACACTGCCTTAAACTGATAACAACACAATTTAACTGTCCCATAAACAGTCATTTTAACGCCATGATATGTGGCTGCTCCTTCAACATTCAAGCAATGGAAATGACATCACTATCAGGCAACTCTAGATGATGAAAAATGGCCTACATTAGGGAACACTGTGAACACAAAAAATCTTCAGCTATCAGTCATCGCCATTGTAATGTACTTACCTCTATCTGCAAATTTAGACTATGATGAGGCTGAACTTGCAAGAGAGAGACACACCTTGCAGAGGATGTTTGTATAATTAAGCTGAAACACCTCTGCGTTTCTGAGGACAGCCATTGCACAGATGCAAACAAAAGCCTGAAGCCTAAGAGATTTTGGCCATGCCATAAATGTAAGGATCCCTAGGGAATATGGTCTTATATACACTCTGTGGCTGTTAAAAACAGAAATTTAGGGTGATTCTTTCCCAGGATTAAATTTATTATTATGTGGTAAAATTCTCCTGCAGGCTCTTTGCCTACTGTAAGGACATCCTTAATTTGCAGAGGTGCTGTCCTGCAGAAACATATTCTCTGCAGCAGCTGTCACTCCAAAGGTAACACCAACGCCCCACCTGGTACGAGCCCCCTCAAAACCAGAGCTGTAAAGGAGAGGGCTCCCAATGGCAGGGGCTGTGGAGGTGCCTGCATGAGTCATACTAAGACAGCACAACAGGGCCCAACCTCTCCGAGAGCTACCATGAAGCAGGGAGAAGAGTTCATCGCGGAACAGGATTTCAAACTGATCCCAAGAGCTGGCCCACCAGGAGAAGCTGCAACTGTTTTGGGGAAAGAGCGTTGATTTCTGAGTCGCAGGAGCTAAGAGATGACAGAAAGCAACACTCTGAGATTCACAAACCACTCTAAAACTGCTGTGGTACCGCCTATAGTGAGAGTTTGTAGTGTCCCAGCTGTGAGTAGGTGGGACAGAGGAAGAAGAACAGTGAGGAGCAAAGGGAAGATTGAGCTCAAACCACTTCCCTGTCCAATGCAGGGAGCCTGGGAAAGACAGCCTTCTCTTAGGAGTTTTAATTTTAGTATCCCCATGTTGGTAAGGATGAACTGAGACTTTGAGAAACTCTGAGTAACTCAAGCTTCCTTGTGTATTACAGAAACATTTAAATTATTGAGTGGTTTAGGGCACAGCAGAGCAAATGATCCTGATACCTTCTAGAGCACTAATGAGCTGTCAAGTTTTCTTCATCCTGTCCCTCACTGAGACGCTTCATTTTACATCCATCTGTCCTATTTCAGCTCCTCTTGCTCTATGAATTGCATGGGAATGGCATTAAGTCTCCAAAGTGTGCCTTTCTATGCCATACAGCCTCCTACGCAAACAAGGGATATTTGAGCACTCTTGTCCAGTAAGTGTAACCTCCTGTAATGGGAGGTCGTGTTAACCCTTTTCTTCTTTTCATACACCACAGCAATTGAAGTGAAGCTTGCAGCTCTGCAGTGCCTAGAAGTTGTACCTTAAGTAAAAATTAGGAAATCTTCCTCAGCTGCACTGTAGCTATCTGTAAAGGCACATAGTGAAAGCTGGGTATACCAGGTGTCCTGGAAGGCCACAATTAAAGGAACTCTGGACATAATTTTTCAAACTGGAAAGGTTCTTGAGTCAAGACGTCACCTTCTTTCAAAATGAAAAGGGGAGAGAGACACTTTCTCCACTTTACTAAGATTAGGTGAAATATTTTGTCAATATTTTGTGCTGTATAAATATAAAGACACTACTGGCTTTCTTAGCAACTTGTTTAGGAGCCAGAATAAAAGATTTTCACCCTTAGAAATGTGCTAGTAACATGTTCTTAAAAGTATTAAATTAGGAATGTTTCAAACCAAGTTTGTTTCAACTGCTTTCTAACAGAAACAATACCAAAATTTCAAAATGTTTCTTCTTTTTGAGTTCCTAATGGCTTGAATGGGAGTGCTCTGTACTTACAAGGACCACGCAAAACATCTTTTTTGCCATCTCCAGCTTCCAGGCTCTTAGCATGTTTGCCTGTGCTTTATGTTCTTAGTCTATCTACTCAAGGCAGGAAATTACAGGAGAATTGCAATTGTCATTTGGGTTCTACTTTGTTTAACCTTTTCAAGAACACTTCAAGAATGGTTTTTATCCCCATGTTTATTACAAAAACCTTGAGAATGTGACTCAGAGAGGCTCAGAAGCTGGGAACTGAATAAAAGGAAATACAAATTTACAGCTTTGTAATTCCAAAGCTGGTGCTACATGTAGTGAAATGGGACAGGAGGAGGTTGACACATGGCTTTTGCATGTGGAGGCTCTAGCTGGGGTGCTGCTTCACAGTCCAGGCAAGGGACAAGTATGTCCTGAGATATTTGCCTTGGGCCAGCCCCAGGGCTTGGGCTCCGAAAGCTGAGAGGGACCACAGCTGAACTAAGCACTTCCAAAGAAACCCTTTGTATTTCTTTCTCCATATTACATTTTTCAGTGCCATAAACAAACAGAAAATTCTGTTCTGTGCTCAGAAAAGGAAATATTTACTCCTGTAGTCTTTACACGCTGAGCTTTAAAACTGACTTTCCCTGATTTTCATTAGCACAGCCCTCAGCCATGCTGTAGCCTCACCATGGCACAGTGAAGACACCCCTGGGTGGGCGCCTCAGGGGCTCAGCCACGTGTCTGGCCAGGGATAGCTCAGGGCTGCTGGCTGTTGCTAGGTATTGCTTGCTTCTACCTCTGGCTACAGAGAGGAGCTCTAGGAAAGACAGACTTGCTTCTCCACTCTAAAACTCTGAGCTCCTAGCTGTGACACTGCTTGGGAGAAAGATTAAACAGCTGGCTCACTGTAAGCCTAGGAAAGCTTTTTCCAAGGACTTGGATCAGTCTCAGCACCAGGGCAGAAGTATCACCACTTTAGGCAGGGAGGTGAGAAATTCTCTGATGGTTATGGTTTTCAGCAAAGATGAGTAAGTGAAAGGAACTTGGACTCTAACACCTGACTCTAACCAGAGTTCAGGAGCAAGGAGATATGGAGCAGTGAGTGCAAATGAGAACTGTCTGTTCAGCAAAAATTAATGAGGCAATAGCACATGGTCAGAAAAGGATTCATTGGGGTTGGTAAAGCAGGAGGGAAACCCCTTGAGCTGCATGGTTGCTGCAATAGTTTTATCTATTTATTCCATGCTTTGACATTATCTTTGGAAATTTATGGCAAGGAAAACTTTTACTGGGTAAAGATCTAAAAAAATAGTACTTCCTGGAGGGAAGAACTATTTCTGGCAATGCCTTTGGTATGCCTAACCTTGTCCTTCTCCCAGAGAAAAGTGACTCAGTCCCTGACCCACCAGAGATGGATTTGGTCAGTGGGGTACATCCAGAATAACAACCCACCGGCTGCAGCTCACAGCTCACTTACTGCAGTGAGCTCACTGCTCACTTCAACAGTCTGATGTTGAAGAGAATTTGAAATTTCATCAAGAAACATCCTGCTGATTCACCAGCTCCACTTCATCTTACATCATGATGGGGGGGCCACCGGTTTCTTTGACAACACCTCTTAACTGACAGAATGGGGAATGCTGCTCCAGGCTACTCACTGCTCTCCACCTCTCCCTCAGAGCCCCAGGCAGCTCACATGCCCCACACATCTGTGACTGAGGGCAAATGTATGTGTTAGAGCTGTCTGGCTACTGACAAGGGAAAAGGCTCCCCTCTTGCCCCCTCAGCACATCCAGTGCCGTTCATCTGAAGGTTCTCAACACTGTCCCCCCCTTCATTTTTCCCCTCTGCTGCTATCAAAAGAAAGGACCTGCAGGCTCTACATGCTTTGCAGATAACCCAAATGCTCCACTTTCAAAGGCATTGCAAAATGGCAGGATGGATCCACACATATCCAGAAGTTTGGGCCCAAACACTTCTAAAGCTGACATTCACTTGTCCTCTAAAAACTGATGTGTTGGCAGTCAAACTCTCTTGCATCTCATTCATCAGAAGGAGGTTGGTTTGACTTGTTTCTTGGAGCTATAATCTATATGTTATTAACAAGAATGAAAGATGGAATACATTTAGGTATGCAGAGAGTTAAACAGAGTTTAAGTAGATTTAATAATTTAAATAGAGTTAAACGCTGGGCTTTAATAGGTTTCAGCAAGAAGATTATTGAAGAGAGGATATTAATACGTACTGCTGTATAAGCACTCATGAAGCTGGTGGAAATTCCTGTGAACAGAAATATGAAAACCATTGACCAGACTGCTGACCACAATGGGGTTATAACAGAATCCACTAAGTAAAGAAGACCCACAACTCTGTGTTAAAAAGACCACAATTTCCTTTTCTGATTTATTCTCAGACCTCCAATTCCTAATAGCAATAATAATTCTTGTCCACAAGAATAACACCAGCTAATAGATTTTGTGCTGGTCTCTTCTGAAAGACAGTTAGTATGACCATATCTTGAATTTTCCACATCCTATCCATATTCAGAGGGAGGAAGAATCTCATAACTGTTCAAGCTGTATCATGTGCAAGCAAGGGAAATTAAAACCAACTGTAGATTTCTTCATCTACAGGCTGACAGCAAAAATTCAAAGTGTAAAATTCTTTACACAATATCTAAAGGAGTCACAGAAATCCAAAATAACCAAGAAATCATATAAAGGCTTTTTCAAGTTACTAAAAAAATACCAGATTGATCCATAGGAAACAATCTCAGGGAAATTATTCCAGGAAAAATTTGTTCCCTAACATACAGCATTGTATGTCACGTGGTCTAATTATAAGAATGAAAACAACATAGGAATTAGATGGTCTTTTCAAGCCTGTAGGGACTGTGAACAAAGAATATAATTACACATCCAGCCTGTTGATTAACCAATTACTAGTTAAAGCAGATTTAGACTTTAAATTAATTTGGTTCTGAATTCTGGGGATTTTTGGGCTAAGATAAACAGTGTTTGAAGATTAATTATCCTTGTCTAAGATGAAGGAACTCATTTCAATTTTGTTAGCATGTTGAAAGACTCTGGCTGTTGCATGGGAGAGGGTAGACTGCAAATCTCAGCAGTATTGAACTGACTGATTAAAGTGTATTCTGAGACTCCTAATCACTCTAATCCTCACAGAGAGCAGCAATATTACACACGACATTGTGACAGCCCAAATTAATATTTAAATGAAAAACAGATCAACATTTACCTAGAGGAGAAAGTGCACTCTCTCCAAAGGACTAAGGGAAGTCCAGACAAGGACTCACCAATTCAATAGTGAGGAAGCACTGGAGCACAGCTTTTCATGCACTTTTGCTGAAAGAATAAGTGGAAAGTAAAGTTGTGGCACCTGCCGTTCATTCTGCCACACCACAGCACCCTGACTGAACTGTGTCGAAGTGCTAATATGACATTTTACTTCTCTGTAAGTAGTCCAGCCATAGCCCCAGGCAAGCATTTGGTAAAGGAACAACTTCACAATTCAATAGCTGTCCTGGTGTGTGGATAGATTTTCTCAGCAGCTTGCCCAGTGAGGTGCTCAGCTGCCTAACGTCCTGTGCCACAGAGAGGAGTGCAAATGCTGTGGCACTGTTTAGTGTCCTGGGCCAGCACAGCCTGCTGCTGCACCAGAGCTTCCCATCTCACATTAGGTTCTCCCTTAAATGTGCATAGTCTGCTTCCATCACAGGTCAGCCTTTGGCTTTGTGCTGGGAGTGTGTTGGAACAGAAGCACGCCAACTTGCTACTGGCTTGCTACTTTCACAGCAAAAAGTACTCTAAACCCTAATATAAATGCTTGTTTTAAGATTAGACTGGTAAATACCATTTGGGAAGACAAAAGCACAAAAAGCAGCACTTTATCACTGTCTGCTGAGCATCCACTCCTCACTAAAAGAAAGCATTGGTTTCACGCAACTTCGATGCAGTCCAGTAAGACCTTTCCTTACGGCCTCATTCCTTAGGCAGCATATTTCCGCTGAAGTCAGTATAAGGCATTTTAGTTTGCAAAAACAAGCAGCAGGTACAAACTGTATTTTTGAATAGAAAAGCCCACAAGGTTGGGAGCTCTTTGTGCTAGGTGCTGGAACAGCACAGGTGGGAGACAGCCTGTACTGCAGACAACATGGCAAATAGATGCAAGGTCACAGAAAATGATTAAATAAATGAAGGACTGAAGATTGCCTGCAGAACAAGTCAAGTCATGTTTCCAGAGTCCAGAGGGGCAAAGTAGATCTAGGGAAAACTAGGACCGCAGGGATCAGGTTAAAAAAATAAGGCATCAGCCACTACCAGTGAACAATGTCCCCTCACATCTCTCTGGTCTGACACGTCCATTTCCTTCCTCAGGCCAACAAGTCTACATGGGCCATTCAGAGCTGCACCAAAGCGTGAGTTGCAAGCCCCAGCCAAGATCACTAAAGGTGAAATATCTAGTCTCAAAAAGACTGTGCTGCCCCTCTCATCCCATTTTCTGAATTAATTGGATCATGGGAATAATGACAACTACTACTGCTCAGAAAACACTCACGGTGGAAGCTCAAGATCTGTACCCTAAGTAAAGACCATGATATATGTATGTTCTGTTTCTTCCCCTCAAAACCCTTTCCTTGAAACATCTGATGCTTGAAACCTCTGGTGCTTCAACTAAATCCCAGCAAGCATGGGATCCTGTCCTGTGAACTCACATTGGGTGCTGGTAAATTCAGAGCCATGGGTTTTTTACCATTAGGTTGCTTTATTGGTTTTCATGATACTTCAGCCTGACTAGGAGTACAGTCTTTGAATAAGCCTCATTTTACTAGGTTCTGGGCAAAAACATGGCTACAAGGTTCCTAGCTTATTGCAGTGGTGGCCCTAATTCCCAGACAGAGGACAATGTACTGGTTTACCCCCCGTTTCCAGACCCCCAGAGGTAGCTGTCTTTTTGGTCATGCAGATGTGGCACACATCCAAAATATGTTATAGGCTTCAGGTGAAACATAAATTAGGCAGCATCATGGCAAAGAAAAGATTTGTGTTCGGAGACCATTTTCAAAAGTAGATTTCTGGCCAACTGCTTCTGCATTAATCTCTCCACTGTGATGCCTGACAGTTTCTTAGCACAGAAACTCTAGGGGCAGCACACATCTCTTAATGCAGACATCACTTACGATCATTCATTTTAAAGAAAACAGGTTCTTGTAAACCCAAACACTTGGATCCTTACAACTGACCTAGGCAACTATCCTTATGCAAATAATTTTCAGAAGCAGAAGAGCCAGCTTTTTTTTTCTCCATCCTCTCCTCTTTAAGTCATGCTCTCACATTTCTTCTGGTGCTCTTCTGCCCCCACACTGCTCAGCCAAAGGGAAAACTCATCTCCTGTGTTTCAAGAAACTGGTCTGCAAGCTGCAGAACCCACAAGCCCTGGTTTCCCATGGGCAGGCATCCTGCAGCAACACCTCAGCTGTGCTTTTCCCCCTGATTTTAGCTCCCTTTCAAAATATCCTCCACTGCTGTCAGTGCATGGCAGTGCCCCATCTCCAGCTGGACTGGTAGAAACCCACTCTGTGGGGAAGGGATGTGCCTCCAGTAGTGGTACACCAACATGTCACAGCAAGGAAAAGAGCAGGAGCAGCATCAGCTGGATCAGAGGTATGGAGGGGAGAGGGGGGGTATGGGGGTGGCAGGTATACTGGGCCACACTCCGCACCTTTCCTGAGGAGCACTGGGCTGGTTGCTCACTGCAGCTGGGGCTGTGAGAGAGCTAGGTCCACTCATAGCTCCAGCAGATCCCCAGTGAGACAGGGTAAGCAGGGCTTGTAGCTTGGGCAGTTTTGCACAGACAAGGTGAAATTCCCTCTGCTGATTGCCTACACTCCTATTCCAGAGTGTACCACATGAAAGCATTGTCAGATTTTCCACATATATGTCTATATATCCAGTTGTGTATTGATTTTAAAAAAGTATACTTGCCACTCACTTTTAGAAAGGGCTGCATTGTTCTGGATTAAACTTAAATAAAACATCAGCTTTAAGCCCATGTCCTTTACAGAAAGAGAAGCAACCAGGAACAGACTCTTACAATGGAAAATATTGTGCAGACCTTTTAAAGGAGGTGACACCAACTCTGTCAGAGGATATGAATTACTCATTTTAGCCTTTGCATCTCATATGAGCTTCACAGAACTTGTGGTACCATGCCTGATGGAGAATGTCTCAATGGGGTGTCAGGGCAGCTGGTCACTAGGTGATGCTTTCGGATGAGGAGCTCTGGGCACCCCTGCCCTGGTGGCACCACCCAACGGCTGGCTACCACAGCCACCCACCCCTTGCAGCCAGAAACCTCTCCAGCACACAGCAGCACGGGGATGCACAGCTTTCCCACAGCTGAAGACATCCAGAGTATTTATTTGATCATTGACATGCTGCTGAGAGCGTCATCATACCCTCAGAGGCCCCACTCTGTGCCAGGGACTCAGAAACATGCGTTTCTCCTTGCTGTTGTACACCAGGGCTGACACATGTTCTGCTTCACCTGCAGCTGCCTGTGCTGCGACATACTGAGGCTTGGGTACATTCAACTCCTCCGAGCACCCTCCAGAAATGTGAAATGACAGTGTTGCTTGTTAGATCATTGCTGTGGGACTGGGAACAGGTTTTGCTTTGTGAAATTAGAGAGGCGCCCAAAGGCATCTTGAGCTGCTTCTGTCACTGAATCCTGCCTGCCCAGCACAGGGAGTCTCGGGAGGCTGTGCTCTGCTCAGCGCTGGTGCTGCTGCCCTCAGCATCATCATCTGTAGCTGCAGCTGTGATTTATTTTTTCTGCACAACTGGGGTTAGGTGAGTCACACTGCAAAGCAGCAGACGATTGAGAGGCCAGGTCCATGCTTAGCAATGCCCAGGCATACTCAGGAGGTCTCTGCTGCTTTCAGGTAGCTCCACCAGCAGCCAGAATCCACAATTTCAGTGGCCTGCAAGAGGGAATAGGCAACCATCCATCAGGCAGCCCTCTGCAGGGGCACTGGGTGCATGGAGTGTTCATGTGGGAATCACTCATGCCTCAGTGGAAGTACAAGCCACTGGGACAGCAATAGCAAGAGAGAGACATATTGCAATGTGCTGAATTTACAGAGATTCTGTGTGCAAGGGCACAGAGCTCCCAAGCCTCTCTGCGGTAGCCTCTGAGGGGCTTTGTTCTCTGGAAAGGGAGGTCAGGTGGGTTGCACTACTATTGTTGCAGTGAGTTATATTCAGGCAGTGTACAGGATGCAGACAGGCTCCCTGATGTTCAAAAGGAGGAAGGATCTCCTGACAAAGCAAGACCCCGAGATTATGTCCTTGCTGCTGTCCACATCATGCCATGTGTGTGGAGAGGCAGGGAGCAGCCTGCTCTTGCACCCCAGCAATCCTTCACCTTTCTCAGAGGATACCTATGGCATCTGCTATTTCACAGCTGCCTTGCTTTGAAGAGCACCCCGAGATTCAAGTGGTCCTGAGGGGGTTAAACCCAAGCACAAGGTGGGATGGCCCAAACTTGAACCTTCAGGCTCCCAGCACAGGACAGGGACACAATCTGTCCAGGCCACATGGTGCAGCAAAATCAACTGCATGCATGGACACAACTAACAGAAGACAGCAGAGATTTCAGCTGCATAATCATTACACTGGAAACAACTGGAAGCAAGATTTAAGATGCCTTCAAAACTATAGTAGAGGGTGTTCTAAGTTCCCTGGGAGCAAAGATGACAGGAATCACTTTTCTTCCAATCTCACTTGTAGAGTCCATGCATTTCACAATTACTATCTTAGCCAAGAGGATGAGACCTGTCAAGACGTTTAGGTACTGATTTCCTGCTGAGTTCAATGCCATACTGGATATAAAAACAAGAACGATCCTGACACATAGATTCCCTTTTGGATCTGACAGCTTTGAAAGGTTCTCATTCTGATATTACTCCATTTGCTTTGGCCTCACCTCTCTGGAGATATTACAAATATCACTGAGAAGAAGAAAAAATTTGGACATACTCAGCCAGTTGTGCAGTTCTCCCCCACATGCACACAGGTACCCCAGAGGTGATCAGTAGCAACAGAATGAAATCCACCCCTGCATTATTTTAGCACTACATGTAGTAGCCAGTGATGATTAAATTAGCCAACACATTTCAAACATCCATCCACACATGCTAAACATTAAATGTCTGCTTTAGTGAAGATTACAGGCTGCCTATTGACTGTCCAGAGCAATATCCTTTGTAATTCCTTCTAAATTTATTGCCTGTAATGTCATAGAGACCTATTGTTTTCATGCTGTGGGATAGGGTCAGAAGCAGGGAGCTGATGAGTGCTCTCTCTGCCCTTCAGAATTGGAAGGATCTCACTCAAATTCTTTTTAACTCAGCTCCTTGCTTAGCTAGGGAGAGGCTACTCTGGTCATGGTTCTTGCAATTTCTCGTCCTATGGGACATTTCCAAGTAGACCAGCTTTTTTTCCTAAGCAGATGCTGCTGTACTTTTAAAGTAGGATTATGTGCTTACAGGTCTTACTACCCCTCAAAGTGGAGATGAGATATTGAATTGGGCAGCCTTTGAGAGGCAAAAATGAGAAGTGTTAAAGGCATATTAAGTGTTCAGGTAGAAAAGCAGGATGGCAAGATGAAGCCCCCAGTTCTCCTCCAGGCAGTTATGCCACAAGAGTAAGGCCACAAAGCACATCTCAGCACCGCTGGCACAGAAACACTGCAGGTAGCTCAAAGCTAGCCCTGGACTCAGAGCTGCCAGGAATGCTGCTGCCTTGCCCTTCCTGAGTCAACCTACCCAAGGCTGGGCAGTTCACTGCACTAGTGCTGTACTGCACCGAGGATATATTATTTTCCATAGTCTGCTAGCCCAACAGAGATGATCCTCCATCAAAGGTCACAACGGGAGGCAGCCTTCCCCATCGTACTGTACCAACGCCACTCAAAGTTCCCAAGGATCATTCATAAACCCAGGGCACCTCTCCATCAGGTGAGATGCTTCACTCAGTACTCCGTTTTCTCCGTGTGGCTGGGTACTGGCTGCCATGGTCTTAGGCCTTGCAGTGCCTTCTTAACCAGTGTAATCTTGGTTGTTGAGCTCAAGTTAGCTGGAAGAAGGCAAGCAGGTATCTAAGTATGCATAAAGGCAAAATGGAAATGCCAAAATAGGTTGCAAATGCTCCAGTCCTTATACAAAAATTAGGCTGCAAAGCACTTTGATTACTTGCTTCTGTAAGTATGAGAGTTCCCATGCCAGAAGGAAGGTTAAATAACTTGCCCCAACAGTCCCATACAGCAGAGGTGAGGTCAGGATCAGAGAGCCGGGTCCCCATCTCACCGGTCCACCAGCAGGCCAGCAGGCCATATTAACACTATAATTATACATTTCCCATCTGCCTCTAGAGCTTTTTGCTAGAGCTAGATAATTAAGCTCTCCTTCTGGCTACGTTCTTTTAATGAAATGGTGCATGTAACACAGCTTGGTATTTATTAACGCTAATGAGTTTTCAAAACAATTTGAGACAGCAACCCACCTTTCACTTGTGTGATTGCGGTACATGTCCAGCATCATTTCCAGTTTAATGATGCCTTGTGTCGTGGGTCAGTCTCCTTTAGGAGGCAGTCTGTAACATAAAATACAGCAGTCCCCATCTGCAGTCAGGCTGTTCTGAATGAAAAGCAGGTCTAGGCTCGAGCTAATAGGAGCAGATGCCAGCTTCCCCCTCCCTTTGAGGTGCTGATGGCAGTTTATTAATTTTTAGAAGAAGGTCACAAGTTTATTTGCCTGCTGAATCTCAGTTAGCAACCTCACATCTCATAGGCAAGTAAACACAAGCCTTCAGAATCTGACACTCCTGATGTTTCTTAACACAGACAAGCAAAAATGTAAACCTCAAATTTACAAGAGCCAGCCGAGGTTACATATTAATACCTCAGTTGCTTGAGATGAGATGGTTTGATAAGCACAGATCAGCTCTCTGTCACAGTGACCATGGTAGTCAAAACCATGCTGCCAAGCTGCCAGCCGTGGAGGAGAGCTAACATGCATGAGCTACCTCAATGGACATTTTTTAAAGATTATGGTTTCCAACGGAAACACTCTTGAAGTGACTCTAATGCTCAGGATACATCCTTGGGAATATCTTTATGAGTGGATGCAAGGGGCTGCAATACAGTTCTCCTTTCCTGGGAGACAGGCTCTGACCCAGAAACTCCTGCCCTCACTGGGATAGGATTCTGAAAAGTCCTTGGTCCCTGATCCCACCCCAGGAACTGGATGCACAGCCCTGATGAGGGCTGGTTCTGGTGAATTGGAGGTATTCTGAAGGCATGGGAGTTCCAGCTCCGATGCCATGGCAATAGTAACCCGAAGGCACAGTAAATAGGTACACATGGCCACATTACAACTGCAGGGTGATGTGGCCACACTGGTAGCCAAGGCCACATCCTGTCCCACATGAGCTGCTGTCATTCCCTCCAATGCTCATAATTATGGGGTCTTTCCCCTAGCTGCATACTCAGACTCCTGGCTCTGTCCTGCCTCCAAGGAACAGAGCCAGCCAGTGGCAGCAGCTCCTGCCCTCATCCAGAAAGGTGCAGAGCCATGGCCCCAAAGGCAGCTGCATGCCTGGGAATAATAGTGTCAATTCTCCTTGTCACAAATGATGAGCGGGCCAATGGGACAGTGAGACCCTCCAGGACATCCGACCACTTTGAGGGGCTGGGTGGGGGGAGTGTGGGACCCCAGCAGGCTTGCTCAGGGATGCCCTGCTTGGAAATAAGCCCTGCCGCAGCTCCCAGCACTCTGGTCCCACTAGCTCATGCACCACAGGATCATCTTTATTAATAAAAGACAGGAAAATGAACTGCAAAGGTTTATAAACTGCATGGATGCAAATCCAGCTCACCAAGAGGAGCAATGCCACCAAGGACTAAGGAGTTGCACTGGCTGAAACCAAAGCTGAGCTTCGCAGAAATGCTGCTTAACTATTACATGAGACATTACTGAGTCTAATAAATCCCTGCATAACACCTTCATTAAGCGGGATTTACTGTAATATTGCTATATACACTTTATGCCTCACCTGCATAAACAGCCATGTTAATGCTATAAATTACAGTGTTCGTATTAACGCATCGCAGGCACCTCAACCAAGGTGAAATGCTTAATGGCTTTCAGTAAGCACCTGAATATCAAGAAAGGGTGGAACGAGAGAGAAGCTTCTCTAGTAATTTAGACAGACTGTGTGAGTGCTGTAAGCCTTACAAAATCATTCTTAAAAAATAAGAAAGGAAAAAGATCTAAACCCCCAAAGTTTTGCATACTGCAGTATTAGTGCTAGACTTCAAGGCTTTCTAACGGAAATTGGCTCTGATTTGTGAGATATGCATTACATCATAGTCTTCTTTTAGGACATTATGTCATTCCTGCTGAGACGCATTATCTCAGCTTGGCCCAGCATTAGCGATTTTTGCAGGCCTACTGCAGTGTTTCCAAAGCACTGCTGGGAACCACAGATTGAAATCTGAAACGTTTATCTTTTACAAAGCTGAAAAAAGAGGAAAGATGTTAACATCAGGCATCACTGACTTCCTTAACCCTCTCTTGGCTCTGCTTGTTTCTGCTGCTTGGTTTTGATGCCTTTGGACATGCTGTACAAATGAAGTAACCTTTAAAAGTTCATTTTAAAGGGGGCATAATACAGTGTTTCTTCCCACTCCCTGAGAATTGCCCTTGCAGCTACCTGAAAAATACCTCCCCAATCTTCACAAGATGTCAACATGAATCAGATTGTACCTACATACACTGACAAGCTAGATTCCACAGACAGGTCTAGAACACATATTAAGGATAAAAGGGGAAGGCAATAAAAAGCTTTATGTGACTCAATCTCTTATTAAAATTTTATATAGCATCAAACAACTCTAGTATTCTGTTTTCAGCCCATACAGAGATCATGCACACCCATATGGATCTTCACATCCCAATCCATTTGAGGATACAAAAGCAGAATTCCAGGAGGTTTCTATTAGAGAGCATTTTTTGTGCAGGAAACTAAGGAGATATTATCTCTTCTGACTTCAGCCATGAAATTGGAAGCCCACTTCATCTCACCCAACCAGGGCAGGGTTAGACGCTGTGTCGTGGAGGCACCAGACAAATGCTTTCAGGATAAAGCAAGGATATTTCCAAAAACCTGGAGAATTCCAATACATCTCTCCACAAAAGCACAATTTAAAAAAGGAGTTGCAAGTGCTAAGAGGAAATGGGAAACATTCAACCATGACTAAATTGCAGCTCCCTCTCTTGTTATAAACTAATTCTATTCAGTGGAGAGCTTTAATTTCACTGCTCCATTTTTACTTGTATTGTGTGTTTAGTGTTTAGTGCTTTAAGACTCTGCTACAGCTGTAGCGTATTTTCTAGAAAAATTGCAAAAGCAAACCTTTCCGTCATGAATGCATGATTAGTGGCATAACCGAACTCAGGAGGCAAGATATCCTTTAATCCTTCCAGATGTCTCTTTCCCCCTTGGAGTAAAAGATCTTCTTTCCTTCTTTTCCTTTTGGATTGTGGAACTGGGGAAATGGAGCATTAGGAAGAAAAACAAGTTCTCATGTGTACTTGACACCTGCTGCCCCCATCTCCATATTTGCAAGGTGAACTTTCTGCTCCTACTAGTTTACTTGCACAGACAGACATTTTGTGGTTTAGGGACCAAGGGCTTTTAACTCATAATATTCCCAAAAATGCATGTGAGAAGTCCGCATCCTGCTACACTTTGGTGTTGTGACAAGGTAACACCCTGACACCCTGTTAGATGTAAAACAGGAGGAAAAAAATCACCTTGTTTTGTTAGAAAGCCGTTCATAAGGGCTGGGGAAAAAAGTAGGTTTCCAGACAATTTCACTGAAAATATACTCATGGGATTTTGGCAATGATTTCTTTTGCCGGAAAAAAAAAAAGAGATGATGATCTGTAATGCTTCACCTGAAGAAAACCTGGATGTCAAGACAAGACAGTGAATTACCCACTGACTGAAGTGTCAGCAAGGCAGCCCACAGACAGGTGGACTGACTGGCTGCTGAGTCCTTTGGAAGGTGGTCTTTAACATGGTAAGGGTGATGTGGTATATAACATGGTAAGAGCTGCTAGATTCACTGAGGTGAAATGTCGTAGTAGACTGGTGCTTTATGGGTCCTGCATGGCTCAGGATGTTAGGTTGCCGTTCACAGACAGAGCAGAATGTATTGATCTGAGAAATCTACACTTCTGAAAGATGCTTTATTTAAGGAATCACAGCAAAATGCATTTAAAACTCAGACCAAGTAAATGCAAATACTTTTGCTCTTCCGCTCAAGAACTTGGTAAACTGAAGTCATAGCACTATAAAACAATAGGATCAAACTCTTCCAGATTAGCAGAGTATAAACCTGCATTATTTGTGGGATTCTGGTGGAGTTTTTTATGCAGGCTTAAATGAGAGCATAATTTGCCCAATGGTGCCAAGCAATGGAGTAATAACAAACTGAGCTCCTTAGGGAGGACTTCCTCAGGTTTCATGCATTTTCCAGCCTGCTCAAAGAAAACCCCTTCTAGCAGAAGCTCCTGGATTAAGGCTGGTGCCAAAGGGCATCACCCTAGCAGGAAAATAACACCTGTGTTCTGGGGAGACACAGGAAGGAATGCTCTACCCCACAGCTTCCCTGCAAATGGAGCTGCCCCCATCCTGCAGGGACCCCCTGGAAATGGAGTGTCTTCGTTTGAGAGACAG
>VZRL01006665.1:1880-21764 GCA_013397895.1 Origma solitaria
GGGGCCGGCCCAAAGCCGGGCTCGGCTCGAGGCACGAAGCAGAGGGGCCTTTGGAGGCGGGGGCCGGCGTGGTCTCTGGCCCTTGGGAAGGGCTGTGCTCGCTTGCTGCTCTGCGTGGGTGCCCCTTTCTCCTCCTCCTCCTCTTCCCGCTATACCACTCACTGGAGCAGGCGCGGCGCTGGCCGGTGCCCGCAGGTCTGAAGGCACCTTTCCCGCAGGCAAGGAGCGCAGCTGCCGCGACGCGTGAGCCTGACTCGCCTTAAAAAGTGTTTAATTACCGGGACCGGAACGAGCCGCTCGATTCCAGGCGGACGTAGGGAACTCCGGCGGTCGTGCTGAAGTTCTGGCTGCTTGCGACTGTGCCTGCCTGCTGATCCGGGTGAGATCTCGCACGAGCTGTGGGTAAGCTTATTCGGAGCGCCTGGGCTGAAAGAAAGTCTTTGATGTAACAGAACTAAAATACGTGCAGAAAACAGCCAGGAGATGGCTAAGAATGAGGATTAGTTTAAGTAGTGTTGTCTCGGTAGCGGTATTGAATAGATGTGTTGTTGCAGCTGTGTTAATTGCTATTAAACAAACATTGTCTTGACTTTAGAGAGGTGCTGCTTTCACAGGAAGACTGTGTCATAGAATCATGTCTAACTTCTACAACCCTTTACCCGAAGATTGAAACAATTACTTTTAGATAACATCACTCATCCTTCTAGTGCAACCTCTCTTTCTTCTTGGAGCAGCTCAGTACAGTGTGTTGTGTCGGTTTGTAGACAGGTTCTGGCTGTTTGTGCGGTTTGGTGCATTTTGTCCGCCTTCTTTGCAAGTATCACATCATGATGTGTGCGTGCTGGGACACGTAAGAAATCTTCCTGAGCGAGTATCGTCCTTTCCTACAGGAATCTAATTTCCATTGGTAGAGAGAGATCTGTTGAAATACTAGACAATGTTACGCTTTTTGCCAGCCTGTTTGTCGTGAGTAGAAAGCTTCCTATGCAACCGGTGGCTGCTGCCTCAGAGCCTTAATGTTAAGTTGGCCAGTGCTAGTACTGCTTCTCCAGCTTTTCTAGCTGCGTATGAGTGAAACCCACCTGCTTAGTATTCTGCTTAGTGTGTATTGTCGCTGTTCTGGGCCATGTGCATGGCTGGAGGATTCAGCAGGAGAAGAAGTCAAAGCAAAAGCCACTGGGTCTTATGAATAGTGCTGCCTCATAGTCAGGGATGACGCTTTAGATATTCGTAAACCACTTTGAGAAAAGCAGCTTTTCTTTGCTTGTACTTTATCCTAGCGGTTGGGTAAAGTTGGTTCTTTGTATATTGGTAGTTAGGTGGCCTTTTGTGTTGAAATATTCTGCAAAACTCCTTAAGCAGGCATGCAGGCAGAATGGTAATGTGTACTCTCTGTGTTAGAAACAGCCCCTATGTGAAGACAGACCCACCCTGTAGTAGCGTGACAAGATCACTCTGGCATAGGTCTCGTAGAAGGAGATAAAAGCGGAGCATCTCAATGCTATTTTTTATACCTTCTTAAAGGATAAGATTCAATTAGCAGTCAAGTAATGGTAGTCCTAATGAGTTCAACAGAAGTGCCTTGCAGTCACATCTCAGCTGCAGAAGAAATGCTAAATAATGTTCGGTGGTGGTGTGTCATGGTGTACCAGTGACTGTGGAGACTGCCATGCAAACCTCTCAAGGGCACGAGGCATAACTAGGGGCTGTGAAAGGCAGTTTAACCTGTATCAGCTGATCAATGGAATAAGGTAATGATGGGAACAGGACTGACTGAAAGAGATGTGTTTTCTCTTAAGTGGCTAGTAGATTTGCATAGAGGCTGCACAATTCATATACATTAACTTGCTAGTAGTAACTTAAGGCTAATAACTCTAAACCAAACTATGAAGTTTCTCCCTCAGTGCTGATGGCCCGGCTTGGTGCCTCAAAACTGGTGGGTGGGAACTTTGGAGCTCTCTTTATGGTGGATCATGGCACCAAATCAACTCCTGTCTGCAGGAGAGTATAGTTGTACAAACTACAGCTGCAAGTGCACAGCACTTGAATGCCTGTGTATTGATTTGTTTCCATACTCTAAGCTTGTCACTCAAACTTCTGCTGGTGTTTATAAAGCAAAAATCTCCATTATAAAGCAAATCCTGTTCCTTAAAACAGGATTTACAAGAGTATAAAAAGTTCTGTTAAGAGTCTCTTTGCTGCCAGCTTCATTTAGCATGTCATTTAGCTCCTTAGCTAAAATTTTATGTTCTTTATCACTTGTCTGATGGGTAACTGCATGCAAATTCACTTTCCAGCCCCAGTTGCAGAAACATTTTCACGTGAGTGATCCTTCTAACTATGATTAGTAGCCAGACAGTCATTCTTCTGCATCACTGTGTGCTTCAGCCTTACAAAGTGTATTTGAAATTGGAGGCTTGGCTTAAACAGCAATGTCTCTGGGGACTAAACCAGTGAAGCAGACAGACCATGTTACATGCATGTTACTATGCATGTTACTCTATTGCTAATGTTTTCTGTAAGAATACAAACAAATCAGTGATTTTACTTTATGACTATTCGGTGGTAGAAAAACTATGCAAGTAATTTTATATAGTGATTCAACTTTCTGTGTGTCTTGAGCTGCTTAAGATTCTGCTCATGTACATAATAGGCCTTGCTGCATACAAGAGTTGTTTATTTGAATCAGCATCTTGGTTTCTTTCCCAAGCAGTCTTTTCTTTCTTCTCATCAATATCGAGTAGAAACAGCAGGTTGTTAATGCGTTGAAAGTGCATTGCTATTCGTACCTGCTAAGTATGTGGGATGTTGACAAATGATACAGGGTAATGATAGGAGTGTGTTTCTCGTCTGAGAGATGGCTAAAGCAATACTGTGTGGGAGGGGGTGAAAATGAAGCATGAGCTTTGCTTTTTTTTCTTTTCCCTGCCACTCCATGATGGTTAAGCCAGCAAAATGGCTCTAACTCTTAGCTTTGGTGTGTGCAATTCTCAGTGCTGCATTCTGTGTCCCACTGAAACTGTATCACTCAGCTTCAGAGATAGTATTACAGCCTGATAATACATTAATGTACATGATTTTGATCATTCACTAGACCTTGGTAAAACTGATTCACTGAGGAAAATTATACCTGCCCCAGTAACAATAAACTGTGCCGTGTTGCCTCCACAAGTGGATAGACTCTTGTTTAAAGGAGAAAGTAGCTTCAGGGCTTGAAGGACTGCTAGAAGAACTAGTACTGTTTTGTTTTGTTTTCTGGTAGATCTGAAAAGCATGCATAAACAAGAGTGCTGACTAACCATTTCTGGAGAAGGCATATGTATGCTGTGTCTGTGGTAGATTGCAGGTGACTGATCCAGTTTGTTCTTCTGAAATATGCTAGAAAGGGCTTGCTTAGTCTTTGTCAAATTATTTGAAAACGGTTTCTCTCTCTCTCTTTGCTGACTGAGGAAAAGGTAGGGAAACCTCTCTCTGCTGTATTGTTGGCTCTTTGTCAGTCTGTCCTGTTCTAGATTTCTGCTTCAGTCTTGAATATTACAGGATCTGTCATTGTTACAGGCTTTTGGTTTCTTACCCAGTGTTCTCACTGTCTCTTTTCTTGGTGAGTGGCTTCTTATGTTACAGAAGTCGAAGAGCTCCCTGCATCTGTTTAAGCTGTGAGTGTGCGTAGTGCAGTCAAGCTGCCTGTCCAGAACAGCAGTGTGTAAACAGTGTGTGGGACCAGTCAGAACCTCTGCTAGTGTAGGAAAGCTAGCTAGGTGAGGCCAGTAATCATTAACTGACTGCAGGATCTAATACACCCAGTATGTCAGGTGAACATACTAAACTGGAGACACTAAATTTGGACACAGCCTCTTGTTTTCTTATTGTATCAACAGCAATAAATTGTCTATAGCAGCACAGTCTTTTGAAGCTGTTTTTAAAATAGTTTCTTGTCACCTCTTAAAAGCAGTGTATTTAAATAGGGCATTGCTGTATCTAGGTCTAGCTGAATCATAGAATCATAGAATAAGCTGAGTTGGAAGGGATCCATCAGGATCATCGAGTCCCAGTCCTAGTGCCGTGCAGGATGCGCCAAGAGTCACACCATGTGCCTGAGAGCATTGTCCAAACACTTCTTGAATTCTGTCAGGCTGGTGCTGTGTCTGCTTCTCTGGGGAACCTGTTCCAGTGCTCAGCCACCCTCTGGGTGAAAACATTTTCCTGATATCCAACCTAAACCTCCCCTGTCTCAGGTTCATTCTTTTTCTCAAGTCCTGTCACTTGTCATGAGAGTGAAGAGATCAGTACCTGCCACTCTGCTTTCCCCTTTGAGAATGTAGAAGACTGCAGTGAGATCGCCCCTCAGTCTCCTCTTCTCCAGGCTGAACAAATCAAATTACTTCAGCCTCACTTCATAAAGCTCCCCCTCCAGACATTTCATCATCTTCGTTGTCCTCCTTTGGATGCTCTCTAATAGCTTAATGTCTTTTTTTATTAATGTATTTTTTTGTGGCTCCCAAAACTGCCACAGGACTTGAGGTGAGGCCACCGCAGAGCAGAGCGGGCAATGCCCTCCCTTGCCTGGCTGGTGGTGCTGTGCCTGATGCCCCCCAGGACAGGGTTGGCCCTCCTGGCTGCCAGGGCACTGTTGACTCATGTTTGACTTGCCATTGACTGGGACCCTCAGGGCCCTTTCTGCACTGTTACTCTCCAGCATCTCATTCCCCAGTCTGTGCACACATCCAGGGTTGTCCTGTCCCAGATGCAGAGTCCAGCACTTGTGCTTGTTAAACTTCATACAGCTGGTAGTTGTGGTAATAGCATTAAAAAAAGAAAAAGGCAAACCAACTTCAGACTGTGATTTCAATGTGGAAAAAGATTGGTTAAGACATCACTTGTAGCTGTATTCTTCAACAGACCTGGTAACCTAGCAGTATCGCTTACCCAAAGGTGTAAGGCTCCCCATCTAGTAGAGAGCTGTAGAATAGTTATGTGAAAAGGTTTTGTTTTTTCCCTTCTTTGAAAGACGTAAATACCAGTTTTTTTCCTTTGCAGTTCAAGAGCAGTGGTAGGATTAGAATTAATCAGTGATGTTTAACTGTTGTGTGTTAACGTCCTTATATCTTACTGTTGTGTTTTTTAAAGATAAGGTCTAATCTAAAAAGTTGTATGAGTCCCTGATTCCTCTCCAAGTCAAGGTTGCAAGGGCTCAGATACCCAAGCTCAAGAGATGATAGTACTAATCACTGATGGGTATCTGACACCTCCATGCAAAGACATTCTGTTCCCCAGGGTTGGCAGCCAAAATAACCATCAATTAATTCTTAAGTAATACTTGGGTACTTGGGCTAATGGATGTACATAGTTACTTTTTTTTTCTTTCCTGTTGTCTTTGGAAACCTTAAAAGGATGAAGATGAGAGCCTTCTAAGGAAAAAGCAAATGCTTACTGGTTATGCTTGTAGCAAAGCTTGCCTTTTTTGTGGCATAGAGTTTCAACTCCCAAGCCACCTTTAGAACCTAGAAAACAGAGAAGCAAGAAAACATGGGTATTTGGTTATTTAACTGCTTTGTATGAGGAATTTTAATGCTTCTTAGTAGCCTGAGTGCTGGACTGTTGCAACAGCTTGCACATTAAGTGTGTTCCACTGAGAGAATAGTTATCTTTCTCTTACCAGGGTTAGTATTAAATAACAGGGAAAAGTGATGTAATTTTAAGCTGTAATTTACAGCAGTAAAAGAGATTTTTTCTTTCATATCTTTTATTAGAGATGACTACAGAAGCAGAACAGCAGCTTCTTCATGATGCTAGAAATGGAAATGCTGAAGAAGTTAAACGGCTGTTGGATACCATGGACAAAGGAGAAATAAGCTTTGATATCAACTGTAAAGGTTAGTAGCCTTCCTCAAATGTTTGTAATCTCACTGTTGAAGTCACATGTAGTGAAACTGATAGTGATAGTATAACCTTGCTTTCTTTGAAGTGCTCAGTAGACTAATAAACAATCTACTTAAACAGCTTTTACCCTGTGACTTAAGGACATACTTGCATAGGGGGAGATAATAAAAGAGTATGGATAGTTGCAGTGTAGAGAAGACCTCAGTGTAACTCACAGACACCAGAAGTGTCAACAAGACAAAGAATCAGTACCTCTTTTTGCCTGTGTTTGTGCTTATGCCAACTTCGAAGCTTTAGAATGCTAAACAAAACAGACTGTGGTGCCTGGGGATGGTTTAGGGAGGTAAATAGCCTCCATCAGAGCTGCAGAGAAGATTAGATCAGGTCAGTCATTTGTGCTCTGGTCAGTGTGAGTTTGGTTTTTTGTTTTTTTTTTTTAAGCCTGTGTTTTGTTAACACACAGTAGGAACATTACAGCTCTTGCTACTTGTGAAAATGTTTGGGACAAATGTATACTTTTTACTATTAGCAGAATACTAGGTTACTTGGGAAAAGAAACTAAAACTGCTCTTCATCTGTGTCTGGGTCTTTGGCCAACACTGAAGTTTTGCTCATGTGTAGCTAACATAGTTGTGGCTCAGCAGCTTGCTTGCTGTGCAAAAACTTCAAACTGGGACTGGATTTGCAAGCTTGCTAGCAATTGCAGACTACCTTGCTTCTTTATTGTTTTAGTAGCTTTATATTTCTCTTTATTTACATAGGTGTGTTTCTGGTTGCTTCCAAAAAGTGGATGTGTATCCCACTCTTTCTACCTAGGCTGGTATTCCATTGTTCGACATTTAACTGTTTAGCAGCGCTGAGAAGAAAGTGCTGCAGAGGAAGAGGGGAGAGATCAACTGTCCTTCCTCTCAGCCATAACAGAAGGTAACACCTTGCCCTAAAGGGCAGGGATTCCTGTTACCTGCTCTGTCCTTTTCCCAAGTCTCATTCTTAATCATCAGCTTACTTATCCTTTTGTTGGACTACTCAGCTGTGTTTGTGTTTTCTCAATGGTTAATGTACTCACCTAAGAAAAACAAGTTGTGAAATCCAAGCTCTTGCTACTTCATCTTTGGGGAGCTAGTTCATAAAGGGGAACCAAACAGACCATGATGAAGCTGAAGTCCTCTATGCTCAGAAGTATGTCCTTGGTAAATATTCAAGATGTGTAGTGCCTAAACAGTTGGAGTAAAAATACCTTAAGATTCATGCAACAGTGCCCATAAATACGTTCCTGAAGTCTTCTCTGCTTAGAAGAGATTTCAGAGTGTCTCTGTGTTCTTACACATAATCTGAAGTCAAGAAAGGATAATGAAATGGCATAATCTGCAGTCTGTTATATCAATCAAATAAATGGGCCTACAGTCAGATAGTCTGCAGCAGGGAAGAGACTCAGGTAATGAAGGGAAGGATGGTGCTTAGCTGTTTTTCTAGTTTAGCAATACATGCCAGCTAGTTAATGCTTGCTAATGGGAGGTCAGGGAAGCTAGAGAGAATGTGCTCATCATGTTATTATTAACCTAAACTAGTTCTGAATTGGAATCTGTTCGCAGTGAAATCTCTGCTTTTGAAGTTTCAATTCCTTTAAACGTTAGAGGACACAGAAGTGTAATTAATATTATCTGGGGGAACTGCTCTAGTTGTGTGAAACTTCAGAGTTAACTCTATTCTTCTGCAGTCACTTTTCAGCGACTGACTTGTTTAACTCTGCTCCCATAGAGTATTCTACTGGAAATAGTCTAAGACAAATTCAGACCAAACAGCTTCTGTTGTATAACTGGCCCTGTCATTCTGCTTTCTCACTAGCCAAACCACTATGTCTTTCTACAAGTTCCGATCTGCTGGGTGCTACTAGATAGTAATTGCATAACAACCTGATGATTAACTAAACTACACACTGTAGACTGTAACTGTCTTTTTACAACCCTCAATCTTCCTTTTCTTCCTGACAGCCTCTTGTTCTTCTGTCATTACCTTGGATAATAGATGTCCCCAGAAAGTCAGGGTATGGAGAATGCCTTCAGTGCTGTAGCAGTTCCCTCAGGATTTGCATCTGATAAGGCAATGACACTTGGCTTGGAATAAAGTGCTTCTGGAGCAGGTGGAAGGCTTTACTGGAGGTAGTGTAAACTTTCTGCAGGGTGTGCCTTGGTAGCCATAAGTCTGACAAGCTAAAATGTGCCTGAGTGTCAAAGCCTATTTTCAGCATCTTGTCCTTGTCTTTTCGGAGTGGAGCTATATCTGAGGCTGTGTGTGCTGTATGTTCGTAAGTGTCAAGTCTGACAATAGTGATCCTAAACACCACAATTTCAGCCAAAGTGAAGGAAGAGAAAATAAATTCAGGCTTCCTGTACTTGCTCTGTTGTGACTGTGTTATACCCAGTCAGTGCTTGCAGATAAGCAAGATTTGCTTGAGGAAATTCCAGCCAAATGAACTTCTCTTTTTGGGTACCTCAGTTCACTGGTTTGTAAAGCAGGTATCTGCATTAAAACAGTGTCAAATCCAGGTTTCATCCAAAATGATCATGTTTTCTAAGGCCATCTATTGTTGCCTCATTCTTCTTAAATGAAAGAAAATAGCATATCTAGGAATTTGCAAGGTAAGAAGTCTGTAAAGTAAGGTTAGTGGTCAGTAGTGTGTTATGGCAAAATATATATCTGAATGACTGCACAGTGGCCTAGCAGGCCACAGCTGGACAATGACTGTCTACCTTGTCTCCATTCTTGAGACTTAGACTTAGAGTTAACTGGCCTTAAAGCAAAGAGCTGGGTGTAAGGGGGAGATGAACTATGTTTTTTGTTGGAATTACTTTATTTCTTCTATCTTTACATTCTCCCCTTTGTAATGGTGTAATGATTTAAAATAATAATAAAAAAGGTACAAATGCTTGTAGACACTTGAAGAGAAGCAAAAAGCTTCTTTTCCTCAAAAGCTTGAGAAATAAATGGTCAGCTAACATCAGAAATGCAAACATTCAGAGTGGATGCAGAACAAGCACCTGTTCTTACTTTATTCAGTAAAAACTACAAACCTGGTTCCTCAGGTTTGTTTTTTTTTTAATACTGAATTCCTTGGCAGCAGCACTACTTTTCAGTGCTGATAACTATCAGCTGTTTCGGACTAATTGTATGAATTCAGTGCAACTTGGATCTCTTTTGTGTTCTTTGAATGAACCTTATTCTGTACTGGACTGAGCCATGAGTGATGTCCCTTTAGTATGTTATCCAGCATAAATAGCCCCAGAGTTAGTGATCCACACAGTGTTTATTTTCTGTGATACTTTGGCCCATCAATGACATAGGGTAGGAGCTCTGTTGTAGACCAGGCTGTAAGGAGGGAAAGATCTGAATCTGGGGTTGGAAACAACAGGAGTTGAGAAGAATCAAATTACAAACGAAATTGTCAATAAAGGGCAGGAATGTTAGCTGGAAACAGTTATAAGAAATGGGAAAATATTTCAGCTCTGAACCACATTCTAATGTTAATTTTTAGCATGAGAGCAGAAAAGATGGTGAACTTTCAAGATGAACAGTTTGTTTTGCCTTGTGCTTGTGGCTTGTTTCCTCAGGGCAAACTTACGTTGTGCATGTTCCATGCCTCAGTACTTGAATTTATATGGTGGGAAAACTTAATGGTGGCAGTAATTTCAAAACAGTTTCCACTGCCTTATTTTTATTTCTCTTCCAAGTACAAAATGATAGGTTTTAGGCGACACTGTAATGCTGTGGGTCTGTTACATAGTAAAAACAAAGCACAAGTTGCATTTGCTTAATACAGTTGAGAGTTGCAGTTGGTAAGTAAAGTGAGTTGTTAACTTTAGTAATTTCTAATGCTTAATATCTTACTTTTAAAGAAGTGATTGGAGAGTTGTTGGATTTCATACGGCCAGTCCTCCAGGTCATGTTTTAAATGGTCTTTAAAGTATATATCATATTTCTTCTTTGCATAGTCATTTCTGTGCCTGCTTCCTGTCTGTGCTTTATCATTCTGCGACTTGGAGCTATACATGATACATGAGTTCTACCGTGCATAAAGATTTCAAAGCACATTACTAAGTGAGGCTGTCTTTATTAAAACTACTCTGAGTAAAGGACAAGACAACAAAAAAACTGACAACAAAAAGCCTCAACATTAGGTCATTCAACCTATTTTATTTTGAATCCTTTGTTTGAAAGATGGGTTGTCTTCTCATTTGTGTGAAGAAAATAAAATTGTGTAAACTAAATAGTTTTTTGATAAACAAGAGAAAAATGTACTTAAATGTGCCATTTTCCTAGTGAATGAAAGTAACTGAAGTTTCTTGCTAGTGTTGAAAGGTGTTACGTGCAAACCAAAGTTTTATTCTCAGTCAGGCTACATGACTTTCTCCTTTCAGAAAACTGTGTGCGTTTTTTGTTTGGGTTTTTGGGTTTTGTTGGGTTTTTTTTAGATTTGAATCCAGCGTTCTCAAACTGCCTCCTGATTTAGTAATTTAAAAAATATGAATAGTATTGAAGTTTCCACCTTCCTTGTTCTTCTGCTACTGTGAAGAATGGTCATCATGCCAGCCTCCAAGCACATGACAACATCTCTTTTGTATTGTGGGATCAAAACTTAATTTACCTGTTTTGTCTTTTAGGTAGGAGTAAATCTAATATGGGTTGGACACCTCTTCACCTTGCTTGCTACTTTGGACATGCTGTTGTGGTAGAGGATTTGCTGAAGGTACATTTCTGTTTTCCTCTGTGTGTAAGGCTTGAAGCAGTTAGTGTTTCTTCAGGTTTTTGTGATGGAAGGTTTTGCAGAGAGGCAGAGCCAGTCCTACAGTTTTTCTATATGTAACATAGAGATAAATGGTTGTTGTGGCATTAAGATAGGCCTGGTTTAGAAGGACCCAAACCAGTGACAGTGGAAGTCTATACAGTAGCATACAGCCCTTATTCTGAGCAGTTTTTACCATTATTGGTACTTAGATGGTTTTCTCTTGGTGTGTGGGGAACTATCTCTATGTAGGAACTAAAGATGTGTAGTATATAGGTATGCCCTTGTGAAAGCTTAGGTTTTTTGAAGCTTAGTTGGTATCTGTACATAATAAGCCAGCATGTGATGCTAGCAATGCCATTACTTCAACAGTTTGATGTAGTTTACGTAAAGTACTTAAGTTTAGGCAATTTCACTTAGTGAGCTGTAGTAAAGACAAATGCAAAAGTCTCAAATGCAAAAAACCTGCAATAATGCAAAAAATCAAATGCAAAAAACCTATGTTACCTAATTCTATGTTGCATATGGAAGTATGCCCAGAATTTTGTGCAAAGTAGCTTGTATGTGTTTCTTTCAGGCACAGGCTAACATAGTTTGACTCATTATTTCTTTCTAACATCTTTGGAATAGTAAAGTGTGATGAATTTTGAAACTATGGACTTTGGTCATCAAAACTGATGTGTTTGCATAACAACTGCAAATGCAGTGATTATGTGTTTTCTGACTGGTTTTTTTTGTTTGTTTGTTTGTTTTGCTCTCAGGGTAGCTTCAACCAACCTTAACTATATTAGACCCTCTTTTATATCTGAAAGATTTTGCTGTAAATGTCAGGAGTGTGATAGCTTTGCACTTGAGGCTGTTTATCTAAACTTGAATTTAATTAAAACTGCCAGCCATAATCCAGACTTTAAAGGAGGGAACAAGTTTGAGATCTGAGAATTTCTTCTCTAGCCTACACACTTGCTCAGTAAATAATGATGTTTTCTATTCAAGCGGGCTACTTAAAGCAAAAGGTAAAGTTTTATCACTTAATGCATTTATCAAGCATCCAACTTCAAGAGTTGGAAGAGTATATGCAACTTTGTACTTTTTGTTCCTTTCATAGGGCTCTTGAAAGGGTATTATTTAAAGAATAAGGTGAGGAATAAGTGAGGCAGTGCACTTCTGAAAGTTAGGCATGTATAAGTGTGTCTGTGTACTTGTGCCTAGATTTTGTGCTCAAAGAGCAAGTGAAGGAGGCATTATCAGAAGCAGAGATCTGGAACTAGTCAGGTCCATCAATTAACTTTAGGCAGGCAGCACTGACACGGCTAAATCATGTGATCTAAATATATATGGTGAAGTTAAGTATGCCCTGCCCTCTTTTTGACCCTTTGAGAGGTTAGGTAAAGTGGTGTAGAAGAAATACTTAATGAAAGAAGGAAAGGATTTCTTGGTTTATTGGAACCGTGCCTGTACAGTGTGGCAAACACTTCTCCTTTGATATAAAAGGTTTGGGATGGAGAAAGTGTGTGACAAAAGGAAGGGAGATTCAGCATGAAGACGTACAAAACTTGACATGACCCAAACCAAACAAAATCCAACAACAGCCCCCATCCCTTGTATTAAACTTACTTTCCGTATACCCACTTCTTAAAAGTGTGAGAGATGCCTGGAAAAAATGCAGGGGGCTTTTCCTTTTTGAAGCAATTTAGAGAATGTTGGCTATGAATTTTAGATACATACTTTATCTTTGTTTCCAGGATAACTGTATTATAATTCTGATCTGATTTGCCATGGGGCCTACATTAGTGTCCTGTCCTCCCCTTCCCCCCAGTCTGAGGGAATAGCTATGTAGTTCTTGTTGAAAGGATGTTCAGATGTCTTTTGGTCTTGCCGTTTAGGCTGGTGCAGATGTGAATGTGCTGAATGACATGGGGGACACTCCACTCCATCGTGCAGCTTTCACAGGGCGTAAGGTAAAGTATGTTGGCTTTTTTAAGCCTCACTTGTAAAATTATTAAGAAAGTGCTAGCAATAAGATCACTTCAAAAAGATGTTTTCACAGTGTCTAAAAATGACTTATTGTCTGTTTTGGTACAGTGTGTTCAGAAGGATTAGGCACACTGCCTAGCTTGTATAACTGTCAAAAAAACAAAACCACAGAGAGAAACCACATTGTTTTAATCTTAGTAGCTTCTGGAGGGGAAAAAAAAATCTCTAACTTAGGACACACAGGCCAATTTGGTGTCTCAAAGTGCTGTTTTTTCATACATAAGTAGAACTAAAGGATTTTTTATAGGCTTGTGTAGTGTGAGACTAGTTTCTTTTCCCCCCCACTCCACACGCCACCATCATTCCAAAACTAATACTCCCTCTGTGGCCCTTCAGAAGGAGTGACTACTTACTGTCTTGTCAAAAGAGCGAAATGTACTATTTTTATCTATCAAACTCAGCATTCATACGAGGTACACCAGCTTTTCAGGGTCAGTCTGTTCAGCTGTAATCCCTGTTGGTTCCTTCAGCCTGACGGATGGGAGAGAAAAGGTCACAGTCAGTCTCACTCTTCAATCTCTCTAAAACATCCCTTCCTCTTTTGATAAGAAACCACCAGTGGTGAGAAGCTGTTGGTTACAAAACTCATCTTACAGGATGTCAATGGCTGGAAAGCCTGATTGTGGCCTTGCAGTTACACAGACAGATAAGCAGTTCAAAACAATTTTTGAAATTGTTTTTCAGGAGGTGGTGATGTTACTCTTGCAGCATAATGCTGATGCTTCTATTGTAAATGGGAGTGGAGAGACTGCAAAAGAAGTTACTCATGACAAAGACATAAGGAATATGTTGGAAGGTAACTTTAATAGGTCACAGTTTGTTTTGGGTTTTTTTAACATGTGTGCATTCTAAAAGCTGCTTTTTTTCCTGCAGGTTGCAGTAGCTCAGTTGAATTTTCTCTTTAGATTTGGTCATTAGAAAGAAAGAAGTCATAGCTTTTGGTTCTTGTCTGAAGCACTGACAAGGTTTTGTTTGGGGGGTGTTTTGTGACTCTGGGAGTTAAGTATCATGACTGCAAATAGCATTATTCAGGTAACTATTTCAGTCCTGCTGGGATAGTCCTTGCTACAGCTTTGAATGGTACATGGTAGTCAAAGCCTTCGCTCACTGGAAGAGGAAAAACTCAAGCCCAGAATAGCAAGTGACTTTGTGTCAACTGAATCATTAGAGAGGAAAATTCTGAACAGTTTGCAAAGGTGAGCCTGTTATGGATCAGGTTTAGGACTTGCTATTGCAGTCTTAGACATTATGTCAGAAGGCATTAAAAAATAAAAACCCTTCCCCTTGTTTCGTTCATGGCCTCACAGGTGTCAGAGGTGAGACAGATGGTGTTCAAGTACTAACCTAGTTCACTGATTATACTTTTGGAGAGTTCAAAAACTGTGTTGCTTCCTGGTGTTACTGTGTGATACCGTTAAATACTGGAGCTCTGTCCACTACCACAAACTTCATGTAAAAGTGATCTCTCTTCTGGTCCTACATGCAAATGCACAGATAACTCATTTCCACTGCTCATCTGCTGAACCATTAGAGAAGAGTAAAATTTTTGGTAGAATGATAAGAGGAGTAGAAGAGAAGCTGAAGAGAACATAGGGAAGATCTGAGATAAGGGTGTTGCATAGTTTCCATTTGCTCTTCTGCAGGGAGTGGGCCTCATTTTAAGTGTCAAAAAAAAAAAAAGTGTATGTGTATACAAACTCACACATGTTGTCAAATTTTATGTGCTTTGAACATATTTTTGCCCTGACACAGACTTTTGTGACTAAATGTTCTATTTATACCTGTCCCAAATAAACAATACTGGAAACTCTTGCTTCTCCAGGCTTGTTTTGCTATAATTTTTTGAATTATGTACTACATATGTACTTTACTGAGACTGACCTTACTTTTACTTTTTTTTTTTTAATAGCAGTGGAAAGGACACAAGAAAGGAAACTGGAAGAACTCCTCTTAGGAGCAGCAAGAGAGGGGGAAACAGGGAAACTGACTGCCTTGGTAAGGATTCAAGCCATAATGCTAATGTAACAATATATGACATTGTGCCTTGCATTTCAAAGGCCTGTGATTTTGGAATATTAATGCTGTGCACCATGTTACATTGGTAAGGTGCTGAACCCTCAAGGATTTTCCAGCCTCTTTCTGGAGGTTGCAAAACCAGTGGTTTTCAACTTTTTGTGGTTTTAAATCCTTTAGAAAGAATTAGCTAGTTAGTTGTAAACAGAAGTGTAATGGTTTGTAGTCTGCTGAGATAAGCTTATGATGTTATTGTGGATACCTTAATGTCGTGGGTGCCTAGGTTTTCACCACACTGTGGCCTGGTTTTAGTCTTGAAAGTAAGCTCTTTGTCATTCACATTTGTTTCAGTGTTTAATGGACAATCATCTGCACAACACAGTTTCATGGTGAGCAGAAACTGAAAACTGTTTATGTGTGTGTGTGCGCACACTCATAGTAACCCCAGCTCAACAATGTGGTGGCATGGAATAGCTGTGGGAGAAGCAGATCACAGAACTGAGACTGGAGGGTGCCTCTGGACGTGTTCTAGTCCAGCTCCTGTTTGCAGGGCAGAATGAACTAGGGCAGGGTGCCCAGGACTAAATCTAGCTGCTTTTTGAAGCAGAGTCCCAGTGCTTGAACTCCAGCTTTTGAGAGTCCTTAAGACTGTCCTTGGAAGTAAGACATGCAGTATGGAACATTTTTACCTTTAGTAATATCTTTTGAGGCATCCCATTTCGCAGATGTGAGATTTGTATATTGAGAAATTTGATGCTCTTGTTTTTCTGCCTAGAAGCTGAAGTGAACACCTATTCAGAATTTACCTCCCACCTCTGAACTTTTTTTTATAGTCCAAAGAGCCTTTGTCTTTCTAACTCCTTGCCTGGAAACTGTTGTTAAATCTTTAGTCATCTTTGTAATTCTTATTTGGAGTTTTTGTATTGTCCTCTTTGAAATGGAGAGAGAACTAGAACTGTATACAGCACTTAAGATGTGGAAGAATAGTGCATTAATACACTGGCACAGCTGTACTACTTGTAATTAATACACTGATGTAAGTGATATGTTCTTGATTCTGATAATTTTGACACTTGTTACATGTCTGCTGACTTACCCTTAAGCTGATGTGAAAAAAAAATCAGAACAAAGGTGACTCCTTACAGGAATCTGTCATTAAAGAAATGTGCTTTCTCTCATGTGCGTAACTACGCAGGAGCATGTAACTCCCTGTGAACATTTAAATTTTTAAGTGTTTTTCTTTTTTTTAATATTTGTTATCTTTGAGCTCTTTGCACATGAGGACAGATGTATTGATTCTTAAACCTTTTCAAAGTACTTATCACATTTTTGACCCTGAGTCAGTTTTTAAGTCAATTCTTAACAGGTGTTCCTTGGAATACACTTACAGCTCTATGATGTAAACCTCTTTGGCTTTCCTACCCTTAGGTAAATACCTCTGTGCAGAATTTTTGTAGCTCTTCAGAACCACCCTTTATCTCCAGATTTCCTCATGCTTTGCCTACTAATTGTTCAGGCCTTTCTGCTCCTACTGTACATTCTTTTTATTAGCAGATTGTTATGCTCATGAAACTGTAGCTGTTTACATCTGCTCTCACTGTGACACCTAACACCAGAACATGTTATTTACTAAAAGTTAGATGTTCAGCAGTTGAATCTTAACCCAGGCTTTTTAGTCTACTTGAAGCAAAGCCAGTATATTCTTTTCAAGCCATCGAGTTCTCAAAAATGTACTGTACATTTCCTAAAGTGACTGGAGAGATTTTTATCTCAATGAGTTGATGCGTGAAATTTTAGTCCAAATGCTCCCTTGTAACATGGCATAAGCTGCGGAAAGTACAGGCACGCAGCTTAAAAGGTGCGGAGGCAAGAAGTCAGGAGACAGATACAGTGCATGTAAAACAGCTGGTTGGAAAGAGCTAAAGCTAAGGAAGCCTCTGGAATGCAAGCATTTGATTACAGTGTTAGTGAGGTTATACTTCCACAAGCTCCCTCTTTTTGACTTTTATTCTCTTATCACTTGAACTGTAAACAACAGCTATAGTAGTACTATTTCTCAAGTACATGTAAGGTTGTTGCTGTTGATGTTAACTTAGATCGTGGCCATGGGAATTCTGTTACTAGAGTAGTTTTTTGAAGATAGAATATGGCTGATGAAAATGCTTAAACTGACTTCCTCTAAAATTGTTGTCAGGCACTTGTGACTCTGGTCTCCTAAGGCTGCTTATCAGTAACTTAGCATCCTATTAAGGCACTCCCATTTGGCTTGGGAGCTTAGCTGGCTGACATTGCATGAAGTGGTTTGGGCTGAAAGGGACCTCTACAGATCATCTAGTGCAACCCTCACGTACACATCCAGTAGCCACATATTTCAGT
Organism: Origma solitaria; assembly: GCA_013397895.1. Lineage (NCBI taxonomy): Eukaryota > Metazoa > Chordata > Aves > Passeriformes > Acanthizidae > Origma > Origma solitaria. The sequence goes on from VZRL01006665.1 coordinate 18,964, forward strand.
AGGAGTGTAGTAGTATTTTAGGGCAGTTAGCAGTATCATGCTTAATGACCCTTCCCTTTGATGGGGTCAGTTTCTCAAAACATTTACATTGTGTGCAAGTAAAACTCAGTTTGGGTTGTGTTTTTTACCCTTGGTTATATAGTTGCTCTTATCTTAACAGTTAGACTTCAGAATGCAGCAAAACTGTTTGTGTAACAGATTGCTTGTACTAGGAGCTTCTAAATGGCCTAGGATATCTGTCACTGAGACTGGCAGGTCTGCCACCCTTCAGTGCAAAGTTCTTACTCTCTAAAACAGGGTTTTAGAGAGTTCTCTCTAAAACAGCACAGTTCTTTTTCAGGATTTAGCACTGACCTGTGCTAACTTTTGCAGTGCCTGGGAGTCTTCTATGAAGAACATTAGATTTTTGATGGTAGAATTGGGTGGGGCCATTCTAGCAGTATAAATGACTGAACTGCAATACTGGGCAACTTTCCCTGGCACTGTGCAGTTGAGCAGGAAAAATGTGTCCATATTGTGCAGCAGAGGTGGAAGTGGTATAGCAAACAAAACACTGAAGTTCCTTACTCTAGCTGAATGTCATGCTTGATTGTTGCAGTCCTTGCCCTTGTCATAATGCTTGCTAAATGCCCTCTTTGTTCTCAGATCTACACTGAAGCGTCCTAGTTAGGAATGACTGATTTTTCGAAAGAGAGAACATGGCATCTGGAGAGGGGGGGAACTGATAAGTAAGCAGAACTTTGGGTTTTTTTCCAGTTGAACAAGCGCAAACCACCTGATATCAACTGTACAGATCAGATGGGGAACACGCCATTGCACTGTGCAGCATACCGTGCTCATAAGCATTGTGCACTGAAACTTCTAAAAAATGGAGCAGATCCTAAAATAAGAAACAAAAATGGTGAGTACCAAATAAAAAGTATATTAAATATTAAGTGGAGACACAAATTCAACAGCTTCTGTAAGCTATGTTACTTACTTCGCAGTGTTCAGGGAAAATCTTACAGTGCTTTACAAGCTTTATATCACTATTAAAGGAAGGCCAACAGCGACTAAATTGCAAAGGCTGAAGAACTGTAGCAAAATACTTACTGTATGTGCTTTTAGGTTCCAAACTTACCTGTTTCTAGAAGATTTACTGACTGTCTTAAACACTGGAATGTGCCTGGCTTTTGTTTTCTTGATGCTAAACACTGAACACAGATAACAAAAAAAAGTAAGATTGAAAATGTGGCCCAGACAAAGTGACTCCTCAGAAGAAAGCTTCTAATGAAAGAGGAAAACTTGATGCAGCTGTTAGGAAAACCGTGTTCTTGTCTTCTGCTTGAAGATGCCTCTGTCTTGATATTTGTGAATGTTCTAAACCATTTTTATAGCTAGAAGCTAAAAACAAAACAGTAAGGGCAAAGAGCTCTCTGTAGTTAATAGAACTCGGACGGGAAGTTCAGTGTCTTAAAGTTCAAAATCTTTTTTAGTTTTCTGCCCCTGAGGAGTTTATGTTCCCTAATTCCAAGTAAATGTAGATGGTTGGGGACCAGACTGATGGGTAAAGAGGGTAAAATTATTTTTAAGTACATCTACGTTTATTTGCATCAATTTCTCATACCTTGTCTTGTTACTAAACAGATCAGACACCCCTTGATTTAGCCCAAGGTACAGAAATGAAACTGATACTGGCAGGTAAAACTGGAAAGGTAGGAACTTTTGTATAAATTTAAAATGATAAGACTGTCTAGTTGAAGCTATTCCTATATGAACTTTAATTTCTGTGCAGGTTATCAACAAACCCCTGAGACGATATGAAGGTCTCTTATGGAAGGTATGTCTTATTTCCTTTTCTAAAAAACTTGTAAGAGCTCAAAGTATGTCAGTTTGTCCTTTTTCTATGCTTCAGTGATAACTGATGAATGAAGGAATTTTTCAGTAATACATTTGCTAAATGCCTTGATTTAGTCTAATATATAGACTGGCTGGGTGGAGTGGCTACTAGGTTCATGGGACCTCTTGATCTTGACCTCAGTCCCTAAAATCCCTATTTCTTGGTAATTTTTGTGGCAAAGCTTCACTGTGATTTTTTTTCCTTGTCTGTGTGGTAGGCAAAATGCTTTTTGTTTTTTCTTTCCTTAATAGATTCCTTTGATAATGTATGACTGATATATTGTCTTTAAGAAACTGTGACTAATATTTTATCATCATCTTCTGAAAATTTTAAAACTTAGTGGGAAGATGGCATTCGAAGAGTTTAAAGCTTATTTTGCCGTGTTGCTCAAGTGAATCTATTTTCTCTTGTTAAAGTCTGCATGAATGCTTAATTATCTTGCTTAATGAAATCTTCAAAACTTTCTTCAGTGTAAATTTTCCTATGTATTAAGTCGCAATTGTAATATAAGGAATTATTCTTAAATGAGACCTGTGTACTAAAGCTTGAGAAAGACAGAATGTTGTAGTTGGGTATCTGAACATGTTTTGTTTCTCATTTGATTTTATAAAATAGAATTGTGCGGTGACCAACAATTCCTGTAATATTAAAAAATGCAACATTTTAATGTTTTAGTTCTTACTGAATAGCAGGCTCAACTTTTATCTTCAGGTGGTTTCAAAAACAAGAGTAGTGCTGCAGTTGTAAAATACTGTCAGGTTGCTGTGATCACCTGGATATGCAGAACCTAAAAGGTTTTTGTAATGTTTACTGGTTTTAAGTGTTAAGGAAGCTTCTCTGCCTGACCATGCAGGAGTCACTCTGTCCATCACACTTCTTTGACCAGAGACATTTCACTGCTGGGACTGAAGCCTCATGCTAC
>VZRL01006665.1:31729-125135 GCA_013397895.1 Origma solitaria
CTGCGCCGCGCCGGGGCGGCCGCGGAGCCCGCGGCGTGTGGCGCAAGGTGAAGGAGCCCGCGGCGTGTGCCCGCCCGCCTGGTGCTGCCGCCGCTGCTGCAACCGGGGCGGCTGCCCTCGGAACGGTGCCTGCCCAAAAGCGTCCCGCGGTATGTAGCTTGCGCGATGGGCTGGGGGCTGCTGCCTTGTGGCTCTGCTTCCTTCTTGACATTGGGGTGAACCCTTCAGTGTCATGCAGATATGAGCACAGATACTTTTTGCCAAATAGTTAAAACATTTGAGGGCAAAAGGGAAGGTAACTTGGTTGCTTTAATCTGAGTATTTATTGGGGCGTTGGTGTCGGAGCTAGCCAGCACAACTTGAAACGTTTTCTGCAGTGACTTTGGCACAAGGTTAGTAAGTAGTGTTTCAAAGCAGGACTTGCCTTGTACTATTTCTAGCAAATATCAGAACCTACATTCCTAAAGCAGTTTGATTCTGGTATTTTTTGTGTCCTGGGTTATTTTATGTAGTTGTAGGAGGAGCTGAACTTAAGGTTCTTTGCATGCTATTCTCTCTGCTAGGTTTTCTGAATGAGTTTAAAATTCATCTCTAGTACTTGAACTACCTGTACTGAAGCTGTGTGAAATTGATAGAAAGAAATTTATTTATTTAATTAGCTCTTTTCTTTTTTTACCTTGTTTCTTCACTAACCTTTGCTAGATAAAGTGTGCAGATGAGTATCTTAAGTTTCACTTTTAACATCAAGGGTTATATGTAACAGTAAATTAAGACCTCGTATTGCATGAGTGTAGAACAGATAGCAGTTGTAAGCTGGTTTCACTTGTAGTCTGTTTGTGGCTTTGATCTTCAGCCTTTGCAAGTATTGTCATTCTTTCTAGTTTGTTTTTGTCTTAAAAAGGAGACTTGTTTACAAGCTGGTGAAAAGCCTTAGCTGATGAGATAAGGAATTCAGAAAAGGTTTCTTCACTTTTTGCGTTAAATGAGTTGTATATTCAGCTTTGAAGAATTTATCATAACAATTTAAGCTTGTCACTTCTACAGAAACTTTTTAATACCAAAACACTGTGGGTCATAGTCCTTGAACTTGGTTATCTTTACCGTGGCGTAATGTCCTATCTCTTGTATGCACATCCTGTAAATAAAAAATGTGCACACAGTTCAGCTGGTAAATACCAATCTATAGAAGTTCAGTGTACTGCCTTAGTTTATTTCAGATTTCTTGGAAACATAATTGAATGTCTGAAGGTTAGATGTGTCTGTGTGTGTTCTTGTGAATGAATGCTTGCAATGCTCTTGGCATACAAATAGTGGTCTTTAATATATTTCTGATTTGTCTTCTGGGAGACAGGTATGAGCATGGCTGTTAAAACTTAAACCTACTTACTACTTTACTGTATTGTGACTGAAGAAGGTGCCTGTAGGCTATGTCCAGATGACTCCTTAATGAGAAATTTTTTGCATGTTTCTTTGTGGGAGTGCAGGTGAGGAGAGGAGTGATGACACTCTGTGGTCAAGGGAGAAATGCTGATAAAGGCACCCTGAGGAAATTTGCTAGAGACGTCCTGGCATCCATCAGCAGTTCTTTTCTTCCACCTGGCAGTATTGTCAGCTACATTAACCTCTATAAGGTCTTGGGAGCCTCTGGTGTGTGGGAGGCAGAGATGAAGAGAGGTGAGGGACTCAAATAAAATCAGAGAAGCTAAGAAAGAGGTTAATTATAAGATTCCTGAGTTAGGTCTGGTAAGGGGATCATGTATTGACTGGTTATTGAACTAGACCTAGAACAATAGAGTCTGTAGTCCCTCAGGTGATAAACCCAATGCCTTTCTTTCTCTGATCTTTTCTTTTTGTACTTAGAAATGAGTGAGAGCCCTGTTTTTTAATTTTTGTTTTTATTCCTTTCAGTCACTGGAGGACAGAGAAATTACGTTGTCCATTCTGTTCAGCTCTTGCTGCAAGTAGTGGAGCTCAGGGGAGAACCTCAGTGTGTCAAGGCCTGTAGGCAGTGCCCTGAACAACTGGAATGGTGTTCAGGTTGTAAACTTTTGGAAAGAAGGAGAACAGTTTTCAGATGGTTGGCAATTGGACTGAACACAGCAAGAGATGTTTGGTGTTGAGAGAATTGAGGTGTACCTGCATTGTGAAAACCTTTATTGACTCGAGTCGGTAACTGATTAGATCCTGTTTCTTCCCTTCTCCTCCAAATGAGTAGAAATGTGCTAGAAATATTTAGTGCAGCTTGAATCTTGTTTGAAAGTAACAAGTTCATTGGTAGGTTCTCTAAACTCAAACTGGTTCCCTGGTAAAGACAAGTATTTTTCCCTTATGCAGAGGAGCACAGGATCTAAAGTGTTGTGTGGAATGTTGTAGAGCCACGGTGTATAAGAAAACAAAGATACTGACAGGAAAGTAATTTGTAAGGTTGTTTCTCCTGCTGGAATGCTGACAGTTCTACTCATGCTGTGATGATTCTTGCTGTTTTTGGGTGCTGTGTCTTTCATCTGGGCTAAAGCTCTGTAGTGAAGATATTAAAGTTGGAGTAACTTAATAGTGAAATGTTTGTGGAAGGCATAGTGTTCTTCCTCTGGAAGCATTTTTTTTCCCACCACTGTACTGCAGCCTTGCGGGTGTAAAGCTAACTACAGATCTGTGAAGACAATGTTCTTACCAGTAAGGGCAGGAGTTTGGTGAGTCCAAAGTATCTCAGAGGAAGGGGAGTTAAAGAACATTACTTCCTTTTTCCAATATTTTCCTAAAGCAGCCAAGATTCAATAGGTCACCAGAGCGGGCAATGAAGCTAAGCAGCAGCCCAGGCAGAAGCTTTTTAAAATAAAAAGTACTGAGTCTCCATTCAGGGGAAAGATAAGTAAATATTACTGCTGTTCTTTTATGAAAGGGTATTATGTGTGTTGACAGAGTGCTTTTTTTGAAGCACTTGATAAGTTTTGAAGCAGTTGATAAGATCCTTGGTCAAGTGCTGTATTGGAAAGGCTTTTGGGTGAAACATGGCTCTGGCTCACAAAAGGATGCCCAGATGTTACTATAGGGTAAAAGCCAAGTGCTTCCCGTCTTTCTAGTACAGCAGGGTCCCAACTCTGGAGATTTTTTTGGTGGTTTTGGGGGGTTTTTGGTTTTTTATTTGTTTGTTTTCTTTTAAGATTGCCAATACAACTTACCACCAGCTACAAGGAAAGAGATTAACTTTGAAGTGCACAAGGTGACATACTGACTTCTAGTGACAGGCAAACTTGCTGACCTGTAGCTCAAAGAGCCTGCCTGGAAGCTGGTCAGACAGCTTGTCTGGAGGCATTCCCTGCTCCTCCCTGTGTAGCCCAGCTGGATGCCTGCTGCTAACCTGTTCTTGCACTTTCCAGAGTGGATTAATGCTTTTTCAAAGCTTGGCCTGTAGATGTGTGTTTTGTTGGCGGTTGTTGTTAAGCAGCCTTGTGTAAACTAACTTGGAATCCATTCATGGGCCTCTGGGGAAACACAGTGTAAAAACATACTGGTTTGAAATGAGACTCCTCCTTAATGTGCTTCTGCAGCTCCTGCTCTGAGGTTTACTTCTAAGGTCGTCTGCCACTTGTTTGAGTATTTAATTTTTAATGCAAAAACACTGAGAAAACAGTCTTAGCTGAGGCTGCAGGGGGAAAATCCCAAGCAGGAATCGAGTTTGATGGAATAGTACTTGATAGAGCAAGTTTCTCAAATATGAATTAGGAATTCTGTTTCCTCTGGATGTATTTGCAAATTTATGTTCTCGTCTCCAAGCTGATGGAGATGAACAGAAAAAGAAATGTACAACATGGATATTTACTCTAAGTGTTTTCACTGCTTAGTGCTGTGAGAATATTGTTTGTTTTCTTCTCATGCTTGGAAAACAAACTGGAGTGAGAAGGGTGCACACTTCTATTCTTCTGATGTCATTGCAGTGTCATCATGTCATGTAACACTGATCAGCTTATTTTCCATGTTCTGGCTTAATTTGTACCTGATGTGTTTTAGAAGAGTGGATGAACAGCAGAGTTCTAAAACTTGTTAGCTCCCAGCCAACCACTGTATTGTCAGCTAAGGACTGGTAACACCTCAGGAGAAAAGTGAAGCAGCACAAAACCAGGTTATAAAGCTGAACCTCTATGCATAGCACCATACCTGTTAACTTTGTTTGCTGGGACTTTGCATGCAAGTGTGAGATAATTGACTGCAGTCACAGTCTGGCTGAGTGGTCTGGTTTTGTATCTCAGCTGTGTGAAACATCAGAACACTGAACTTGGTAACTGTGGTCACACATATATACTGGTTCTTTGGAGATGTCTTATTCTTCTTGACCTCTCTTTCTTGAAACTTAATTTATAAAAATTGATTTATAACAAAATAAGGTCTTTTTTCTGTGTAAGTCTGATAAAAGCTGTTTTCTTAGAGTAATAATAAAAATAAATAATTTCTACACATATGAAAAATAAATTTCATGTAGCCTGTCCAGCACTGGATATTAACACGTGCTTTTGAGGGAAACGGAATATTTAACTGTTTATTACGCATGTATTTTGGGTGAAGCTAAAGGCAGTATTTCTGGGCAGTGTTAAGTAACTTAAAGCTTTGTGTCACTTAACAGTTGTCAAATCATCTTCAATTTGTCATGTGGTGGGATTTTGGTAAGTTTTATTGGCTTCCTTAAACATTGGCAATACCAGGTCCCATGTCTTATGGGCTAGTAAGCTGTCCATGTGTAGCCTTTCCTTGAATAAAGGAGATTGACCAAGTCTGCTGTTCTTTCTGGGGTTTTTATATGGCTTTTTTTTCTCACTGCTGGTTTCATGAAATACAGGCGTCTTCTAGCTATAAAGAATAAAATGGATGATTTCCCATTTAGGTAGTATTAGTGCTTATGGAAGGGTGTGTTGTCCATTGTGTTTTTTGGTTTTATCCTAAACTTTACCAGGTCACAATCATGGTATTTCAACTAAAACTGCTTTTTGCACTTTTTTTTTTTTTAAATTCTGACTCATTAGAGCTGATACCATTTTTATAATCAAGGTAAGCAATTGTGGAATTTGACCTCTTGTCTGATTTTTTTAATCTTGTTGGCCTTTCCCCACACCCCCCCCCCCCCCCANTTCAAAGCTTTATTTGTTGTAATATTGGTATTCAGAAGTGTGTTATCTCTGCTTGCTCTGCTGTCCAGTGATGAAATGCCTTAGTATAATGCTGGGTGCTGAGTCACTGAGGATCTCCCTAGAATTGGTAAATGGGCTGTGTTTAGAAAGTATTTATACCCTGAGAGTAAATCACTGGTGTTGTAGTTTTCTTTGAAGGTACATGCTATGCCTGTTCATAAAGGAATGTTAGTAAACTCTTTCTCTGTATTGCTTGTATTGTTCTTAACATCACTCTCCTTGAAATGCAGCAAATATACTTTAATAATGAATGTGTTCAGTGTTATGTGCAAATGGGAAATACAGGTCTATGCTGTCCTATTAAGATGGCTGATTAGCATACACAAAACAAATTATGCTCCATTTATAGTGTACTGAATGTTGCTGCAAAGAAATGGTAAGGGAAAGAGCCTCTTAAAAATAAAGTGTATCCATTTGTTGTGAATATCCTGATGAGTCCAGTATAAGGCAATACCTGGCTTTCTAAGCATAGCCCTCATCTGAATATCTTGTCTTTGGGAGTGACACCTGTGATGTTCTTTGCTTGCATAGCTTCATGTTAGGCCATTTTTAAGGTACATGTGGACTCAGTGTTTTCGAATGGGAATGCTTTCCCTCCTCTCATACTGTCAGTGCTACATTATTAATGTTAAAACGTGGGCATCAATGCAATAACTCTTGGATCCATAGGTATGCTAGGAGACTTTGAGAATGGCTTTAGAGCATGCCTATTTGAAGGGGTTCTGCAGTGTACATTCATAATGTAGGGGTACTTTTTAGCATAGAAGTAGATTGTAAGCTTTTTTATGTGCCTCAGAGAGTTCTGTGTTGCCAAAGATATACTGCTTCCACAGCAAAAGCTTGTTCAAATATGTTTGACCTTTAAATAGAAATACAGCTTCTTGCTAATCTTGAAATATAATAGTGTTGCTATTGCAGGTCCCTTTTTTGAGTCAAGATCTATGGCAGGAGAAAGGGTAGGGAGGACAAAACTACTCTCATCTTGTATGGAAATAGTCAGTGTAATTGGTCAGAGCATCAACCTCCAGGCCTTGTGCAGGGCTACAGTAGCAGAAAAGCATCTGCAGGAATTTAATGGGTTTGACCTGATAGACATAAACTAACGGCACACCATAAACAGGGCTTTTATCATTGTGGTGGGTAATAATCTTGAGTTGTCAAGATAATAGTATAGCTCCTCTAGGTAATGTGGTAACTCATGTATGTCAGTAGTTCATACCTTTCTGGAAATGCCAAGAACATTATTAATTGTGGATGTATCCTCTGCTATGCATCCAAATTAGATTGTGTGTTTTTCCAGTGAAACACCTTGCTGCAAGGTCAGACAAATCAAATTGAGGTTAAAATGAGCTGGCTGAGCTTTTCAGACAGCTTGAAACCTTAGACAGCAGGCATCTGTGCCTATAGGTAGTAGAAATCTAGTTTTTTCTGACCTGTATCCTCCACTTCTGAAGTGACATTTTGGGCTAAGGCCTAATCCCTAATGTCACAGAAGAACAAAATGGAAATGGTTGAAGTTGGAAGGGACCTCTGGAGTTCTGGTCCACCTCCCCTGCTCAGTCAAGGCCACCTGGAATTGATTGTTTAGGACCATGTCCAGATTGCTTTTGAGTACCTCCAAGACACTATAACCTCCCTGGGCAGCCTGTGTCAGTGCTCTGTCCCCACCACAGTGAAAAACTGTTCCTTGGCAATCAGAGGGGATTTTACTGCCTTTCAGCTTGTGCCCATTCCTCCCTGTCCTGCCACTGGGCACTATTGAGAGGACCCTGGCTCCAGTTGTCTTTGCACCTTCCCTTCAGGTATTTATATGGATGAGATTTGTACTGAGCACTCTCTTCTTGTTTGAACAATCCTTAGGCATCCAGGTAATACTTAAGGGGTGGTCCAGTACAGTAATGTTAGACAACTTTAAGGAACCATGTGTTAAAGATCAGCTGATAATGTATGGTCAGTGCTTTTTTACTATTGTCTTTGTTCCCACATACAATTAATTGAATCTAAAAAATGATGTGTCATTCTAGGCTGTCAGATTCTGTTTCAGCTTGGGGTGGGAAGAACTTAGAATTTTCATCAAACCTACCATTTTTTCTCTAGCAGCCAGGGAGTTTTATTGGAGAAGTTTGTAAAAGAGCTTCTTAGAAGTTTAATCTGGGGTCTCTTCTTCCTCTGAACTGTAGATACTCCTGGATTGCATATAAGGGAGTAATAAATAGAAGACTTAACAGTAAATAACTTTGCTGCAGTGTAATTAAAAAACAATGTTAAAAACCTGAAAAAACACAACAACACTAGAAAGTCCCTATCACATAAGGGCAAAAGTATTTGAGATCATTCATAAAGAGAAAAAGTCTGTACCACTAAATGAGAGTATTGGGATTATCTAGTTCTGCATTGTATTTCTGTACTGCAGAGCATATTTATCTGTCTGCCCTAACTGCGTGACATACTCTAATTTCAGGAAATATCTTATCAACCTACCCAGGGCCTGGCTGATGTCTGCTGGCTGTTGCATGCTTAGGAGTAAGGACAAAAACAGTGTCTCAGAGGAAAATCGTCTATTAGAAGGGGCAATCTTCTTAATGCTCCAAGCCCTTCTAAAATCTGAAGTAGAAGTGGGATTTTTGCATTTGCATCAGTCTTTGAAGTACGATTCTTTAATATTGGAAATGTGGGAAGAGCCTGTTCTGGGCTATAGCAGAAAGAGTAAAGAATGCTTTACAGGGTGGATTTTATTTGGAGATCAGAACTCTAGCACTGCATTGTAAAATTCACTGTTGATTTCTGGCCTATGTAACATTTTTAACTTTAATTTGGTTAGTGTCCAAACTGAAATAAAACTTGCAATTGAGACATGAGTTTTTCAGAAACGTGAAACGACCATACAGCATGCATGTTTGTTTTAGAATTGCTTTTTAAAAAAACCTGTCAGTTAGTCTTCATTAATAATGAATAATTAACAAGATTCCCAATGCAGAGCTTGTAGAACAGACAGACAGCTTCAGAAGTGTTAATTTTTTTTAATAGGAAGCTGTTTTCATTCCGAATCAACAACTGAGTCCAGCAGCACTAGTAAGCTAGTAAGAGCCAACAAAAACATGGCAAAAACATGACAGTTCCTTCAAAAGAGAAAACATTATATGCATTTGCCATAATCCAGCTGGGAAGAAGTGTGCAGGAGAGATTACAAAGAGGTTGATCAAAGTAATCAGTGACGTATACGGAATAATACTTAAGGGAAGTAGTTAGATCAAAACTGCCTTAAGATCTATTTTCAAAACAGTCCTTAAGAATAAAAAGGAAATGTTTCCTGTATGCATTCTTAAGAACCCTTACATCTTAAAATCTGGTCTCTGTACCAGACTAGCAAAGTTCAAAGATGTCCAGTCTCTCAAAAGGGGAAGACACACAAAAAAAAAAATGTCCCTACCAGATCTGAAAGTGTGCAGCAATGTGCTGTTCTGGTTCTGTTGGCATCAATGTTAATAGATCATCTTCAATGAGGCCTTTAGTTTGAGTAAGGTTACTTGTGGCATATGCCTCTGAGAACAAAAATGCTTGATGTCACTGTGGCAGAGAAATATCCTTGGGGTACAGTTTTTCTCTGGTAATCTTGTAGCTCTGTAACTCCAAATGTGCTTCCCAAACATGTGCATCACTGCAGATGTCATTGAGTCCCAGCTTGTTTTGGCATTTGAATTGGCAAGAGTGAATAGCAGCCATATTTAATTTCAGCATTACCCGGAATAGAAACAATACTTTGCAGAAAATTACAAAATCAGAAGGCTTTTTCTTTGAACTCATGATATTTGACTAATGAGTATTATAGTACTGGAACACAAGTAGGGACAGAATGCACTCTGGAAACTAGCAACTTCTGCTGCTCTCAAACCTAAGTAGACTTCATGAGATTTATCAGATTACAGTTAAATTGTTTAAGTAAAATGTAAAAAACAAATACATTTGAAAGGAAGACTTAGAATTGCCATTGAGTCTCACTTTAGAAACAAACCAGGAAAAGCTCTTTTAAGTCTTGACTGTGCAGAAACATTTTGAAGAAAGCAGTTTCTCCAATAGAAAAGCTTAAATCCAAGCTTTTAAGCAAAACCAGCCTTCTAATCTGCAATCAGAAATTAAGTCTGAAGTTTGCTCATGTGCTCTTAGGCAGGTTCCTGGCTCAGAACTGCAACATTCTCCACTGGTTAAAATTGCAGTGCTTCAGCAGCCTCTGAATAAACAGACTTTGACATAGCCAAATGTGGAAACAGCAGAGGGAAAGGAAGGCAACAAGGTCCATGTTGAGGAGGAGGTGTTAGTGTCTTAGGAGAGAAAGGTGGGAGGCAACCAGTCCTTGTCCCTACCATGTGGATAGTTCAGAAACTGTTATTCCAGGCAGTCGAATGATGAATTTTTATATTAGACGTGTATGCTGGGAGAAGGGTGCTGTGTGCTTTCAGCATCTCCAGCTTTTCTCTTGAATAACCATTCTCTTACTGCCTAGATGTCTGCCTGAATTGACATGATCCTGCCAAAGTATGAGTTTCTTCTGTGTGGATGATAGCTTGTCTCTTGCTTCTACTAGTGCTTCTGCTGTATTTTTCTAAGTTTTATGATCATACCTGATACTTTCCTTCATTTGCTGAATTTAATTACATTAATAAATCAAATATAAGGAAATGCTACAACTTTGTGCTCAGAAGAATGAAATGTAGCCATTCCAAATCAGCCCTGCAAAACTCCTCCTCTTGAACTTTTGATGTGAATGTTCATAGTTGACTAACAATGAACTCTTGTGTTCATCTGGTGAATGACTGAGGCAGTCGTATGACTTGTTCTCAAAGTCGTTGCTTTCTTCTATGGACTTCGGGTTGGGATGTAAGAGAATAGATTACCAGGACTTTAAATTGGTATGTATGGTGTTTTGTTGTGTGTATGCGGGTCTTTCAGCCTTTGTACAAAAAGAAACTGTATTGGTGATATTTCCTGTATATGGGTCTGAAAGAAAGCCAGCTGTTATGTTTGCCTACCAAGTGTGTTTTCTCTTCTGAATATGACTATCTCAGTAAGGTGTGGTACTCTGATGCTGTAGTGTCAGCTGGCTGGACTTCGGAGATGAAGACTGATGCTGTCTTGTGATACAGTAAATAACCCTTTGCCTATCACCAGTGAGCTCAGTTTACCTGCTTAAGTGAGCACATCTTGTTTTGCTCTGCAGTAGTTGCAGTAGCAGCAGTTCAAGTCACTTTCGCTTTCTAACTATGCCGGGTTTAGATCTGATAGATCTCTGAAGCCGAGTGACTGACAGGCTTGTGGCACAGATGGGGGGAAACCTTAGCAAGAAACAATGGCTGAAGTAAAATATGACCTACTTTGGATCAGTTGCCTGTACCCTGGGGTGAGCCAAGGCTGTGATGAAGTTTGCAAGAGCTGGTTTACTCTAGCAAATGAAGAGTTAGGATGCAAGGCTTTAACATATGTTTACATAGTAGACGTTTGTCACAAGTGCCTTGTGGTTGATGGTGCTGGGGAGTAGTGAGTCAGCAAGAGGTTCTTTGTAGAAGGGCCTATGTGTAAACAGATCAGAACTCCAAAAGTTTTGTGTAAAATATTTACATGCTTTAGGTATCTAGGGATGTGTTCATGAAATTGATTGCATCTGTTCAAAAACAACTTTGTTGTTGCTTTAATGTGAGCTGTCGCACTTGCAGTTTTTTGATGTGCCATAGGAGCATTCATAAATCACTCGTTCTTTCTTTATCTAGTGCCTCAAATACCTGAGGCATACTTGCAAAGAAACATTCTGAAACTAGAACTGCTCCTGCTTTTTAGGGTGGAGGGTTAAGAGAAAAGCAGGATTATACATACTCATATCATGTACTAGTGTGTGCTTAGTGAGAGTTAAGTCCCATGAGTAGAGGTAAAAATCAATCCTTTTCTAAAATGTGATTTCGTTCTGGAAAGCGTCCTGTATTGAAGCTCAAGTATGGTTAAAACTATGAGAACTTTCAGAGTGAGTTCTCTTTGAGAGCAATTTGTTTCAGTTTTTACTTCAGTAGCAGCTTAAGGAGTAATCCAGTACTATTCCAGGTCGCAGAAACTCTAACAGCACTTTTCATAGAACTATATCCTGTAGAACTAGTGCTGCAGTAGCATGTTTTGAAGTTAGCTAGCAAAATATATGGAACTGTTCCATTTCTAAAGAGATACACCTCGAGGAAAATACTTGAAGTCTTTACATTTCTTCCATGATGAAATGAAAAGGCAGGTTTTGTTCAAGACATGGAGGCAGGCCTGGCTCTTCTTTCTCATTCTGTATTAAATGTTAAAAGAATAACAGGTTTACTTAGCACTAGTTCAAACTGGACATCACAAAGGACTGGCTTATGCAAGAAGGCACTAGCAATAGGTACTGTATTGTACTAAGAGCAAAATAGCAGTTATATGAGCTTGTTAGAATGGCCAGACATATCAAACTCTGCATTGAGGTTAGTCTCAGATTTTTGGTAGGGGTTTTCATTTGGTATTAAAATCACAGAAGAAGGGACGGAGTTCTCACTTTGGATTCCCAGTGCTTTCTGTGACTGGTTTTCTGTAGTGTAGTGTGTTACAATACAGTGCTTTGTAAGCTCTGTCTTTCAGGATAGTATGTCCTGTTGGAGTAGCTGACTGGAAACTATCTGTTTCATACGAATAGATGTAGTGTGAAACAAACAGCAGGTTTGATTTGCTGTACTTATTACAGAAAGCATCAGGAGATGTTCATAGAAAAATGCTAGATCTACTATACCAGCGTTTTTCTAATTCCTTGGTTATATGCTAATTTCCAGACAGATGTTAGACTAGCCCCTACCTTCCTACTGAAAACTTGCACCTCATGTGCTTTGTGGCAAATGTCCCATAAGAAATGACACTTCTGGGAGGATGGAATTTCTGTGGCAGTTGGACAAAGTCATTCATTTTGAAAACCAAAACCTCCCTTCTGAGTCGTCAGAGACGTTGGTGAGGCGGTGTCATGGGCAGCTCTCCCGTGCTCAGCGCACTGCAGAGCAGGGTTGGTACGCAGTGTTCTGACATTCCAGCAGAGGCTGCCTTCAGATCCCCTCGTGGTTTCTCTGTGAAAGAGAAGGCACTTCCTTTCAGCACAACTCTGGAGTCTGCGTGTTTTGGGCAGTCATTCCTAACACTGAAGCTGAATGCTTGAAAATAAAATTCAACTAAATCGCACTGCAGTGTTGTGAAGTCTGTCTTTTCTCTCTCTCAGTCCAGGAGAAGTAAGATCTAAGGTATGCTGTCTTTTAATTTACTATTCTAACGTTGAAGGCACGTAGCACTGCATATTATTGAGGTGTCTGTATTTGTTTTGTGCCTTCCTCGCTATATGTTGGGTTTAGTATTTATTTGCAGCTGCAAAGCATGTTGCTGAGATGATCATTTATTAGCTGGGCATAGAGTGGTGTGATCTTTTCCTACTCCACAAAAGTGCCACTGTTGTTGTGCATTAATTTAAATTAAAAGCATCCAGCACCAAACAAAGCAAGTATTTTGTGTATTGTACTAAGATGTCTTCAGGATGGACAGAGAGGCCTTGGTTACAGGCTGTGCTGATACAGTTCAAGACTTCAACCTTTAAAAAACAAAAAAGAAGGGGGAAAGAAAAGAGAAAAAAGAGTGGTTTGGTGTGTGTTACTGGTCTCCCACCTAAGGAAGACAGAGGGTACAGAATGGAATGGGACTGGTGTTTGTTACACACAGATAAGCTTTTTGATGTTCTGAAATAGGCATGTGAAGTTTCTGCCAGTAGTACGCAATGAAGAAGTTAACTTTTAAACTATGCTCTTGTGCTTAGCAGGATTTCAGATAACATGGAAAGGCAGTAGGAGTGTCTACAAATAGTTTGTTACTTTCCTTTAACAAACAAAAGAGATGTCTGATTGCTAAAATAACTCACTAATGCTATTTAAATTCACAATTTGGTGTTCACAGCACCAAATG
This sequence comes from Origma solitaria, assembly GCA_013397895.1. NCBI lineage: Eukaryota > Metazoa > Chordata > Aves > Passeriformes > Acanthizidae > Origma > Origma solitaria. The sequence goes on from VZRL01006665.1 coordinate 44,902, forward strand.
TTAACAGGAGCATTACAGGAATGTTATAGGAAGCTGTTGGAAGCAGATTTCTATTCTATTAAACCAAAAGTGAAACTAGTTACCAGACCGTGAATATCACACATCTTCAGCCAGAGAAGTATGTTTTTAAAAATGAATTGTTGCACTGACCTAGATACACTGACAGAGAACCACCAAGACTTCAGTATCAGGTTATAGCTGTGTCTATTGCTGTAGGGATAATGATGGACTGATTGTTTACTTCTGTGAGACAAGCATAGATAGTTTCCATCAGAAAGAGTAAATCTGAAGTTTGACTGTAATACCATTCTCTTTAGAGATGGAAGCAAGACTGAGCTAAAGTGTCATTGTCCAATGATGCAAGCACAGGCCCAGCTTTATTGATAATGATTTGCTGTTGTGCAGAACAGCTCCTGACAAGGATAAGGTAGGAGGCCTGACCAGCTGAACGTTGGGAACTCAGCTGGCCCCATGCCGGCTCACTTGAGCAGTCGGTGCCACTTTCTACGTAAAGCTCAGAGGAAAGCTGCTGGTGGCACTGGCATTGTGGGCACCAGTGACAGGGATCAAAAAGGTGACAGCCATTCCATAGTAGGAAGATGGGGAGCTGAACCCAGTACGATATGAATTACCATCTGTCTCTTTCTCAGCTCAGGCATCACCACTAAAGGTATAGGAATCATGGCTGTATTGCAAGCTGTGCCTTATACAGGCTGTCAATAAAATTATTCTTCTGATAATTCCTCATGCTCAGACTGGATTTCCAGAACTGTGCGTACACAGGTATCTACATAATTTTGGTGTGATATTTACTATGTTATATAAATATTTGTGTCACTTAATAAAATTATTTTGTATTCAGCTAATTCAACTTCACAATATCAGTGATACTTCACTGAACAATATTATCAGTTGGTCTCCCTGCATCCAGTTTAATAGACTGAAATGCTTCTCTTTGTTTCATGCTCATCTTCCTGCTTATTACATGAATCCTACAGCTTTTGTGTTAATAACAATTTTTAAAACTAGTCTGGAAGTTCCTTCTGCATCTTGCAGATATTTTTGTGTTGGGACACTGAAGAAAGACCCAGTTGGAAAGAAACAACTTTTTCCAAAGGAATAAAGCTGAAATGCCGTCTCTAAAGATGGTGGTGGACTAGCAAGGTAGATGGACTAATTCACCTCAGATCCTGTTCATTGACCATGTCTTGTGAATGAGAAATAGAGCATGGCAAAATTATGCATAATGGCAATCTGCTCCTTACATTTTGGGAAAACCTATCACTTGGTCAATTACATTGTTCAGTAAACTTATGCTTTGAAAGCGGAACCAATCTGCCTGCAGTGTTTCATGTTAAGCTGGAAAGAGAGTATGTGATTCTGAGAAAATAACAACAATATCCTCCCTTCACATTCAATTTACTGGTAGTAGGTTTTAGGAGGTGTATCTCATCACCTTGTCTATTATTATTGACAAAATGGAGGTTTCTCTTAAAGCTGCTTTGTGTTTAAAAAAAATAAACTGCTTATTTCAAGCAGGGTTCTTTCTCCTGTATTTTTGAGTATGTTAGGACTGTACTAGCTTTATCTTTCCCAGCATTGCTTTTCTACAGGCAAAATCAATCAAATAAAGGTAGTAGAACCATTTAAAATTTTTTTTTTCCATTCTCACATTGATACTGTAGAACTGTTTTGGCGCTTAAAGATGTAGTTGTTGCAGTATTTCCTGACAACAGCCCTCAGGAATGACTAGTATAGAGGTGCCAGGCTGTAGAAGTTGGTAGAGCAACCTCTGGACTCTCTCTGAATGTGTGTGTCCATCCCATAAGCTCCATACTGTTGACCAAAATGTTTTATTACAACTTTTCATCTCAAGTCCCCAAATACTGAATTAAGGTTGCTTTAAAGCCAGTTTATTCAGTTATGAATGAACATCTCGAAGGTTGCAGGCAACAAACTTAAGTGGGTTTTCTTTATTCCTTAGCTTCTGGCTAGCATTGTATTCCTTATGGAACAGATTAAAAGCTTTGGGGTTTTTGTTACCTACTAGTGTATAATTGCTGTGCTAGTAAGTGGCTGGCAACCAGGAAGTCTGGCAGTACACAGAAAAGTGGACCTTACTGTAAAGCTGGAAATTTCATTTTACATGAAGGGAATTTATTTGTAGTACACCTTCTGCAGTTTTGAATAGGTCTACATTATGATGGGACAGAGAAGCCTTAAAATCAAGAAAATACTTTTTTTGGAGGAAGCGTGGTGTCTTAGGCCTGTATGTGTTGTTGCTTGTTTAGTCACACAACTGTGATTTTAAAGGATGCTAAAAAGATCCGTCTGGGTTTTTAGATTATTTTGTTTTTCCTTCAATTTGCTGTAAGTTTTATATAAAGATTTAAATTGCTCAAATCACTTACCAAACCAAAGTGTTAGAGCATAATGGCATCTAATTTCATCCTGGAAAAACAATATTATTGCAAATACCATTTTCACAACTGGTCTTGCTTTGCTTTTAATAAGAATGAAAAGTACCATTTTATTTTCAGTCTTCTATCCTCCCTGTCTCAGGAGAGTAAAATACTGATGCAGATTCTCTAAGCTGGTGGTTCCTTAACTATTTGATAGCATACCAAATGTATTTAGCAGAAACTGCCTAATAACAGATCTTTTGCAGTGGCATGTCTGATTTGTGTGAAACATTGCAGTAATTGGCTTCATTGGTACTGTCAGAGTGAACTTCAAATGAAAGTGACAGTAACTAGTCCAGACTTTTTTCATTTTGTTCAGAGTAAAACTATTAGACAGTAAGTGACTTACTGGTTTTTCTGCTTTCAATTAGCAACCCAATTTTATACTCTTTTAATTATCATTTAATTGGATTGCCCCTTACACTTAGAGCCTGGCAGCCAAACCAGCTGATTTAGTATTTGGCACAACTGAGGGGGTGAAAATTTCTTCTATAAATCCTTCTCTAGAGGATATGTTTCTGCCAGCATAGAAGCTCTTCTCTGGAAGTGGCAAATCTCTTTTAATATCTCCTTACTAGCTTCTTTTGTGCCCAGCTCTGAATCCACTGTTTGAGAAGTGGTTATAACTGAGGCGGCTGAAGCCTCCAAAGTAAAGCTTTAATGTAAACTGTAACCAGATAGGACATACAATCAGTTCCTAAATTAGATTCAAAAAGGTAATGTTGGTATATGTGTAAGTTGTCCCTGTAACTGTTCCAAGAGATTAATTGTCATGTCCTTGCATGTTCTTAGTGGAGGGGGAATTAGTGTTGTAAGCTGACCTTTGAGAGTAAACTAGAGGATAGGGCAGGGGTTGGGGATGCTTTTAAAAAGGGACTGGAAGGGAGAAAGGGAAAGACTCGATAGTTTAGGGACTGAAGGAGAGGTAGCACACTGAAATCTTACTGGGCTGGGAGTAGTGGCCATTTTTGAGCCTTCAGTTACAGCCCTCTCCCGTCTGCTGTCAGACAGAGGAGGCAGGGAAGCACCAGCAAAAAAAATACGAGTAAATAGGAAGGATGTCTTGCTTTCCTATTACTAGTACTGAACTCAAATCATGGATAACATCATCTGCTCTGGAGCCCATGGCATGTGTGGGTTTTAAAAAAGGTCCATCATCTGGTGGCTGAGCTTCTCTTTTTGTCGACTTCTGCCTCCTCTGTAAACTGTTTGGGGAGTGTGGAGGGAGGATTGTTTATATTGACATTAAGTCAGTTACCAGAGGAATCTCTTTTTTAACCTCCTTCTGTAATCCTCACGGTTAAATGTTTTCAGCTCATAGTTCAGTTGCAGTTATTTGTAGCTGGCATTCACATTTGCTCTGTAATTCAATTTAGATGATGCTGCTTGGCCTAAATTGGAGCAGACTAGTAGAAGGAGCTTGGTGCATGTAGAAACCGATCACTGACTCCATAGTTAAGGTCATCCAAGTAGAGCTGTAAATATTTCCCCTCAGTTTTAAGGTATAATTATCTTGCTTGAATTCACTTGTGGAATTGTGATTGATACTGTCAGATCTTGTGCCAGATTTTTCAGCTACTAAAAATGCTGACTAACAACCTTATTGTCATTAGACAAGTACTGTAATATTCTCATTAATCCATGTGGTTTCAGCTCCAGCTGTTTGCTAGTTATTTATTCATTAGAGTCTATTTTCTGAATAGCTTCCAGCTACGCATTCTTCAGAGAGATGAGATTTTATTCATACATGTATCTACTTATAGGTGAGGAATTTGAAACTGGAGCATGAGCAGGAGAAAAACAAGATCTTGTCAGAAGCATTAGAGACACTCGCTACCGAACACCATGAACTAGAGCAGTCTCTGGTTAAGGGATCTCCGCCTCTCAGCATCCTCAGTGAAGAGCAGTTCTATGATGCTGTTTCAGGTAAGTGAGGATGTCCAGAATGTGAGTGTGTAGACAGCGGGTGGGGTGGGGGAAAAAGGTGGGAGCAGTCTCACTTCAAGTGAAATCTCTGCCTTTCTAACATGGACCTAATTTTAGGAGTATGCTTGATGTGTTTTGTGAGCAGGGCTCTAAAAATTTGCCAGAGTTCCCCTGTAGAATTGTATTGTTTCACCTTAGCATGACCAAAGGTTACAAAACCACAAGACGATAATGAAAGGCGTGATTGCTTGGGTGTCTATACCCTTTTTTTAAAATAGCAAAACATAAGACTCCTGTTTTGGGAGAGGTAACTGTATCTTGTAGCCTTCTGCCTTGCTTTGTCCGTGGTGGTGTGTGCGTTTTCCTTTGTTCTGTTGTTAAGATCAGACTATAAAAATCCCTAGTTTTAAGGGATAATGATGTTAAGAAAGGTTTGTTCCATTTCAATTTTGTATAGCTGAAGTGTTGAATGTGAAAGAAAAGGATGAATCAAAATCCTGCACGCATTTCTTGAATGTCTTTTCCTTCCCTATCTGTTCTTCAGTTTAGTATCTTCTATAATTTCATATGCAGAACATGCAAATAGTGCTTTTGGAAGATTCTGAACTGCCTGAGATGATTACAACATGCATTTGTATAGAGAGGCTGTACGTAGTGCAGCTCAGTAGTAGCTCTAACTGGGTGATCCAGCAGCACACCTGTCTACAACGATGAAGGATCTGGAAAAGCTTGAGGGTGAACATAATCTAGCTGTAGCAGACAATTGGGTTGTGATGGCAAACTTCACTAGCAAGTATGGGGTTACTTTTTCTGTGAACTGAACTGTCTGATGCTTCTGACAGTAGAGGAAAGCAGTGTTCCCAGACTCCTTGATAGGTGTTCGTTCTGCAGTGAGAAACTTAAGCGGTGAAAAAACAGGCAAAGGAAGTCTATGCCCAGGAACACAGTGAATCAACTTTGTGAAGCAGGCTTTGCTGTTTGGCACAGTAGCAAATTTATCAAGCCTTCAAGGAGAGGAGACTAAGCAACACTAGAAACAGGTTCTTCATCCAGAACCAAAGGAACAATTCTGCTGAAAGGCCTCAGGCTCTTTTGATTGTAAACAAAGCAGAGACTAGTTCTTTATCTGATGCTGTTGGAATGTAGTCTCTCCAGCTGGGCTTGCTTTGTGCATATGAGAGAATATTCAGCTTTAAAGAGCTGCTAGTCGGCACATGTCATAACTGACCCGATCTCTAAATACTGTTGAATGAAAGTGTCCAAAGCTACCTCTGTTGTTGTCAGAGGTGGTGGTTTTGTCCTCGGAAGCTACAAACAAATTGGATCAAGTGGATTTGTAAAACTGTGAAACTTGCTGAGTGTATGTATATACAAACATACATAGAAAAAACCCCACGTGATTTCTTTCTGCTTTTGGTTACTTGATATAATTCATCTTAATTGCACTTCAAATAATTTTCTGGGACAGACTCACTTTTGTGGCTCTTCATCAGTTTAATCAGACTGACGTTAGATTTTCTTCTCTAGGTTGTTCACATCTAGTGCTTTGTAAAGATTAGGGTGCTTCTGTCTCTGAAAGGGGCGAGGATGGGGAGGTGGCAAGAAAAAGGGAAATGTGACACATTTTCCTGGCTGCTGGATGCATGTTATCCCTTTCACTTTAAATATAAAAGGAATTAGTTTTTTGTTGGTATGGTTTGAGGAGAGGTTTTTTTATTCATCACTGGGATCCTGGTAAAGCTTTCTAGCCTTCTTGCTTTTCTGCCATGTCCAGGAAGTCTCAACTAGAAGGTTTCTTGTCTCTGTATGACAAGAATAGAGTGAGAGCAGAGAATTTGGGGATATTTGATACTGGCTCAAAGTTTGGGAATGTGGGTCTTCTTTCTGAGGTGCATTAGAGGGGAGGTATGATCATAAATTTTTCATAATATAGAGCAGTGCCTAGGCCTGATCATCAGTAGCTAAAAAATTTTCTGTCTGGAAATCTAAATTGCTACAACTGTCCTCAAAGCTTTTGTTTAACCTGATTTGTAAACTCAGAGCATTTAAGTTAAATTATATTGATTTTCGACAAATAGCTATATTAATGAATTCTATTTCTAGGCTGTAGAGGAGATTGAGCAAACACCAGTGTATTTTAACAGGGTGATATAGTAAGTTATAATGTCTGTGAGTAGGAAAATGCCACTACTTAGAGTATTTTTTTCTATTAGGATGCCATCTTTTTCTGCTTGCAGTTCTATGAATTTTTAAATCCCTGCTGTAGGAGTGAGTTTAGAAGTGAGAGTGTTGCATAAGTAGGCTTGCACTTTGAGCTGAAGGATTGTTAGTTTTGACTTGACAGGTTGAAAGAAGATGCCACTACTGCTTTTTGTTTTCTCTTTTTTAAAATAATTTTTTCTGTATATAAGACATTTCTTGTTTGCTCTCAACGATGTATCACTAATGGGACAATCCAGAGCAATTTTCAAGCAGGTTTTTGAGGAAGAGGTGTATCAAAAAGGATGTATTCATTGCAGCAGCTGTTCGTCCCCATTTGCCGTGCTCTGGTTCATGCTGTAGAACAATCTGATTGCTCCTGAATGAAGCTGAATCAGAAGATACAGTCCAGTTCCTATTGGGCACTCAGTCCATGGCAGCAGAGTAGAGCAGATCTGAAGAGAACACCACTAGGAATGTATCTGGTTCGATTGTCAAGTCCTCAGCACCATCTGTTCTGCTTGCAAATCTGCTCAGCCGAGCCATGCTACCTGCTAATGTTGGCATAGACTGAATTGTTCACTGTTAATCTGTGGTGTGTAGTTCCGTTTGTAGAAATTGTGGCCAGAGTTACAGGAATATCCTTCTTTTCCAAAACTGGAGTCAGGAAAATGTTTGCAATGTGGTAAGATTACTTACTGAATTTGGAGTTTATTTTCCAAAGTCTTGCCTGTTTTTAAGTGATATTATGTTGTCAGTACTTTCTGGCAGTTGCAGTAGTTCCTAAATCCTGGCAATGAGAGAGATATTAAAGGAAGAACCTACAGAAAATGCAAGTTATTTGTGTTACCAAAGCATGGTGTCCAGTGTTAAGAAGAGCAAAGTTAAGGGTGTTATTAATCTGAACTCTGATAGCCATAGGTCAGTTAACAGTGCTTCCCAGTGTGCTGATCTGCTCATCATGGGAGTGGTGGAAATGTGTAATTAAACTTGATACCACACGGAGTGCTGCAGCTCTCACTTTCAGGATTGAATGCTTAACATGTGTCAAACGCTTCTATGTTTAAAGCAGGGTGGGTTGGAACAGGAAGGGCTCCGGCGAAGGGAAGAAGCACTGAACAAGTAGCAAAATTCAAAAAGACCAGTGCCATCTCCTAGAGCTGGAGAAGTTGCTAGCTTTGATTAATATAGACCTGACCAGCATATGCAAATGGAATACAAATGCAGAGTCCATCCACATTGCTGAAAATTGGCTAAGCAGGTCAAGAATTAAAAGCTGTAAAGGTACTTGATTTTTGCCTTGTTGATAAGATTCCCAAAACGGGCACCCTATTTGGGAAGAGCTTAGATCTGCCTTCGTTTTTCTCTTTTAACAGGTTTTATCTGAGAGGTTTTTTTCCTGCAAACAGGATTTTTGTGTGTGTTGAGAGGGTTATTGATGGTTTTGAATAGATGCAATCTTGCAATAAAAGCACTTATGTAGCTACAGGGACATTTAAGTACAGTGAAGCTAACCTGTCATAGTACAGCTTCTGCTGGTACCTTCCACTGCTGAGTGCTGTGCTTGTAAATAACACACCTAAATGGTACAAGAAGTAACAGACTATGTTGTTTTTGCTTGCTTCCTGGTTTGTCTCCAGTTATCAGATCACTTAAAAATGGTACAAAAAGCATAGAAACCTCTTGCCCTTCCTTCCATGCTTAGAGTAGTTTGTCAAGAGGCTTTTTTTTGAATGTGTACCAAAAATACTTCACTGCCTCTGTCAGAACACTGCTGCCTGTGACTTCTTGCCTTGAATAGAGTTAGAAGAATGAATTCAGGTGTCTCAGAGGGATGGGAAACACCTGTTCAGAATTGAAACCCAACAGTGCCCATGGTTAAATGCTATCTTTCTCAGGTTTACTTATTAATCAAAAAAATTGGCCAAACTTTTCTGTTTGCATCTGAAGACTTACCAGTTGTTGCATTAGGAAATGAGGTCCCTTGAGTTAAGTTTCTGTCTTTGCTTCTGCTGTTTCCCATTGCTCCCCCCTCTTGCAAAATGTAGCTGATGTTTGTACTGTTACTCTTTCAGGTTTCAGGAGCTGGAGAGCTTCCTAGCCAGCCTGGTCTTATCTCAGAGATTACTTTAAAATTTTGGCTTCTGAACAGGGACTCTTATTTCTTTTTCCCCCCCTTCCTCAGCCCCCTTAAGTTCAATAAAAAAACCCCTCATTTTCTCCTAGTCATCTGTTTGACAGCTGCTCTGTAGAAACTTGTGAATATAAATCTTTTTTTGCAGTGACGGGGGAGTATGCAAATCTTAATTCAGAAAAGAGTTCGCTGCAAGTGCACAGGGAAAAGCTCAGTTTGAGTTGCCTGTTGATCTGTGCTCACAGTACAGCACTAGTCTTGTTCACTGTGACACCTTAAACTCTCAAGGCTTTCGCAGTTCTTTGGGTTAAAGGAGGTTTAGAGGTTGGAGACTGAGATCTTTGGTGGCAGGAGCTGTAGTAGACATACTTTCTCAGTTTCTCAGGAAAATGGGTGAGGTTTCTCTAGAGAGCAATTTCTTACAATTGTGTTTCATTCTTCTAGTGTTTCTTATTGTATAGCATGGTCTTGCTGCATTAGGTAAGGTATGTGCCCTGGAGAAGGCTGTCTGATCAATGTCTACGGCTCTGGAGACGTTTGCAGGTGCGGAGCTCAGTCCAGCAGAATTGTCTCTTGGCACTAAGACCAGCCTGAGGGGAACTGAGCATGTGTGGTATTTAAAAATCCTTGTTGTTCTGAGAAGCATATGCAAGAGCAATGGGCTGTTCTGGTGAAGCCTGTTCTTTCCTCTGCCTCTGGAGTCCCAGGTCTCTTACAGAAACTTACATTGAGGGGATTTGCACATCATGACTCTTCTCTGAAAACAAGACAGTCCTGGATGGTACGAGAGAAAAAAGGACCCTACAGGAGCCAGACTTCTTTATGTTACTGGGTTGGCTTCATGTTCTGCTTGCCATGATAAGTGTTGGCACATTTTTTAGCAGCTCTTTCAAAAGAGAGATGGAATACATAGCTCAAGGGGATTTATAGCTTGTTGTATGGTCAGGAAGCTGAGGCCCAAGTTGTGTTACACTCCTAGAGTGTCTCTTCCTCTGCAGTATTTGGATATGCAGGAAAACTGTGTTTTCCTGGCTGCCTGGGCTTAGGATCTCTGGACAAATCTGTATTTTATGTAACAGACTTGTCCCAAGTAAAATTGCTTTTTCTTACCCTACTTGTTATATATAGTACACACCAAACTAATGCTTTGATATGTTATATCATAATTTGGCACAGAACTAGACTGACAAATTCGGGGAAAATTGTGAGAAGATTCTCTGGAGTGCCAGTCCACTTTTTTAACATATCCTTAGCACCAGCTGGCAGTTCTTTTCATTCCCTAGCAACTGGCTTAATTTCAGTACTGCCTTGAGGAGGATAGGCATGGATGTTTTAAATGAAAGATCTACTTCATGCTTCTAGATGTCTCTCTAGAAAGGATGAAGACATTGTGACACAGCCCATCCATTCATCAGGATTTTATCCTGTTCCTGACTCTTCTGTAATCTGGATGTGGTAGAAAGTCCTCTTGTCACTATATATATATATACACCCTTCAGCAAAGCAATACACAATTTACATGTTCTGGAGAAGCTACTGGCATAGATTTTTAAAGAGAAAACAAGATAGCACCTGGCAGTAGACAGCTGTGAGTGAGATATTCTTTTGGATGGGCTGCTACTTCAGCAGGTTTTGATTACTGGTTTTGAATTAGAACTAGTGTGTGAGAGAATGGCTGATTTTGCAATTATTTCTCTGGGGTTTTGCAGCCAAGAGCAATAGCATATGCTGGAAGCAGTACATGGCAGGAATGGTGTGTACTATAGTTTGGGTCTACTTTTTTCAGAAGCAGTGAGGCTTGCATTAAGCTGTTTACCATTCAGTGTGGTACCTGGTTTCTGCTAAAGGATTTTTCAAATGAGATAGAGGTTGATGTCTTGAGATTTTCCCTCATTTCCTGGAACTTGAAATTGGATAATCCTTTGACAATCTTGTCAGGTTTGAAAGAAAACCTAACACAAAAATACAGCCTTTGCCAGAAAATTTGTACTTTCTGATTTGGGGCAGGACTGTCTCTTCTCCAGGGCTGGACAAGCACTATCTGACCAAAACACTGGTTGGAAAGAAGGTGTTGTTGGTGGTGTTGGTTTTAGTTTCAGATGTGATGTGGATTGTACTATTAACCTGCCTTCCACAGTACGAAGTTTATCTTGTTGATTGGTGAGCTTATCATTTAGACTTTGCTGGAACTTACGTGGTTCGTGTTATCTGTATGATACATCCTCCTGTTCGTTCATACTTGTTCAGTGAGTTGGGAAGTGAAGGTTGGTGAACAGCACTGAGTGTCTTAAGAATTTAGATCTAACGAAGGAGTCATTACTCAAGGTACCTGTTTGTTTGGTAGGGTACTGGCATCTATATGGCACTGGCACTTCTCCTAAGCAAGGTCTAATAGCTTCAATTTAATAAAAATGCTGGATTTTGGCTCAGTTTGATAGAGGACTTTTAATGTATTGTGGTCTTGCTAATTGTGCAATTTCTTTTTGTCTAGATGCTGGGCTGCAACGGTCTCTGGCAGTACTAGTTACCAAAGGGATGCTGTCATCAGGACACAGCAGCCTACTTAGGTTTCAGTTTTGTACAAGGAGGGGAGATCTGTTAGTGACTGAAGTCTAGGACAGGCGGTACATTCATTAACATGCACCTGCTCTTTTGCAGATTCGGAATCTGAAAAATCATTAAGTGGGTTTGAAACAACAGCAGCCTACTCATTAGAGGACAGCATGGATTCAAAAGATACATTAACTTCAGGCATGTCTGAAGAAAAGGTGTGTGGCAGTGGGGAGTCGCTGTCGAACGGAATCAAAAAACACAGGTAGGATGTTGTCCATTCTTCAAGTTTTATAATCTGCATTAATGGTAAGAGACCACAGGAATCTTCAAAACGTAACAGAAAACTTTTAAAAATTTGTTAGGGATGATTGACAAGTAATTGGTTGTACTATGATTTTATAAAGAATGTTTTTCCAAGGCTTGTGTACTTCTTTGCATCTTGGTTCTTGATGATCCAATCTGAATAAGTAAAAACTAAATATAATGTGCTGTTTGAAAGTGGACACACTTGTTTTTTATTAGATCTTATTGAAATCTATGTGGATTTTAATTCCTTCATGTATCTTTAATGACCTGTACCTCCTATTGCCTCTTCAATTTCGAGTCATTTGATCCTTCTGTTGGTATCAGGAATGAATGAAAAATATTGCTAGCCTGGCATCAGAAACTCAAATGTGAACAAAGGGAGTCTTATTCTAAAAGTCTCATCCATGTTTTATGTGCTTATTTTGTGTTGTCAAATGATCCATTTTTGTTTGTTTCCTTGCCGATAAAGGAGGACAATAGGTCTGGAGTTAATGAGATGTAATAGACACCACTATTCTCCAGTTTCAGTGAAAGGGCAATATAACATTTGTGCTACAGATAAAGCCAGACTTCAGCATGTTTCGAGGAGATTATTTTGGAAGTGTTTTGATGTGCAGGATGATGATGGGGACACAAGTTTTCTGTAAAAACAGGAAAATAATATTTAATTTTACAGAAAGAAGCAAGATAGGCTTTAATTACTTGGTCTCTTAAATAGTTAAATTGCAGTAACTGTTGAAGTGAGTGGTAGCGTCAGACCTGATGTTTCAAGGGTCAACCTGTGCGTGTCTCATACTAGGTAAAGACTGAGGCAAATGAGGGCTTGGGTGGAGTAATGGGTGTTTTGGGGAGATAACAAAAAGCAGCTGACTAAGCATGTTGCTTTGCTCTTGCGCTGTTAGCAAGATGGTATTTATGGCCTTGGCTAAGTGCCTTCCCTAATTAGAGCAGGAAGTTCAGGAGTGGGGGAGGAAGCAGTAGGTAAAGGTGGACATCTGAATTGCCTTCACTGCCTTGGAAACAGTGAGGAGAAAGGATACAGTACATAATCAACATGAAAATTATGGTGCATGTTGACTTGCATTGTCTTGAGGAGTTTTAACAGGAATTGATCTTTGGTTTACTATTAAAAAAAGAAGTTAGTGGGCAAGTTTTCATACTGCTGTTCTGTGCTGTCAGAACTGCAGGGAGTAGGTGACTGGAGGAGCATTTCAGATCTCCTGATTTTGTGAAGAGTAATGAAGAGTAATAAACAAATACCTCTGCATCAGTCGTTTCTCTGAGCTGTGTGTCTTTTAGTAGTAAAGAGAGCATAGGATGTTGGAGTAAAATGAGTGCATAGATCGGCCAATAATTTATTGCTAAAGAAAAGTGAAAACTTTTTTGAATCTGTTTTTTATTTAGATCAGAATGTATGGCCATATTTTTCTAAATGGCTATAGAATATATGGCTGTATTTTACGGGATTAAATTACTATAACAACATTATAGATTGAGCTGTAATGTTAGATGTTTTTACCTGGCACTTCGCTGTCACACTGGGAGTTGTCCCTAGATATATTGATGCAAACTGTTTCTCCCCAAAAGCTCAGATGATTTAAACTTTACTTCCAAGAGAACCTTCTCAAGGGATGGGAGATTTTTAGCCTCTTTTCTAAGGCTCTTGGTAGTAGCCATGTTTGGCCTGGTACAGCATCTGTTTCACTTGACTTCAGAACTCTGTTACCTGCCTGGAGCTGCTGGCTCCAATTTGTACCTCTTTTTGTCCAGGGCTGGTTCTAACCATGTGCAATGGGCACTGTCTGTGATGCCATCCGTGTTCTGTTCAGAGCAAAAACTGTAACTTCTTGATGCTATGCAATGTGAGGGGTTCAGAATGCTTTGACAGCACTTAATTCCATCCTTACACCCTTGGATTTGCTCATAGCTTATTTAAACTTCCATTTGTGTTAACCACATGGAAAGAAGTCACTTAGAAAATAGACCAGATTAATTTCTTTTGCTTAAAATCCTGATACCTTCAGATCAGTAGAGGATCTGCAGTTGCCTTTAGGTTGCACATGAGTACCTAACAGTGCTTAGCCATCACTATAAATATTATTTCCTGTCTTCAAGTAGGAAACCTGAGCTCCAGTCTGCACCTCAAATATTATTTGAGTGGTTGACAGTTTTCCACACAGACTTGGAAGCTGATTTTTGCTTGGCAGGGGGAGCATACATGCTTTGAGTTTGGAAATGTAGGAATAAATCTATTTGTTCCAAGGAATCAAAAGTCTTTGGAAGTACATATACAGATAGGTGAAGTCAATACTACACATAATCTGCTGGTTTATTCTGGTTTTATTCAGTTTTGGGTTGTTTTAGCATTCTTTAAATCAGACTGATTGTTCACAGAGTGTTTCGAGAGCGTGCTTAATTTTTGTTACACTTCTTGGGAGAGGATTTGAGAGATCGAAGAGTACAGTAAATAATCTGGAAGCATTCATATCACTTCTTTTTAAGAGGGATTTTCTTAACCTGAGCCAAACTTTAAAAGAAAAAAAAGGGGGGCAAAAAATAACCCCCCCTCAAAAAAGTCCAAGCAAACAACCAACAAACTCCCAAAAACTCCATTGCATAAAAATGTTCTGTAATAAGTGCCAACATTTTACATCCATTTGTCACTGCCATTTCCCTCTTATTGCTGAGTTTTGTAGACGGCTTTGCACTGGAATGCATATTTCAGAATGCAAACATGTTGATGCTCAACTTCATGGGGGCCGGGAGGTTGTTTGTCCAGGCTGGCATGAAGAGCAAGCTAAACATGTCTTTTTCACTCCATCTTTTTCACTCTACATGATTCCTGTAGTAGTTGATCTGTAATAGCTGATGCTTTGAACAAGTGTTTCCATTTAAGTAAAGGATCCTAAATACATCTCATCTATCTACTGCACAGAAATTCCAGCAGATGTTTTTTTGTCACTTAAAGCTAAAATTAACTCCCTGAGTTGTTTTTAAAATTGACATCTGGAAGGAAATTTTTGCATTCAAAACCCTTTTGTTTAATCACAGGGAGTATGTCAAGGTTAGTAGGCCTCAAGTCTTGACTGCCTGTCATTTTTCCACATGTCATTACTTGGCCCTGGGATTTTCTTTGGTGGCTTAAAACTGCTTTGTTTTTTCAGTATGTGTGTGGGTGTTCCAGGGAGGAGAGAACTGACTCCCATAGCAAGTTTGACTGATACAGGCAACAAATACGGATGAGTGGCTGAAACTGAATGCCAAGTTTCAGGGAGTTGAACAAATTGAACAAAAGGGCAGGTGAACTTTAATGAAAATGACAGTTTTAGTATGTAAGGAAAGCAATCCCTGTGTATACTTCAGCAAACTAAGGGTTAATGTTTTTAACATGCAGAAGGGCTTACTTAAACACCAATATCCACTCTGCTGACTGCCTGCATTAAAGAATACACAAGAAAAACAAGTAAACATTACAAGTGAAGACAAGATTGAATAGTTGGTGGACACTGTCCTCTCCTGGACATTTGTATCAAAAGCATCTACAGAAGTATTTAATATTACTATTTTTTATTTAGAATTTATTATTAAGAACTACTTAATATTATTCAGGATGATCTGTTCGACAAAACATTTTTGTCTCAGTGAAAAGTCAGAATAGGGAGTGAGTGACGATATGTTGGTCAACTAAAATAAATCCTCCTACCTACTCATCCTCTGCAGGGCAGCTGAGTAAAACAAGTCAGTGTTGGGCTTGTAGCTACTTGCTAACACAATAGTTTGCTACTGTGAGAAGTTCAGGCATATGACTCTGTTTTTGATGGGATGGGGTGTGTTTTATTATAAGGAACATTTTTTGGTTATGTTCTTTCTGAAAATTGAAGCATCAGCACTGGTAAAGGTTTCAGTGGCAGATAAGCAGGGGAAGTAGCACAGCTAGTAGGACTAGTGAAACAAACAATTTAGCCTGGGTATTTTTTTTCTCTTGCCAATGTTTCTGTTAATCAGAAAAGTGGAAGGTACAGCCTGTTCACACTCTCTAAAAAAGATTGCTACCTTGAGCAGAGACAAGACAACCTTGGTTAGGAGGGCAGCACAATCATTTAGAGTTAAGTAAAGTGTGAAACATTAATAGTTCATGCAGTTTGAGTAAGCTCTAGGTAATTTTTATCTATTGATAAGAACAGAAATATTGTGAATTTTGCTCATTGGCAATAGCTTCATGATCCAAAACCTAATTTTAGTGTTGTGGATAAAGGACTTTGACCAATATTTATGCCTTTCTAGAAGTAAATTGGATTAACAGTTGAGCTCATCAGTAGCAGTAAGAAAAGTGAACAGACTCCATGCCTGATTTCCCATAAGGCTGAGAAATACACACTGTGTTCTCAGCCTAAACATTGGTCCTTGCAAGTATGCTTATGACTTGTTTTGGGATATGTCAGTACCCTGTAGAACAGGCTGCTCTGTTTTCTGTTCTTAAATGATTCTGCTTTTTTCTGTTGTTTCTGAGGTCTGGTTTTAATATAGGCCTTAAATGTTGTGGCCCTTCATTGTCAGTATAAAGGTGACTAGCAAAAAAACCCCAAAACAACCCCGCTGTTTAACCCTCTGATCTGTTCAGACATCGTGAACATACTTACGTACCTGTTCATAACTTCATTTTTTCACAAAGATGCAGCTAAATATCTTAGTGGTGCCATTCTGAAAGCACTGTTCTGATGACTGCTGTAGACATTCTGTTCTTCTGGTGTTATGCAAAATTAATGGTTTTGGAGAAATTCATGTTTCTGTGCAGGTAAAACAGTTTAAGTGCTTCAAAGTAGCACTGTCATTCCCCCAGGGTTTTCTATTTAAAAATTGGGAAACTGTTACTTTCATAAATTAGCATTTGCATTTCTTAGTCATGGCTAGTATTGGAAAACTTTCCTTACTTCTGCTTTTTCCCCCCTCTTCCTTTCACAGAACAAGCTTGCCATCTCCGATGTTTTCCAGAAATGACTTCAGTATCTGGAGTATCTTAAGAAAATGCATTGGCATGGTAAGTAATTGAAAGCTATGATAGAAAATGGGAAGCGATTGTTTTATTTGAGGCCCAAATGGAAACTTGTCTGGGAGGTCTTTTGTGTTTGTTTGTTTATGGGGTTGGTTTGTTTGTTTTAGTTTATTTATTTTTAATTTGCTGCTTATACTTCATTGCTTTCACAACTTAGGAAGGTAAGACTTGGTCAGAGCAATATTCTTACAATATAAGCATCTTCTCTTGGTTTTAATGCTCCAAGTACTTTGTGGTAGCAATTTTTAAAAAATTTTGACTGTGAAAAAAACCAACCACTTTCATTTTGCTCTTCTCCCTTCCCCTTAGTTATCTGAGTCTTCCCCCTTCCATGGTGTTACTGACCAGATGGTGGCCAGATCAGAGTTAGCTGGTTGGCACCTAATCTGCTTCCAGCTAAGTGTGAATTGAGAAGAGTTCTTCTCTCCATTAGATCCTGCAATAGGCTGAAAACACTTGCTGCTGATAAACCTCTGTCAGTCTCTAGCAGTAGTCTACAGAAGGGAAGGTGTGTGGTTTTAGTTGCTGTTGTTTTCTCCTCCTCCCCTTGGTGTAGTTAGGAGCAGCACCAAGCAATGAGGTGTGGAAATGCTGGGGAATGCCTCTCCGGAATTGTTGTGAAGTGTCTGAGGCTTCTCACAGTGGCTTTAGTGGGAAAGTGTTATAAAATACAAAGAACAGATTGAAAGCCTGTCTTGCATAAGGTGTGTGCAGGAAATAGGGGGTCTTAATTCTGTTTTACAGCAATTGCTGCCCAGAAGTCATAGTTGTGGGGGACAGCAGAACTTGTAGCGGCTTGTACTGTAGCGTCTGCCAGGGCTCCTGGCTCAGGACAGTGCTGTTTGCAGCACACTCGGCCAGCAGTCACACTTACACCCTTTTAACTTGCTGCTGCAGGCAGTTTAAACCATTGCTGTGTTATGCATTCAGAGGGCATGCTTTTTAAAAATGGGGAGATAGAGCAAACAGCATCCAAACTGTAGGACTTCCTTTAAATTTTTATTCCTATTACAAAACCCCTTTTTTCTTCAGAATACAGAATCCCTGTTTTTACTTTTGTACCACCATGTTTCCCTGTCCTTTCTCATTCTCCTCCCACCCCCGCTTGCCCACCTGCCTCCAAAAAAAGATAATATATTTAAGTAATTAGATGGTCTATATCTATTTAAGGAATAATAAATAACTTAGTCTTTAAAAGGGTCCTTAATACTTCATTCCATTGTTTCATCTCACCTTCTTAATGCGTTCATTCATAGGAAGTTTGTTTGATGTATGGTTTTCTTTTTGTTTTAAAAGTAGCCTTAACGCCAGCACAGCTCTGCTTATTGAGCTTATAAGGGTTTTGTCCTTTCAGTATTAGCAGAGCCAGGTCAAGCACATTGCATTAGCACTAAGAGTATCATTTATTTTTGTAATAAGCCAATTATGCTTGGGTTACTACAGGTTAGTGTATCTAATCATTCAACTTCTAACACAAATTTCATTTGTGCATCAGGAGCTGTCGAAGATCACAATGCCGGTTATATTCAATGAGCCACTGAGCTTCCTACAGAGACTCACAGAGTACATGGAGCACACATACCTCATCCACAAAGCCAGCTCACTTTCCAACACAACTGAGCGAATGCAGGTACGTTGGTTTTGCTAGTTTATGTGAGTTCTTGGTGAATGTCATGGAATCTTTTTTCTTTATGGATGGTTTCATTGTAGGAGGAACACCTGTAACTTGCTGCATGTTGGGTTCCCTTATTCATTAACTAGTTTTGTTTATTGTCCTTGTTTCCACAGGGATAGATTTTCTTCCTAGTACAGTGCTGTATTTTGGATTTAGAATGAAAATAATTTTGGTAACACACTGATGTTTTAGTTGTGCCTAAGCTGTGTTTGCAGTAAGTTAGACTCTGCTCCTTGTGCCAACCCACCTGTAAGGAAGCTGGGATGGGAACAGAGCTGGGACAGCTGACCCTAGCTTCCAGGCGGATATTCCATACCATATGGTGTCACGCTCAGTACATAAACCAAGTGGAAAGCTGTCTGGGGGCTGCTGCTCAGGAGCTGATGGGGCATCAGTCAGTGGGTAGTGAGCCACTGTGCTGTGCATTACTTGTTTTGATGATTGTGGTCCTTTTATCATTATTATTTTCCCTTGCTTTTCTGCCCTGTTAAACTGCCTGTTTCTCAACCTACTGATCTCACCTTTTTTATACCCCAATCTATCCCCCATCCCATTTGGATTGGGGAGGGAGTTACTGAGCAGATGTATGATGTTTATCCTGCTGGGTTAAGCCACAGCAGTCCTTTATGGCACCCCACAAGGAGCAGGGTATGAAGGGTTGAGATAACAACAGATCTGACCAGAGCATAATAAAGCATTGTAAGCATTTATGATATTAGTCTGATAGTCTCTGATCACAGTGTTGATATATTTGCTCTCAGACCTGCTGTGAATATTCTCAGAATTGTGTTATGCAACATCTAACTTGCTGTATATATTTCCTGCTGTGCTGTTTATCTCCTCTGGGGACTGGGTTAAGGTTAGCATTTTGTTGTACTTTGTAACACTGTCTTATGATATGATAGAATTCCTGGTGGTGAGTCTGAGCTGGTATTTGTACTCAACATTGCCATAATTTCCATACTTTGGGAGCCACCTATAGGAAACTATTCCTAGTTACACCTTTTGCCTTTTCTCATCAGAGAGCAAAGCCACAGGGGAGATACCTTCTTCCACCATCCCCTTCTCCTCCAGGCTAATTAGCTCTTGAGAATTTCAAATATCATCAGGATATTCAAATCTGCTTGTTCATTTTGCTGCATCTCCTGAATGTGTTTCAGGTCTTGTTTACAGTAAAGCAACTATTTATGGATACCACCCAGAGATCTGCCCCAAGGCTGGTAGGGTGTGTGCGATAGTATGGGCAAGCGCTAGGCTAGTGGGCATCCTCCAGCATTTTGGAATTTCACTCCTAAGCACATCCAGAATGCTGAAAAGTTAATAAAACATTTGGAAAAATTATGCTGTCACCTTGGCAATTCCTGACTGACAGAAATCACTGCAAGGTGCTGGGGTCTGGCCCAGGCCTAATGAGCCCTGTTCAACACTATCCAGTACCCTCAAGGGGAAGAGAACACCTCTGGATCTGACAGCAAAACAAAAGGCACTGGAGCTACTCCAACTCCTGTCACTGGCACTGCTGCTGAACCAAAGAACCAACCTATGCTGGTGTCAGTCACCCCTATACACAAGAGGAAGTATTGGAAACAGAAGTCAGCTCATTTAGTAAGGGATGAAGGAGCTTCTTCTAAGAGGGAGCAAGAGAAAGATGTAGACAAGACAGACTACTCTGAAGCAGGACTATCATGAGAGAATAGAAGGAAGAGGAGAGGTACCTGTTGATCGGGAAGGAGGAAGAGGAGAGGTGGCTGCAGACTGGGGAGGAAGATGATGAATTATGAACGAGGCAGTACCCACCCAATCCCTATCCCTGAGTGAGCTGTGAGATATGCAAAAAGATTTTGGCTGTCATCCAGGTGAACACATCCCCAGCCTGCTCCAGTGTTGGGGTAATAACAGGGCCAGCAGTCTGGAATTAGAGGGTAAGGAAGCGAAGCAGGTAGGATCCCTTTTTAGGAAAGGGAGCAGTGACAGAGTGATTGGAAAAGTGACACAAGTCACGGTGAAGGCGACTCATGTCAGGTGTGAAGGAAAGATACTCCTTCAAGGGAGATATGTCACCCAGACAAGTGGAGCACTTCGGAGAAAGGTGTCAGTACCTGAGGGAAATAGCCCTGCTGGAAGTAACTTATAATGACCTAATGTATATGTATTTCCATAATGTGTATGGAAAACAAGCAGTTATCCAGAGATGCACATTAAGTCAGGTGCATTTGACCCATGTGGTGGAACTTTGTATAGAACCAGGACTGTCAGGTCCAGCAGGCAGCTTCAGTATTGGACAGCCACTCACTCTAATCCCCCCCACCTCCTCCATGGGATGGGGGATAGAGCTGTGCAGGGGCAGAGAGGAAATAATAATTAGAATATACGAAACAAATGATGCACAGTGCAGTCATTCACTGCCTGCTGACCAATACCCAGGCAATTTCCAAGCAGCAGCAGCCCTCAGCCCCAGCTTTCCCCTGAAGATTATATACTGAGCATGATGTCATATGGCATGGAATATCCCCTTGAGCAAAGTGTCAGCTCTCCCAGCTGTGTCCCCTCACACCTTCTTGTTCCCCCCAGCCTAGTGGGGTGGTAAAAGAAGCTGAAAATCCCTTTGCTTTGTGTCTAAACATTGGTTAGCAACAACTAAAACATCAGTGAGTTATCGGCATTATTCTCATTCTAAATCCAAAACGGCACTATGCCAGCTACTAGGAAGAAAATTCATTCTATCCCAGCAGAAAACAGGACACTTGTCTTGGAAAATATTTTGGTGTTCTGTAACACCATGGCTACTGTTGATTAACTGTGTGCTCTTACTCTTCTGAACAGTGTGTCGCTGCATTTGCTGTGTCTGCTGTAGCCTCGCAGTGGGAACGTACCGGGAAGCCATTCAACCCATTGCTTGGAGAGACCTATGAATTGATCAGGTAATGAACAGGAGCTGCACTGGAGGGTGTTACTCTGTGTAAGAGATGTTTCATTAGATTTGTCAGCTGGCTTGCAGACTGCACTTCAGCTCATAAGCTTCCAGCCATTCTCCTAGCAGCTGCTGCAGGTGCTTGCAATGCATGTTGGTGTTCACCAATGCTCCTTCCAGCGAAGGAAAACTACACAACTTTTCAATTAGAGCAGGCAAATGAAATTTGCCAGGTTTAAAAGCAGGTTTTATTTACAATTTTTTTTTCCTGAAACCTTATGAATGAAAAATGTGCATGGTACATAAGGAAGGTGTACAGGAGTGTTCAGAATACATAATAAGTAACATGGGTATATTAGCATGTAGCTGCACCTAAGACAGATCTTTCTTTCAGTTAAGCTTTTGGCCTGTGTTTAGGTGAAAATTAAAGAAAGAGATCAGTATCAAAAGTAACTATACTGACTCATCAGATCTGGTAGTTCTTGGTTTTGTTTTTTTTTAAAATATCAAGTCCTTAGTTATTTAAAAGGAGGATGTTCTTTGTTTTAGTTCATCTTTACCAGTTTTGCGTAGGCTTTTAACTAAGTCTTGCACTGAGTACAGCAACTATGCATGGGTCCAATTATCTCTTTCACCTCAGGGAAAACAACTGCAACTGCACTGCACTTGATACGTAGATACATGGTTTTGGTGATCTTTATTTTGCAGAGATGATCTTGGATTTAGACTCCTCTCAGAGCAAGTCAGCCATCATCCACCAATCAGTGCTTTCTATGCTGAAGGTTTAAATAATGATTTTGTGTTTCATGGATCAATTTATCCTAAACTCAAATTCTGGGGCAAGAGCGTGGAAGCAGAACCAAAAGGCACGATGACTTTGGAGCTTCTTGAGTAAGTTGATCAGTAACAACTGAACAGGCACAGTGCCTCGTCCTTGATGATTGGTGTGCATTAAAGTCTCACAGCTTAGGAACGGACATGTCCAACACCCACATCCCAAAGTCTGATGGCAGATCACTTTGTGGGGAGGAGGGGATGGGAAGATGAAAGTCACTGCCATTGTTTCCCCATACATTCTGCATACTGCTAATAGCACCAGTGGGGACCTGGGGTTGTATGTTCTGCAAGTGCCTGGACATCAGTCCTGCTAAAGCCAGCATGCCTGAGTCCTGTTGGCTTTCCTCATGTCTTTCCATGCTAATAGTGACTGCACCAAAGTGGATGTTTTCAGGAACTGATAAGATCAGTAGCAATAGGTTAATAAATTTCTTGGGTTTACTGACTTATTGCCAGGTCCATTTCAAGACTTGGAACTGTTGATAGATGCTGGCTCGTTGAAGGAGTGACAACCAGTACGGAGATACAGCATTTTAATTTTTATTCCCCTCCCTTAGGCATAATGAAGCCTACACATGGACAAATCCTACATGCTGTGTGCATAACATTATTGTGGGCAAACTTTGGATCGAGCAGTATGGAAACGTGGAAATAACTAACCATAAGTAAGTTAAAAGTGTAAGTGCTTTCACTTCCTGCAAGTTTGAAAAGGAAAAGCAGTTGGAAGTTATTAATGCTCTCTTGTTCTGCCTTTAGAACTGGTGAGAAATGTGTACTAAGCTTCAAGCCCTGCGGCCTCTTTGGGAAGGAGTTGCACAAAGTTGAAGGCTACATTCAGGACAAAAGGTAACAGCTGAATTCTAAATGGGAAACAAATGGCTGCCCTTGTTTCTGAGGGGAGCTGCAGAACTGAATGCCTTTAACAGAGTCTGTCAAGGGCATGAACCTGCAACATTATGAATTCTGCAATGCCAATAATGGAGTTTTAAAGTTGCCCTCAAAAGTTCTTCTTTCACGTATTTTTGTCTGAAATGGTGGAATAAATCTCTTTAAGCTCCTTTGTAAACTTAGTCTGGTTTTTCTTGACAGCAAAAAGAAACTTTGCGCATTGTATGGGAAGTGGACGGAGTGTTTGTACAGTGTTGACCCAGCTACATTCGAAGCTTACAAGAAAAATGACAAGAAAAATACAGAAGAGAAGAAAAGCAGTAAACAGGTATTAATCATGGAAAGAGGTGGGATCTCAAAAGATGATAAGACAGCTAAATATTTTAGTAGCATTTAAGAGCATTAAGATTTCCTTCACTTATCTTCTCTTTCCTAGTAGGATACAAAACGGATCGGATGAGTACCAATATTAAGGGATAAAATGCTTTTTTTCTCTTGGATTTGTATTCAATCTTCCTAAAACTTGGTGTGGTCTAAATACTGTCTAGTTCATTGCCTGCCTCTTACTCCCAAGTTACATGGAGGAAATAACATATCCATTAGTTGGACCATTGCTGATCATGTAGGATAACATTTAGAGGCAGGACAGATTAGTTTCTTAACTTGATAGAAGATCATATTTGCCAGCTTTTACAAGGAATTTTTTATTGCTTTCTGTTAAATTTCCACAACTGTAGAAGTGCTGGCATTTTTTAATTTTTCTTCACAATTGATTTCTTTTTTTGTGTGTGAAAAAAACTCACTCATAGGGCTTCCAAATTTCTGGTCAGCAGTAAGCTTATTGTTTAAGATGAATGGTGACAACATACAGCTTGATGAAGAACAGTCACTCACACAGTAGCTTAAAACAGGGATTGTTCCCCTTTGACTGCAGCCTGATTTTTTTTGTTTGGGTGTTGACAGTTTTTGAAGAAACTTATAAAGAAAAGAGATGGAGAACTCTGAAAGCAGTTGTGCCTGTCCAGGTTCAGATTGTTGCTGTATCTGAGATTGCTGCAGTGGTTGTCATCAGGAGTATTGTAAAGCACTGGGGATTGCTCCATCTCTGGGATTCTGACCTGGAGAACTCTAGGGAGAAGGAACAAAGAAAAACACACCCTGTGTTTTTGTTCAGCTACCTGTTTGTATTTTCCAATGCTCAAGATGATCATTGCTTTTCACTTCAAAGTGGAGCATCGTGTTGCATAAAGTTCAAGCTGCAGTGTCATTCTGATTCTAGAGGAATGCTTTCCTACTTAATTAACAGAACTCTTTCTATGTATCAAACTGAAGGCTTTGTTAAGCTAGGTATGAAGCAGGTGGTCTATGTTGAATATGTACTCCCACTGCCCCTTGTGTGTGAGGAGCTGATATTTTCTATGTTTTTGGAGCATTTAGGAGAGCCAAGTCTCACGTATAACGTCGGGATGTGATTCGTCGCTTCATGGCAGACATGAAAGTATATGGCTTTTAAAACCTAAAATTAGAATTTTCAGATTTATGTAGTTGTTTTCCAGCTATTACTTCGTGCTGCATTACTACTAATCAAGAAATGTTTCTGCCTCCCTTGAGGGAACCTGCTTGGATGAGAGTCCTTTTGCAGCTTACCCCAGATTTTCCCCTGAATCCCTTTCATTTTCATAGGAATAAAACTTCAGGAAAAATAATTTTTCACGGAACTAGACAAGCCTTCATGTATGCAAAGGTGGTACTTTACTAACATTGGAAGAGTTATAGTAGACCCACAGTTAGACCAGGATGGTTCTGCTCTGAATGAACTGGAGTGTTTTTTTTAATCAAGAGGAAGCATTTTGTGCAGAATTTTCAGTGCAAGTACATGGAAGAGAATAACATGGGCAACAGCAACTGCCCTCACATGTGCCTCATTTACACATACTTCATTTACACAGGTCTTGCTTTGACAGGTGTGTTAACTATCCTCACAGCAATACTGACAAAATAATGACAACATCATGCTATTTTAAGATCTTGGATCCAACAAGGCAGAAATTGCATTGTGTACTGTAGCCTTTGTGTAAAAAGCTTGGAGTTCAACAGTCTGATACTGATTTGTCCTTGTTTTGATACAAGGATAAGTTTGATGTGTTCTGCTTCAAATTCCCAATTTCTCAAAGATTGATCGGGATCATTTAAAGACCAAAATGATGGGCTGCCAGCACAGTTCAGATGTTGTCAACTAAAAGCCATATTTTTCTAAGAGCTGAAGGCCTGAACCTGGTCTGTGCATTGTTCTGCTGACTGTTCATTATTAAAAGCACAGTGAAGGGTTCCTCAGTGAAGCAGAATCCTTACTACTACTACTGATTTTCTTGGAAGGGTAACACGTGAATCCTCTCAGAGGACAATTGAGTGCACGTTGGGTACTGGATGTTTTCAGTATTATCTGATGCAACCATGGGAGAGCAAAGCTTATTAGCAGCAGGATTAAAGCTGCTGGCCTGTAGCCAAAGTATTTAAAGCATTAATTGCCCTTAAGTTTGGCTTTAATCTCCTGTGATCTCTGAAACAGGCTGCTGTTTTTAGCTGTGATTGTGACACCAGGTTTTCTTGGGAGAGCCTTACTCATTGTCCAGCTTGGCTTTAGTTTGATATTCCAGCATCCGCTTCTGTGGTGGAATTAATGTCAGCAGCATCAGAGCCCAGCTGCTTTAAAGCTGTGTGTAAAACAGGGAATGGCTTAGAACCAGTTCAGGTCATATCTACATTGTGATCACCAGTTACTCTCTACTGCCCCAGTAACCCTCTGTGGAGTTTTTTCCTTTCTGGGAAAAGCATTTCACAGTCCTGTGGCTACACCTGCCTCAGGCTGTATGTGTCAGCCTTCGTACCCGTCCCAGAAGATGTAGCTAATTTAGGATATTCATTTCACATTTGCAGTTTGCCATTTCTGTAGTGCAGTGGTTAATGGAAAGGAAGGTTTCTTTGGGCACAGAGCAGTAGGAAGGGCTTTCTTTTGTGCACAAACTGGGCAGCATCTGCATTATGTGCTGGCATTTCTTTGTTGTGGAAGGAAGAGGAATGTGACTTCTATTCTTCAGCTTTAATGAAGCAGTAATGACATCGAGTATCAGGCATGAAGATGCTTGTACTTGAGGAAACAGGACATCTCTGAGGTGGAAAAATTGACATTTCTTAACGCTTGAACATCCAGCTTATATCTACAAAGATGTTGATGCAAGAAACTATTGCTAGTGTTCTACTGGGAGGGAATTGGGAGTATGTGTGCTATGTTAATGCCTCAGTCCTTCTTGACAAGCATCCAGAGAAGTTTCTTTGCTGAAATGACTCACCTTTGGTCAAGGAAATAATTATCTGTAAGCTCCAGTGTTGGAATGATCAGGTGTAAATAGTTCATAACTTCAAAGAACTGCGGTTTTCTTTGTGTGCTGCCTTTAGGTGGGCAATACTGAGGAATCAGATGAGATGCCATTGCCAGACTCTGAGAGTGTGTATGTCATTCCTGGAAGTGTTTTGCTATGGAAGATAACTCCAAGACCTCCAAATTCAGCACAGGTCAGCTATGCTTCTCCTTACTGAAAGTGTGTGCTATCCTGTTACTCTGTATGGTTTACACAAAGCACATCCATTTCTTTTCTTCGACATTAGCAAGTCTGGATTTGCCTGTTTATTGCAACAAACCTTCCCACCACAACTGTAACTTTCTAATGTGGGGTTGGAAGGATAACTGCCACAGGCATGAATCTAGAATTAGCGGAATTTCTCTGGAAAGTGGGATCCTTCATGTAGATAGTGGAATGGGGCCTTTCCCCACCTCTTCTCTCCACCCTTCTTCCCCTGCTGAGGCACCAGCCTTTTAAGAAATCTCTCTGAAGGGCTTTATTAGAGGACAGACCTGCATGGCAGAAGTTGCATGTGAAGGGCTGTGAAGCTGAAGAACCAGTAGGCAGAATGCAAAGGTAGTATGTGCAACTGAGAAGACAAAGAATTGGCACAGAAAAGATGCCCTCACTGCATTAATCAAGGGGGAAATATCTCTACAGAGAAAATACCAGCAGGACTGGAAAAAGAAGATAAGAGAGAAATAGTGCACTGAGTAATTGGATGCTGGCCTCCTTAAACAGAAACACCAAGGATCACCTGCACTGCCTGACAGTGCAGTTTTGCTGGTATCTTGAGCAATCCTATGTTGAGAGATTAAATAATACAAAAGTACTTGGACATTTGTTTGTAGACAGCAGTTTCGTTCTGTATTAAGACAGCAGCTAGAGGAATCATAAAGTCACCTTTCCTCTTTGTCTCTGAATTTCAGATGTACAATTTTACAAGCTTTGCTATGGCTTTGAATGAGTTGGACAAAGAAATGGAGAGTGTCATTCCCAAAACTGACTGCCGGCTACGACCAGATATCAGAGCTATGGAAAACGGAGAAATAGGTAACTTCAGTTATGGGCAAAGGCGGTTTTATTTTTTCTTAGAACTGAGGGACTGGAAAAAAAGTTGTTAGATGAACAGCTGGAGTAAGTAGCTACCCATCCATTCCTCTATGATGCCAGGCAGTAACTCTTTAACACAACCTCCTGCAGGTTGTGTTGAGTTCCTGGTGAAAGGTGTCACCCACCTGTACAGAGGATGCTTGGGATGGAGCTAATCTTCGTCATAGTTGCCCATATCTGCTGCTGTGGTTCAGACTGGTGAGCAAAGCAGTGTTGATAAACAATATCTGCATAGTGTTAAGGAAGTATTTGTGAATTTTTCAGTTTGTTTTCAGACAAACTTTCAGTTTGTTCCATCAGCCTGATACAGAGGGAGTATTCTGATGTGCCAGTTCTGAAAAATGCAGTCAAAACTATTTAAGTGAAACTGCAATGCCAAAAAATATACTTGATGCAAAATTATACTTCACTGGGAGTTCTGCTGTCCTAGAATAGTGAAATAGAAATACAAAATGAGATTTCCAGTAAGTAGAAGTGATGTGCTTTTTAGAATATTAAAGCAGGATGGCCAGCTTTGTAGACTAAAAGCATAGGGGCTCTTGCTTTCTCTGGATTGCTAATTGATTGGGGGTAAGTCATGAAACCCTGATTCTATTTCAGATGTATAATAGGCAACAACTGTGATGATTTCTGATGAATAGTCTGAGATCTAGCAATGAAAATCTGTGACACAATGCAATACAGTGCAGTTGTGCGGTTTTGTTTTTTTCTTAGAAGCTGATAACCATTTCTTTGAGGCTTTTAAAAAAGCAGATCAGTGAATTCCCACAACCACTCTTTTCTGCCTGTACAACTCTTTTGTGGCCAAGAGGATGGATATATTTGGTTCAGAGCATCCCCAGTAATTTGTCTGTTGGAAGTGCAAATAACTATGCTGTTAGCAACAGACCATATTCCTTCATGATATACTAGTGGCACAAAGCTTGTATAGCAGGTAGTAATACACAGTGGGTTAGCAGCTGACAGAGAATGGCTGATAGAAATAGTTAAGAAATTCATTCTTGGAAGACTTAAGATGTGTATGAAATGCTTTTTGAGTATTTAGGTGTGAGACTGACTTCCATCTAATCTGCTTCTGAGTCTGACTTACTCCTCAGACCTTCTGATCATCCTTGCTGCCAAAGAGAAGCAACTGTTCTGCTTGTTTGGGATGCTACATTAGTGCACTAACAAAAAAAATGAAGGGATGCTGTAGAAAGACAATTCTTTGTGGTTTGGAAATGAATATTCCAAATCTCTGGTGATGAGGAACTAGACACCAGTAGCAACTTAACCCAAAACTCAACAAGAAGCAGGGGGACAGACTTCAGAAATAAATCAAGTATATCTTCAGTTTCCCTACTGAAATAAACTCTGTGTATGCCAGCTCCCTTAACTCACATTTGCTGTCATGTAGACACATTTCCAGGCCATAGGTAAATGCACATTTAGCAGTCTGAAAGACTAGGATGCCACTGGCTGATCCTGTGCCACAGCTGGCCTGGCTTTGCTCTTAGACTAAACCAGTAACCTTCAATGTTATGTGGAAGGCTTTTTAATTGGACAATTTCTGCTCCTTCCCTTATTTATTTTCTGTGTCAGATGAAGTAATGTCCCTGTCTTTTCTATTATGCTTTAACATCTTCTGTATTTTTGTGTATTTTTATTCCTTCAAGATCTGGCTAGTGAAGAAAAGAAGAGGCTAGAAGAAAAACAGAGGACCGCCCGCAAAAATCGTTCGAAGTCAGAGGAAGACTGGAAGACGAGGTTGGTACCCTTGCCCTCTGTGTGTGTGTAGTTATGTAAAAGTTTTGAACATTCAGGTTAAGTGACAGTTTTCTCTCGTGACATGGAGTGAGTGTTGTCAGCATGAAGAGCAGACAGACACCAGCAGGTCTGGCAGAGCCGCTACTGTGTTTGCAGACTCAGTCCCAGCGGGATGCAGCACTTCCAGAGGGAAGTGTCAGGCTCGCTCTCAGTTCCTTCCGCCTCACTGCTTGCACACCCATATGCAAATACAAACTGTGTTGTCTACTCTGAGCACCTCTCGGTTCTGACACGAAAAAGATGTTGCCTCTGACGGCTGCGTGTAAGGACTGTTGTTGCTGGTTAATTTATAATTGCCTCAAATTTGCATGCCTGGCCAAAGAGAGAAGGAGATGCTCCTTTGTGAGCTTGCCCATGACTTCTCAGCCCAGAGGCTCTGTGTTGATAATGCTGTGTTCTCAAAGTTTATCACCCAGCTATCCATGACACTGCCTTCTTGTGGAGGGGGCTCCTAACTACCAAAGTGAGAGGAGCTAAGGGAAAAGTTAGCGTACAAGGGATCTGCCAGGATCTTTTGGGGAATTTTTTGGGTTTTCTTTAAACTATGAGGGGTCAGCTGAGAGCTCTTACACACAAGCTAAGAAGAAACTGTGAAAACCTGACCAGATGAATCTAGTTTGACAAGTCTATTTAAAAGCATAGTAATAAATTACCATTATCTTCACAGAAAAAAACCCAGTAGAGCTAAATGTTAAGCAAGGTTCTTCTCTATTATTAATATACACAGATAGTGGATTAAATATCTTTAAAATGTTTGTAACTATAAATCACATTTTCTTTTTTTTTTTTTTTTAAATGAAGTCACCCATCATCCCAAAATCCCAGGTTTGGACATGTCTGCCTTTGTCTTTTTCCTGTGCCTGCTCTCCTGAAGTGTTTGGGTTTGTTTGCATAGAGACTGATGGAGAATAAAATCTTTGGAAAGCTGCTAAGTGCTGAACAGCCTTGTACCTCTTGGTTCGTTTTGTGAATTCAGAGTGGTTCTAGCTCTCACCAGGTGTTTTCAAAGTGCAGGATAGTTACACTGTGTTCTTCCAGGTGCCTGAAGTAGCTTAAATGTAGCTCAAAGCACCTGAGGCTGACATTGGAAATTGGGGAATTCCCATGGAGCTGTGGTTTTTGGGTTATATAATTAGTGCTGAGACCATTCACAAGGTTCTTCAACTGCTGTTGTGCAGATTCTGTAGACCTGTTCAGCACAAGTCTGGGATATCCTTTAAGAACTCTTTGCTTTCTAGGACGTTTCTAAAGCTTCAGCAGAAAACTTATAGTGTCTGGTCTCTTTTGTAGGAATGCCAGGTGTGGCCTGCCTATAAAGGATGAATATTAAGTGTTAGGGAGAATTGTGCTATGGGGGAAAAATGTGCATGCTGTGAAGAACTCTCCTACCTGTTCCCCGGTCATCTGTAGGTCTTATTCTGCAGTACATTATGAACTCAGATCTAAACTACTGCCATTTCCTTGCCATAGAAAAACAGAATTTTTGCTTTGTCTAGTAGAATTCCTCCCTCCTAAGACAATTCTCCGAAGTGCCAAGTGTTTTTTAATTATTGTTATTCTGAATCCGCTTTAGAAGTGGGGTCTTGGTGTTTCTTAAGAGGTGATCAATGTTCAACATTTAATATTTTAGATGCTGGCCAGTAATCTTAAGTCTTAAGTAAAAGTATATAATTCAGTTCCAAAATACAGCAGCAGTCTGTTGATTTTGATGAAATCTGTCCCATCTTTCCCACATCACTGATTGGCTTAGGTCTTACATGTCTCTCAAACTTAGTTCTTCCATTGTCTTTCCCCGTCCTGTTGGAGTAGGTGGACACTGGTGGAGGGGCACGCTCTCCTGACTTGTGCTAGTTGAGGACACACTAGCGAGCTGTGGGGTGGTAGAATTCCTTCATGTGAGAGATGAGGTCAGTGTGCTTATAAGCCCTGTCTCCCAGCAAATGCTTGCCTTCAGCTCTGGAATGAGCTGCTGTAACCAGTGAGCTGGGCACCTGAGGCCATCCATACACCTCTTACTTGGGAATGGCTGACTCCTCCTGTGTGGAGAAGCAGGAGTGAGCTGTGTACAGTACTGGGGTGAATGACTTCTGTTGACATCAGTTCACTTAACCAGGACAGTGGGAGAACCACTGGAGTGTTCACCTCTTCACTTACTCCCGTGAAGGCAGCACAAGGCATTTCTTCCAAGTCTTTGATCCAAGCAAGACTTGCCTGCTTTGTAACATAGCCCTGCAGTACTGGTGGCCTTTATGCTTTTGCCTTTTAAGGATCAAGTTATATTTGATTCGAATGTGCTTTTTCTCTTCTGAAATCTTACGGTGCTGGAGAAGAAAAGAGCAGAGTTCAAGAGAAGAGGCTACCGTGCACACAGATGATTTACTTAAGCGAGTGTGGTCACTCCAGTGAGTCACAGAAAGAAACAATTGGCTTCTGTGGTCAGTGAGGAGGTGAAAGGAAGCTGTGGAGCACATTAACCACAGAAACAGCATCTACCAAGCTGGCTCGTGTCATAAACGTGACTTGGCAAAATAAAGAAGTTAAAATGCATGAGGTCTGGTACTGTGTGCTGTTGAGGCAGAAGATTGAGTAACTGGGCCAAACAGAACATGGCATTCACTTTGTGCTATAAGGTGCCTCTAGATTAGGCAGGAGGGGAGAAGAAAGGGAAGATAGCAGGTGCTCAACTTTGGTGTTTCTATTAATAAACAGCTTAGTAAAAGCTTGCAAGTAGCTCAGTGCAGATGGAATCAGCTTTCTGGGCATTCAGATGAGTCTCCTGCTGCCAACAGTGTAACACAACGTAGTTGAATTGTTATAATCCAGGACTTTTCCTGCAGCTTGTGGTGATGTTTCATCTACACTGAGGGTAGCTGGCACACCTGTTCTGAGTTAACTGCTGGTCAAACTAAAGGGAAGGGAGCAAATGCACAGGCAGTGGAAACGACGACGAGTCACCTGTGAAGAGTAGAGAGACGAGTTGTGAAGGGGTGGCGTAAGGAAGGCTAAGGCAAAGCTGGGCCTTGGCAAGGGATGCAAAAAATAACACAAAGGGCTTCTACGCGTTACGTTAACCATAAAAGAAGGGCCAAAGAAGGTGATGATATTTAAGGTGCTTTCCAACCCAGGTCACTATACAATTCTATGATGAAGTGCATTGCAAAACAAGACTTTAAAAAACAAGGGGTAACCTAGATCCAGGGAAATAATGTTTTGGGGTTTTTTTCAGGACTGTAGTGCTTGTGGTGTTTACATGTCTTGCAAAAACTGTTACTGCTTGTGCATGCCAGAATGGTTGTTCACAACTGCTTTGAAGTAAAATTGTACCTGTCCTTTCTTATGCAATAATCACGGCAGCTTCAACTGGCAAAACACTAGTGTCAGTAATTCAATATCAGAGATGTTTAAGCAGTGTAGCCAATGGGGAAGTGTAGTCACTGAAAACAACTTTAAACTCACTAATTTAAAACCAAGAGGACTCCTGCAATAATTATTTTGTGCAATAAACCCCTAAAGATGCAGCAAAGCAGTTCTGAACTTACACAAGTGGATGTTAATAGCTTCACTAACATGCTGTATGTTTCCTTTCAGATGGTTCCACCAAGGCCCCAATCCCCACACTGGTATGCAGGACTGGCTTTACTCTGGCAACTACTGGGACAGAAACTACTTTAATTTGCCTGATATTTATTAAAATGCAGTAAGGAGCCTCTGACTGATACAAATAAGTCTTAATCCATTTTAATGTTTTCCCTTGTTCTACTTATCTCCTGAAAATACTGACATGTTATCAAACAGAATATTAAGCATCTCTGCAATAAATCTGGTGGTACATGATCTGCAGTCCTAAAGGTAGGGGAATAACTTCTCTGGCTGATGGTGGGTCCTGCATGGACAAAGTTGCTGTGGTTTCGAGCTGCCCTGAGTACACCTATATTAGGTTGTGGTGTATGAGGAATAGAACACCTTCAGCTGTTCTGTGAATACTTTATTTTGTAGATAACATTGGCACAAGTAAAACTGGTTTTATTTATTGTGACATGGGAATGTTTAAAAAGCACACGAAGTAATTGCAATATTCTATTCTTAAATGAAGAAAAGGGTGTGTCACTTCTGTAAAGATGTAATTTTTCATAAAGTGACTTTTCTTTTACTAAAGTAATTCCCTTGAAGCCTGAGTTCTGCTCAGGAAATTCCAGAAGTGTGCCCATCTCTGGAACAGTAATGCAGTTGTTTAAGCTGGTAACATTACTCAGAGGTTATTTATTCAATGTTTTGTGCAGTGTGTTTTGAATTTTGCTCTCCTGTTTTGCTACAAACCTTATGGTTTAAGGAATTAAGAGCCATTTAAATATCTACAGATTTGATTTGAACTGCACACCTAGCAACAGGTTTTAAAAGAATCTGTTTCATGCACTAGAAGTTCCGGTGCCCAGCACCACTGCAAGAACCTAATCAGTCCAGGAATGACCTGGTGGAACATGGCAGGGGGACAGGACTGTGTCTGTACTGTGCAAACTCCCTGGGAGGAAGTCTTGTGCATTTCAAAGGTAGTACAGCACCTCAGTGAGGCCTCCTGTGCACAGCTGCTTTACCCCTTTTCAGTGGGGTGCATTCAATCTTAGTCTGTTTATATTGAACTGTGTACAGAGCTTCTAGAGGGCGAGCTGCTCTTTGTACAATATTTTAACTGCTGTCTGGAGATTAGTGTTAATTGAATAATTTAATTGCTACTAAATAAAGGCTTCAAAACTTCTTGCATCTCGTCTAAAGTGAGTGGTGTTCAACAGTGCTGATGCCTTCTGGGCAAGCCTAGTCCAAAACCTGCTGCAATGAGGATGGGCAGTTTGTTTCCCTGTGCTCCAGGGACCTCTTTTCTCCCTAAGCAGGAACAGTCTCCTGGGGGGTGGGGAGGGCTGGAGAACTGAGAGCCTCCTGCAGCTTGAGCATTATGAGCAGACTACTGAAACCGTTAGTAAGGCAATGAGATGCTTTCTATTTTTATTCTAGGCACTACTCGAATTACCCAGGGCCTGATGCTGAGACATATTTCCATAGATAAGGGAAAGCCTTTTCCTTGGCAGCCTCTCCTGTGAGGGCCCAGCTTTCACAGTGCCCTGTAGCTGCAGGAGTTTAATACCTGTTCTGTCTGTAGGAAGCCTCTCCTCTGGCCAGCGCTTCTTGAAATCTGTCTTGGCTGCTGTGCAGCTTCCAGGTGTGAGTCCGAGATCCACAGAAGCAGCTTGGCTGTTGGGTTGGTGCAGGTCACACAGCACTGAACAGTCAATGCTAAGAAAAGCGAAGCATTTAGTTCCTGCCTGCCCTCCTTGAGTACACCACGTCAGCACAGTGAGAGGCTGGGTGGCTCCTCAGTGGAACATCTCCAGCAGCTGTGCCAGTGGGCACAGTTCACACAAAGCTAACATTTAGGATGATCAACACTGAAATGCAGTTCTAATTGCTGGCTTTTTTTTTTTTTTTGAGCACTTGCTTAACATTATTTGATTTATTGCAATGTAAACTCCCTCCCCCTGACCTATTCCTGAAGTCCAAACAGCCTTGCTTCTCAACCTGTTTAAAAATTAACATGAACTTAGTAGATAGTGTGCAAGAACTGCTTTAGGTGCTACCCAAATGCACTCCAAGGCAAGGATATTTTTCCCCACTCCAAATATTACACAGATGCTAGAAGTTCAGGCTACAGGCAAAAATATGTATATAAATGTGGGATTAAAAACTTGGTTTCTTCAGACTAAAACCAGGGCAGGACTAGTGCTACTACTTGCAAAGTGTAACAAGCAGAGGAAGGCAGTGGGTGTGTTTTACAGGATAACTAGTTTGACCAATCATCTCAAACAGTATTTTATTTTGAAAAAGGTTAAATTAAGCTTCTAGTAGTAAAATCCAAACACGTAGCCTGTTTCTATGCAGGAAGCAAATTTGCTTCTTCAGGACCCTGCTCTGGGCATGGGGTCTGATGTAACAGTAGCCTGTCCTTGCAGCACTTCAGGCTTCTGCTGGAGCACTTTTTATTGCATGCTACTGCCAGCTGGTGAGCATTTTGTTGTAGACATCACATCATCCAGAGGGACTGGCAACTGGGAAAACACTGTTTGTGCATGTCTTAGCTGCACTTTCATCTGCAGAACTAGAACCAGGGCTTGCTGATTTCTCATCAGGTGGCGTGGCACCTGGGAATGTAGATCTCCTCCTGGCACTGCCATCTGGCAGTCCCAAAATGGCAAGGGTAGAAACAGGCTTCCAGTCCTGTGCATTCTGAACATCAGAGCCCACTAGCACAAAAGACAGAGAATTTCCCCATGTTGTTGATCTTTTCCCCATGTTGTTGATCTTTTCCCCTGGAAAGGCTGAGCATTGCCCAGGAATAAGGAACCCCACCTCCAGCAGGAGGAAGGCTTTGTGGTGATTTTTTGACCTTATCTCAACTAAGACAAGAGCCGGTCCACACATTGGAATGTGGTGGTGGCTGTCCTGGGCCTCTGAGGCTGTGGCTAAAAAGACAAAAATAATTGTTGGAATCGGGAGCAGTGAGTTCCAGTCATGCTGTAAATCCTTATGTCTTAAACAAACACACCTACACCTAGCAAAAGCAAGCGTGGGACAGAATGGATCTGGGACAGCAAACACTGTTTGATCATGTGGGTGACAAACACCTGTAACCTAGAAAAAATAAAATGTGTATAATCAGAGCAGAGGCTCTTTTGTGTGGTATTTCTGAAACTGAACTTTGACAAACTTGCCTGAAAGTTTGGGGTTTTTTACAAAAAGCAACTGTTAATTTATGAATCTACCTAAGCTCAGCTCTCCTCTACAAAAGGCTCTGCTTTTCCAGGGAGAGTGGGAGCAGGACAGCTCCACCCTGGAGGGTATCTCCAGCTGGGCAAGGGCTGAGCTGGGCACATGCCCCCACAGGGAAGAGATGCTGATGAAGGCCTCACCCAGAAAGATTAGCACCAACTCTCCTGCTCATTGTGGAAGGATGACCAGTGCTTAGCCCACCCAACTCAGCCCACCAAATCCAGCCACCAGAGGCAACCACCACCATTTTTTTTTCTAAGTGGGAAAACCTAAGTCACTGCTGGAATAAATGATCTTTCAGGCAAGGAGAATCAAAACTAGGGCTCCAGCTAGTCACCTCTCCTTAGCCACGGGACACATGGATTACACCTCAGGTCTCTAACACCTGCTACAGAAAATAAGAGGTTTTCAGCAAGATCATTTGGCATCAATGGGCACCTTCCCATCACTCTTACCTGCTTCTTTGCCCTCAGGAGTACAGAGTCCTACCTAGAGTGAGCCACATCTCTTGGAGCAGATGGGCAATGAAATCTAGCACATGCACTGGGGCCAGGCAGACAATGTTGGTTCAGTAGTTTCTTAGAAGTCACCTCTAACCCTTCACTGCACTGACTGAGGTGATCTTCCATTTACTTGGCACTGCTGAAGCTGTAGAGCTAGAAGCTGGAACAGGAAGATGATACAAATACCCAAACTTTCTTACCTGACAAGATGAACTAGCTCAGTTGATTCCACTAGTGCTGCAGACTCCCTGCTCAGGATGGCAACTGAATCATCACCAGATGGACCTAAGGTTGTAGTACTTGAGGCCTGGCCTGGATTTAATGGTTCCTTCATCTTTAACAGATAATCTGTTTGGTCTACAAAGGGAATTACTCTGGAAACTGCTCTATAAAAGATGGACCCTCTGCATCCATAATCAGCTCATTCCAACACAGTGATACAACCTCATTGGTTGACATAACTTTAGCCTCACCACAGGAATGTACAACCTATAATGGATCTTTAGGAGCAAGTGATGGTGGAGATGAAAGGTGATGGTTCTTCCACAAGGGGACTGAGAAAGCTTCAGTTACATCACTTGTTGAGACATTAACCTGTCCAGCTGGGGGCCGTGGTTCTCCAACTACAGCAGACTTACATTTGGTATTGGTGGCCTTGGAGGTCTTTTCCAATGTTAACAATTCTATGATTAAACCCTTTACATTAAGCACATCAGATAAGCCAGCTAGACGATACTGTCTCCTCTTTCCAACAGCTCAGAACTCTAGATTCATACAAGTTATTTTAAATGCAGAGATGGTGACATTTTAGCTTCCTCAAGAATCTAGGGTAGTTGAACTGACAGGTATCCAAGTGAAGAACAGGGCAAGACATGAACAAGTTTTCAATACAGAGTGAAAAATGGCTTCAAGGGAAGAACACAAGAGACTATTTGAGGGATGAAAACTGCATCCCATCACATGGTTAATAGAGCCCTCAGCACTGAAAAAATCAAACCATCCAATCAGTCTGGTTTCCAGCATGATTAGCAAGTGCTGGCCAGTTGGCCACAGGTACAAATTGAAAGAGGGAAAAATTAGTTTAGACGTTAGGAAGAAATTCTTTACTGGGAGGGTGGCTAGACACTGGAATAGGTTGCCCAAGGAGGCTGTGGATGCCCCAATCCTGGCAGTCATCAAAACCAGGTTTGATAAGGCCTTGAACAGCCTGATCTAGTGGGAGGTGTCCCTGCCCATGGCAGGGGGGTTGGGACAAGGTGCATCTGAGGTCCATTCCAGCACAGCAACAGAAGAGAAGGCACGTCTTTAATACATCATCACAGCTCAGCACTGAGCTGCTTTCGGAATGACATCAGAAATTATGACAGACATTATTCAAAGCATTGCAGGCTAGATCCTCTCTGAAAAAACATTATTCTGCCTGCCAGCCCAAGCCAAGTCAGACCCATTTATTACATGCCATTTTTGGGCAATGCCACTGAAAGGAATGGCTGCCTTGCAGCTATGCAATCCAGTTAGCTCCCCACTGGTGCAGGAGTCCCAAATCCCATGCTGGCACTGTGGGTGGGAGACTCCAGAGGAAACCTTGCTCCTAGCCCAGGTGCTGTGAGAGTCACTGCCCGCAGTGCCTCCTGGATGGTCGGACAGTGACATTTCCTTAACACAGGCATTTAGATGACAATTTCTGAATTGTACAGCCACTCTCTCATCATATTTGAATAGTCATGGCAGGCAAAATCCCCAGTGACTGAAGAAAATGGAGTATCACATCTGTTTTTAAAAAGTGATAAGGAGGACTGTGGGAGCTAGCAACCAGTCAGCGCTACCTCTGTGCCTGGTAAGATCATGGTATAGATCCTCCTGGAAGATACATCATAACATATGGAAGATAGCTGGCTAAAGACAGCCAGCATGAGCTGGAGCTTCTCCAAGGGCAAATTGTGCCTGCCTGATCTAGTGGCCTTGGATGATGGAATGACTGCATTAATGGACATGGGATGAGCTATGGGTGTCATCTACCTGGACTTCTGGAAGGTCTTTAACAGTCCCTCCCAACCTTATGGCTGCTGAATTGGAGATACATGGGTTTGATGGATAAGGAAGTGGCTAGATGGGTGGAAACCTGCAGTAAGTGGACCCTCAAGAGTCTGTACTGGAACCAAAACTATTTCTTCA
The DNA here is from genome assembly GCA_013397895.1 of Origma solitaria. Classification (NCBI taxonomy): domain Eukaryota; kingdom Metazoa; phylum Chordata; class Aves; order Passeriformes; family Acanthizidae; genus Origma; species Origma solitaria. The sequence continues at coordinate 83,660 of VZRL01006665.1, forward strand.
ATGACAATGGGATTAAGTGCACCCTCAGCAAGTTTGCAGATGACACCGAATTGAGTGTGGTACAGTTGATTTACCAGAGGGAACGGATGCCATCCAAAGGGACCTCTGGACTGGGCCCACACAAGCCTCATGAAGTTCAGCCCAAGTGCAAGGTCCTGCAACTGCCCACAGCATTCACACATTCCCATGAGCCACTGCCTTTTCCTGCTTCCCACATTACCTGCTCCTGCCTTCTGCCCCTGACTTGCCTAATGCATAGCACAGTCAGAGCCCTCCATGGGAAGGGCCTTTGCCAAAACTCTTTCCTCACCAGCAGCCAAGTCAGACATTTCTCCCCAGCACAGGATGAGGGTAGCTTTTCCCTCACCCTCAGGTTATGATGCCATCACACAATCTAATGCTGCAACCTGAAGAAAGCAGGAAGGCTGTGGCCGCATCTCACCCCTCTGCCAGCTGTGGTGGAGGGGTGGGTGTACAGACCCATCCCCTGCTTACAGCCTGACCTTTTAGGACAGATGACATACAAAACCCAAGGAATTTGAACCAACAAAATGCAAAATACAGCACCTGAGAAGGTTCCTTGGTGGCCTCTGGCAGGGGCTCAGAGGATGCAGCTGGGAACTGCAACCTCTTCAGCCACAGCAGCTACACCCCAAGAGGAACAAGGTTATTCCTTAATAATGGCTTTGTTTGTACTGCAGAACCTTATGATTGCAAGGGAAAACCCTGAAACAAACCTCCCCTGCCCCAGATGATAGAGGCTGGTGACATTTGCTTCTCAGCACACATTATTAGCAGGTACACACAAGATCATTTTCTGTTCCAATAAAACAAACACAAAAAAGGTTACTGTGTAGTGCTGTATTTTTAAGATTACCACTGTGTTTTGGAGGATCATGAAGACAGCAAGATCCCAGGGACAAGGCATGATCAGGAGTCTGCTGAGGGATAAATGCTTTTAACCACCAATATTGCTGCATATCAGTCTTCATTATAGTTGGAAAACCATCATCTACCTACCTGCTCTTGCATTCTTGAATGTCTGCATCTCTACATAAACCTGAAGGGAATTCCAGCAGTACTGAAGATTTACAACTCATTGGTGCTAAAGCATTTAGAAAACCTACAATAGCTTCTTTTAAAAAGTAACACACTTGTAGCAGAACTCTGCTAATTTTGAATGACTTGCAAGTTCATTCATGGGAAAGTACACGAATTGTAAACTCACCACAAAATGCTTCTTCAATCCTTAGTAATTTCTCAAGAAAACTTCTCACATTATCTCTTCAGTCCTGGAGAATGACAACACAGATGATAATATTTAAAACATTAAATATTAATATGCTATGTCTTGAGAAACTAGGAAGAACAACTTTTCTATAGAAAGAATATTTCAAGAATAGATAGATAGATGAGAAGTAGAAAATGCATTCTTTTTGGAGTAGGGATAGCAATCCAAAGTCTAGATTTCTGTACTGAGAGCATATGGAAGCAACAGGCCTTCAAAAAGGCATTGCACATACCTGAGTGCAAAGGTAGCCATGAGGTTACTTCCAAACCATCCTCAATGAATACAGAGCAGAGGAGAACTTGCACATTTGCTTCTTTGGAAAACTTTCAGAACTCCTGGGCTGCAAAGGTCTTCACAGCAAAAGCTTCAAAGATGCTTAAGTACAGATGTCATCAACCACAGAAAAATGTAATACCAGAGGTAACAGAAGAGAAGTATAAACCTCCATAAATATTTTAAAAGGCTGCAGGACCTAACATAAAATTGTGTCTGTCCGAAACTACAGAGCAATAGGAAAAAATATGTCTGGAAACCAACTCACTATGCTGGGACTTGAATGCTGGTTTTGGAAGCCATTGAGAGCAGTGTACCAGGTACTTCACTAACACACATCACCCTCTGGCCCCAAAGGGAAGGGCCTGTCAGCCCTCAACCTGCCCAACTGAGGTCATTACCTTGTCCTACCACCTTTTGCCCCTTGGCAGAAGTAACAGCTTCCAGACAATGCTGAAATCTTAGAGCCTGGACACAACTTCAGCAAATCAAGGTCCCAGATAAGCCTTATTTTTCTACCAAAACAGGGATCAGGTCATTCATTAACTGGGAAGAAGTCTATGTCCCAGCAGTACAACTATCTTTTTTCAATAGAGTAAACATATTGCTTTTAGTGAAAGACTGAGAGGTCTTCCTCACAAAATGATTTTGCTTAGCAAACTCTGACAATCTCTTTTCCCCTTCCCTCTCAAATCTTCAACTCAAACAAATAATTTTCTTTCTCTTAACCTCTTCCCCTCTGCCCACCTGGGCATCTCCTCTAGGAGAGCACAGCTTGCCAGAAATTACTGAAAAACACTGATAAACAGCCAGTCCTGCTGAGCTTAACAGATTACTTGACTGGAGCACCATCTTGGAATAGGTTACATCAAAAGATAAGCCGCATTTTGGAAAAAGCAGCAATGTAAGGGGCTAACAGCAAGATCACTGCAGAGGAACTCCCCCATGGCTGACACACACAGGTGCGTGAAACAGGGCCAAGGAGGTCATGAAAACCTTGGGCAATTACACAAAGGGGCTCTGAGCAGAAGCAGGGAAGCAATATGCAACTCTAATATGCACCTATCCTGGTAAACTATGCTGGGTCCAGCTGTGGGGTCCAAACACACATCAAAAACAGGGTCAGAAATAGAAATAATTCAGCATTTAATTCTGGAAAGGCTGCCTCAAGTTAAATTTCTTACCATCTAGTAGGAATGGGTGGGGTGCGGAAGAGGCCTGCTGAGCAGAAACAACACTTTTTCCCATCTCCCAACAATGGCACACTTTTATAACTTTAATTGAACAAGTCTATTACTCCTAAATTTCAGTCGCCTTTGTGCTCTAGGCTGCCTGCAAAGCTTCTGGCAGATGCCACTGGCTGCCCAATTGCCTTAGAAGACAGATAAGCATAAATTCTTCAAGATTAGCTTTAACAAAACTTGTTTGGGATTGCATAACGTTTTATTAAAGTGCTTCTACCACTGTCAGTGTTTCATGATGATGACTGGAAAGGGAAGTTTGAGTGCTGTAGAGGCTACTCTGCTTTCAACCCACTGCAAGGTTTCATCAGTCCTACACCAACCTAACACCTGTTCCTGTTCAGACTTCCAGCAGGTACACAGCAATTCTAAAACACAAGTATCAGTAATCAATGGCTGGAAAGACAATCACACTGTTGTAAACTGAAAAGCAATTCATTACAGCATTTGGGGAATTTTATTTAGGAATAAAGCATAACTAGAATATGAAACAGGCATTGAAAGTCAGAGAAGAAATTAAAGTGCTTGGTTAGATTAAATTAGAACCACTTTTCAAAGGTGTAGGAATACAACAAATACAATTGTATGTGGTTTTTCTTCTTCAATGAAGAACAAGTAAATTTGATGTCTTAAAAATGTACCTTAAACCTTGTTCACTCTATGGTTGAGCTCAACATGACACATAACTCACTTGCTAATCCAGGTGACTGTAATTACAATGGAAGAACAAAGGCTGGAGGTAATTGCTGATTAGAAAACTTTGTTACAAAGTCACCTGACATCCCAGAAGTTTTCCAAATATTTGGTATCATCTTGTTCAGGAAGCCACCAATTAAAAGTCAAACTCAAAAAGCAAAGCAACAAAACTCATGTCCACATTTCTTTTAATTTTACTCAGAAATATAAAAGTGCAAGTTCTGTAAATTAACAACATTTACAGTACATCACAATAAATATGCCACCTTGTGACATCTAAAAATTCTAGTCATTTATTTGAAATGAGTTGTACTGAGATAAAAACTGCATCAACATCAACAAAAAATACCTGTCCCAGTAAAGATGGCCTTAATATATTAACTAGCAAGATGCATATTCCATTATTGCTATTAGACCATGCCTCCGAGTTCCAGAGTATAAAAACTTACTAGTTTACACAAAAGACCATTGAATTTTTCTCATCACAGGCACAATCTAACATAAAAAATAAAATTGCCATTTACAGTGTAGGAAGTTCTCCTAGGAGGAGCGGGGAAAAAATAATACAGAAACATACAGTTGTGATGATTTGCTAAGCCCACAGAAAAGCTGCACTTTGCACAGAATTATTGAACTGTTACATGAACATACAGTGTCTTTCTATACTCACTCCTAGCCTGGCGAGAACAGGCTTTTTAGTAAATTTACTACAATTTGCTAGCTACCTCCAAGTATGCAGACTCTAAATTATCCCAGCACAAATCGCATGCAGGTGCTTTGTGTCCTGAATAGCCAAGTCTCATATCATATTTAAGGAGTGTATTTAAAAAGAATTTTGCCAGTAGCTCCACCATTTCCAGCTATTTACCCAGAATAGACTGTCTGATTGCAAAACATTTAAAGTCAGATAGGACAAAATAAGATTTCAAGTACATTAAAGCCCATTTTTAAAATAATTATTTGAACTCTAAGCAGTCACTATATATATATACAATATATCATTTTCTAGTCAACACTTATTTGGACTGACCAAATAAAGTTGAACACTCATCTATGACTCAATATTACTGTCAAAGTAGAATTAAAAAACCTCAGTGTACTACCTGTAACACACCTAGATTATAGAAAAATAAAACCGCTTTTTTTAAGAGTCTCTCCTCTCCTTCAGGAACTGCAATAGAAGTGTTAAAACTGCTCTAGGAATGCCTTTCATAGCAGAACTGTGTCTTTCTAGAGAGAAACGAAAGTGTCGCAACCATTTCATTTGGCCTACCAAACAGGACATTACTTCTCTCCTCCATATCAGTCTTGCTTTAGATGTAACCTCAAAAGCAAATCAATGAAGGTTAGGTGTGGGCAAAGTCTAGAACTTTGGCAAGATGCTCTACAAAAAGGTAAGAAGAAGAAGAAAAAAAAAAAAGCTTAAGCTAAGGAACTGTTTAAGGCAACCTGACCAAAGTAAAGATAAGGCTTTTGGATAACTATTTCCAAGGACATCCAGTTTTCTTAGCTTTGCAAAGTAACATAACTCAACTACTTTTCTGGTCAGATTTCCATTCATAAGCTTCTTTAAAAAATAATTACCTTCCTAGAATATAATATTAGCTGAATATAGAACATAAGGAAATACTATGCATTACTGATGGAAGTAAAAAAAAAAGCTACAGATAAGCACAGAGATGGCCAAGTATTAAAAATTATATGGTCATGACAAAAGTTTTAAACTCTCTGAGGTATTTCAGTATCTTAACACCACAGGCTTGAAATACTATACAGAGACTGAAGACATTGTAAGATTGGTATAACTACCAAAGTAGATTTGAGGCTTGGCATCTTGCTTGGTTGCAGATTTTTAAAATACCTTTAAAGGTCACTGCTATAAGGATCCAGCAGCTTGCATGAAGAACATGTAAAATCTTAACATAATATCCAGAATATAAGAGCCAAAATAAGAACTGCCCATGCAGTAGCTGCATGTTGAAGTATTTGTCTGGAATGTACCAGAAGCAAATATTGACATCATTTATGTCACAAATATGAGCTGGGTTGGGAGGGAAGTGATAAAGAATAAAAGGGGGTGACAGGTTTAAAATTCACCATTAGTCATCAGAGGCAACTGACATAAGCCACTAAAATTTAGTAAGATCTGCTTTTTGTGGCTGAACAGTCTTCCTCCTCCTCCTGTGTACTGGCTAATGCTTGGAGAAAAAGGAGTATTCTGACCACTTCCAACTTCAATATTTAAACCAATTACTTTTACTGTATTATTCTAATCAAACCAGAAGTGCTCCTCCTGACAAATTTTAGATGTAGATCTGTTTTAAAAGGCAAAAATCAACCTTGCCAATGTTGTTGATGTAAACTGTATGCTTATTCAGGCTCACCCACAGAGTTACAAGTAGTTTTGATCAGCTTGGTTTAAACAAAATAAAAAATGAAGAGTTAAAAACACAAGGTCACTTAACCTTCCTCCTGGTTGATTTACCTTTAGTTAAAATCGCAATGTTTTTATTCAGCCACTCCAACTCTGACCATACTAGGAAAGTGTCTCTGGCACAAGTGGTTTTCAGAAGAAAAGCTGGTCTTCCCAACAGCTCTTTCTTCTGCTTCATCTTAAAGTGCAGGAACTGTGGGAAAGGATAGCAAGCCTTCCTGTTGGTCACTGTGGAACGACTTCCCTTAGAGAGGCTAAGGCTGCGTGTATGCGGACGTGCAATCTGTTCTCAAAGTCATAGCCAGTAAACTCCTCCTGGGGGAAAAAAAAACCAAGGAAAAAAACCCAAACATAACTATTAGCCTCCTTCACTTCAGGATATGAAGATAATTTTGCTATTAATGCTTAAGAAATCATGTTACAAAAGAGTCCAAAGAAAAGAGGTGAACTGGAGATTGCATGTTGCAATATCCACACATTACCCACAGCAAAGGAATTACTACAGAAATGCCAAGTTGGTGAAGAGAGCGAATTGGAGCCCATGTAGTTGAACAGCACCCGAAAGGTTCTACTAATCCAAAAGCTCTAGAAAATCCCAGTATGCCCAAGGCAGGAACCAGTTGGAACAGACAAGGAGTGGAGAGCTGTCATTTTCAAAATTTTTGTAGCCAAATCTTGGCTGAAAAACTTAGCAAGGTTCTAACAGTGCCAGAGCTGTCACTAATGTGGGCTCTGAGCGATCACTGACCTAGCAGCACCTATCTGTGGAGCACACATAAATATGTATCACACACATTAATGCACATCGACATGACAGGAGTTGTAGAGTACAGGTGAGGGACAGCACCACTTAACTGTGGTTAACACTTAACACCCACTCCCCCCTGCTCCAAACCCCCAAAAACACAACCTTCCAGAAATGCTGTTTAACCTCAGTTAAATTAGAAAATGTCTTTGTTTTTACCTTGGCTTGGAGCAGTAAGGTTTTGCCTCTTGGCACAGTCTACAAAAAGACAAACATTGCATTGGAAACACATCAGAAATGTTACAGAAAATACTTTAAGTAAATGAGCTCGTGGGTCTGGAGTAGCATCTCTGTCTTCAAGAAAGGCACTGAGCAGACAAAACCCTCTCAAATTAGAAAACTAGAAATACCAATGAGGCACCCAGGACAAGCACTGCTATGTATTTCTAGTCTTCTACAGAAAAGGAGAAATTACAGCTTTAAATGCAATTGCTGTGGATGGTGAGCTACAACAATGCACAGGGGAACAAACGAGGCTACAGATAAATGACTAGATGAAAGATTAATAGAGTAATTAAAGTAGTAATTTTTGTTTCTTAATCAAAGTTGAAGCCATTCATTTACAAAACAAGATAGTGGATATTAAGCATTAAACATTGTTTCAGAAATATCAATTTCAAACACTTAAGAAAAAAATACATATAGTGACAGATTAATATTTACTAATAAATAAGCTGAAAAGCTCCTGCTTTATTTCTTATCATGTAGTGCATTTTTATTTTAAGCTTTACAAGTAAATAATCCACTGCCTGATAAGAGACAGAAAATTTAAGTTCTCTTAATCAAATATACTTAAATATGACTACATCTGTTTGTATTGGTTAGATTACACTCAGTCTCTAAGACAACTACAAAAACACCTGTAAATTTCAAGATATTACTATGGTTACATCAAGAACCACTTGATCAGAACTCAGTGTAAAATAACAAAGATGATTCAGATGACATGGTAAATCAAACATGCAATTATGCCTAAAAATAACTTTAAAGCAAGTAAATTTAGTAACAGTATGCTTTTTATTACAAAATGCATTTTGGTATCTCTGTCTGTTCCTTAAGTCTGTAACATGCTCAGCCTCTCAGGTAAATGTGATTTATAAAACCTTATTCCCTTCTCTTTCTTAACCATTACAGAGCTCTAGCACAACACTCCAGCTACAAAATGAGAATATGTGTAAACAGTATCCACTCACCTCTAGTTCTAGCTCTTGCTTTCCCCTACCCCATCCCACTTTATTCAAGTCAAGCATCATTTACTTCCTTATTTTGTGAGTGCCACAAGAGGGAGTTTCCTGCACATCCTTCATACACTAAACTCGAACACAGCTTCTCCAGCCGAGGCTTGTTCAGGCCTCAAACACCCCGCATGAGGCACAGTCAGTTACTGTGTGCACACACTGCATGTAAAGCAGGAGGAAGGAAGGATTGCTCTCACATTCTTTAAATCTTAACATACCTTCACTACTCACCACCTTTTTGTTTTTTTTTTTTTAAGAGACGCTTTGACATGATCAAATTTAAATATGAATGTGGAAACAAAGGCAGCAAGAACATTATGGGACTCAGACCTTTCTTCCAGGCTTCAAGGCCCAGCTCTAAGTCTTAGACAGCAGGGTTTTCAAAAAGAAAATTCGTTTTAAAAGCATTTTCTAGTTCTGTCCTTTGTCATGATAATCATTTTTATTGAAAGATTTTCCTCTCCTTCCCCCTTTAAGGGGAAGGCTCAGCTCAGCTAATTAAACCTGACAACACAAAAACCAACTGAAAACAGAATCTTAAAAATATGAGACACTATCAGCCCAACCACTACACACAATGAAGGGGAGGTTCAAGTCAGTACCCTGTACCATTTCCCCCTAATGTGCCATTTGATTAAGGACTTGCAACACGAGATGGCATAAACTCCAAGGACTGGGGTTACATGTTTGAGGAGGGAAACAGCACCAAGAGTGCTGCACAAGTTGCTCCCGTTTAAGATTCTCCGAGGCAGGGTACGTGCAAAGACCTGAACAATTAAATATATTGTCAGCCAAGCCATTTGGACAGTCTGAAAGCCAGGTGGATTATTCTCATCCTGAACAACAAAACCCTCATTACTCAGGGTGGAAGTCAAAATACACACAACCAGCTTTAATGGAATTTAAATGACTAAAAAAAGCACTTGCTATTTTAGGAAGGCATCAAATTCCATTAGGAGAGGATAAGCACAGGTAAACTTTGAATGGCATCCAACAGGATATTTAACAGGTAAGAACAGGACCCTAGGCATCTACCACACTAAATAACACCTGCAGACAAGAAATCCCTGCCTACCCAGGGCATTCTGGTCAGGCCTTTGTTGCCACCAGCAGCAGGAACACTCTTGATACTGGAAAACTAAGACATTGTGACCTAAAATGCATTCCATTGCTTTGATTAATGCCCCCCTCCCCCGCCAAAGTAATAAGTTTCTTTATGGTAGGCAAACAACAAATTTTTAAAATGTAACATACACAGTCACCTATAAACTTTGTTTCATTCTTTGCATAGTGGTATGTTGATTCCTTCCACTAATTTTAAGAGTTTAAAAATAGGTCATGCTATTACCTCTGGATTGTCTAACAGAATACAGCCAAGTTCATAGCAAGCATATGGCTGGACGTACAAGTTGCTTTGACGGCAGAGTTCATCTTTAGCAGCTCGCTGAAAGTACTGTCAAAATGAAAGGAAAAAAAGAAACAAAAGACTGCAGAGGCATATTAAAATTGATTGGTTACTTCCAAACAATGCAGAAGCACCATGCAACTTTAAGCTGTAGAAATTAGCCAAACATAAAATGAGAATACATTAAAAATTTGCAATGGTATAGATTCCTAGATTTTTTTACCAACAGTACCGTATCAAAGCAAAATTATTTATTTGGATTTTTACCAAGTATTATAGTGACTGATTAGAGAGTTTTCCAACTTCATATTGAAAAAAATATTAGTTCTAACAAGAAATTTTGGCATCAAAGATGAAGTACCGAGACTATTTAAGATACACTTGAGAAAATGGGCCGTGGGAGGAGGGTTTAAAGCCAGCATATTGCTGCTTTTATGAACTGCATTCTTTATTGGGGAAGAAAAAGGAGAGTTGTACCTAGAGATCAAAACCTGGAGTGGTGGCAAAATTATTCTTTGGTATGTGCTAATAATCAAACCTCTCTCTCTCTAATATGTCCAGAGAAGCAGCAAACCTGTGCTTTCCAAAGGTCAATCTCCAAGATATATTTTTTTTTAAAAGTATTTTCTTTGTTGGACAAAGTACATCTAAAAGAGCAAGAATTTTTATGTTATTCTTCCCAGCTTCCCCTTAACTCTTGTCACTACAAGCCACTTCAGCTGCCATGTTCATTCAACACGGCCAATTACTTTCACAGCGCAGAATATAATGAAGACATGTTAAACCAGAAGATTTTAGAAGAATCTCTGTTAGAATTCACAAACCAGAATGATCAATACCACCAAGAACCACTAATGACTTGCTTAACACTTACTTACAAAAATATTCACTGTTTTTAAAAGAATAGCTCATAAAATAGAAATAATGGTGTAAATTACCACTTAACTACTTACCTGAATAGCATCTTCAGAATTTCCTAAACATTTGTGTATGGCACCAAGAAGCAAATTCCTCAAACCAGCAGCTGATGAATCATCCACATCATGACAAGCTTAATGAAAAGATTACAGTAAACAAGATGGATTGCAATCCTTCCTTAGACAAGAATTGTGATCTACATTATCTTTTAGTCTGACATTTAAATTTAACCAGAAAAACGAGACGCTAGCAACATTAATAGAAAGCCAAGTATTTTGTTTTCTTTTAAATACAACCCATTTTTTATGAACCTCATCAAGAAATCTGTCACTCACGAGAACAATTCCTAATGAATGGGTTGAAGTCATATGCAGTTGGTGTGTTCTAATCACAAGAGGAGGACTGATCTCTACTGCTCTTTGAAATATTCTCTAAAAGGTAAAGTTAAGAAACAATCGCCTCCTTCTGGTGTTATGGGAAACTGGTTTGTCCCACATATTGAAAGAAAAATACATAGTCCAAGTTAGAAGGAGAACAGGACAAGCAGTTCAGACAAACCCGATTTTTTCTGAACTGAAGCCAAGTGACAGACGTACAAAAATCTGTACTGGACCTAAGAACCCAGATTAGGGTGTTTTGGCATCACAATTCTCAGTGATGACGGGAGAATAAGGTTATTTTGCCAGACCTTAGCTGGCCCACAATCCTAGGACAGACTGTGCCTCAGCTGAGTAGCGCTCTGTTTCCAGGAAAAACTGAATCACAATGCCCTTTCTAAACGAACCAGGCTCCATTTTGATCAAGCTTTTAGTGCCAGCTCTGCTAAATCAAGGCTAGATCCATGAGGAGCCATTTGCACTTGCCTGCACTAGCACCTCCAGGAAGGCAAGAGTACAGGGCTTTTCATCCCACAACTGCTGTGTCTGGAGCAGTGACAGACACTGCAAAAAAACATTCTGCCTCATAGCATAAACCCTGCCAGATCTGAACCAGCTCTGCATTCACAGCACACATAACCCACAACCCAAAGAAGCCACCCATGGATAACTTCAAGCTGGCTGGATGAAGTATTTGGACTGCCAGCTCTCGCTTGGATTACAAATCTCAAGTTACTACGCATTTTACTAACAGACATGCAAGTGGATAAAAATTAATTCCTTTAAGTCAAAGTCTAGCCCTGAGGAAAAAGCCTGGAAATCCACCCCAACAAACTGCAATCCAATTGTTCATGACAAAAGCAGACAAATGTGGGAAAAAAATTCTCTATTATTCATGTTTTTCAAACACTTCTGAGGTGCAGCAATAAGACTCATTGCACCGAAAACCTTCAGTCAGGGATGGCTGATGCAGACATATTTGTCAAACTTACAAGTGTATATCTGAATTTGAACCTATACTGCTATTTCACATTAAAATGTGAACCACTGACTGGAAGCTTATACAAGGGAAATCTGTACTGCCCCTGAGTGTGCAAGAGAGAATACCTACTCCTTACACCCTCTAAAGCTGACTGCTCTGAAGGCAAACCACAGCCAAAAACAATCCTCAATTTTTATGTAACTAAATCTGATTTTAAAGCCTACCATTACCTTTGTGACTAGAAAACTAGGGATCTGAATATAACCCACTGCCATCACACAATTTAAATGGAAAAATTATCTCAAATCAAAACCGGAACACCACTACTAGTCCTGACTCTTGACTTCAAGACTCACAGTTTTCTAGCTTAACATGAAAATTGTGCACAATCCCCAAAATCTCACAATTACAAAAGAAAATGCGCCCCATGGCAGACATTTTTATTTTCTTAATGAGCAAGTAATAAGCAGAGGAATTAAGAATGGTTTGGGTTGGAAGGGACCTTGAAGACCAGCTAATTCCAACCCCCTGCCACACGTAGGGACACTTTTCACTGGAGCAGGTTGCTCAGAGCCTCATCCAACCTGGGTTCGAACACTCACGGCAATGGGACATCCACAGCTTTTCTGGGAAATCTGTTCAGTGCCTCACCACCCTCACAGTAATTTCTTTCTAATATCTAATCTAAATCTGCCCTCTTTCAGTTTAAAGCCATGCCCCCTTGTCCTGTCACTACCTGCCCTTGTAAAAAGCCCCTCCCCAGCTCTCCTGCAGGTCCCCTTCAAGTACTGAAAGGTTCTCTAAGGAGTGCCTGGAGCCTTCTCTTCTACAGGCTGAACATCCCAAACTCTCTCAGCCTGTCCTCATAGGACAGGTGCTCCAGCCCTTTGATCACCTGCGTGTCCCTCCTCTGCACCCACTCCAACAAGTCCCTGTCTTTCCTGTGCTCAGCACCCCAGACCTGGATGCAGCACTCCAGGTGGGATCTCACCAGAGCAGAGGGGCAAGATCACCTTCCTGGTGATCTGGCTGGCCACACTCCTTTTGATGCAGCCCAGGATGCAGCTGACCTTCTGGGCTACCAGTGTACATTGCCAGGTCATGTTGAGCTTGTCTTCAACCAGCTTCAAACTGTTTGCACAATGCAAACAAGAGTGATTGCCGGATGGAGTGAGAAGCACTGAAATCTTCGCGATACACACTCCTACCATAAGCTTCACAGGACACCCCAAAGTCAGCTGGAGACTAAGAAGAGGCAACCACTCACCACTAAGAAGGTCCCAGGAGCCAAGATAAACAGAACACCTATCATGTCATAGATAACCTCACAAGCTACCTAATTCCTCTTAGAAGGAAAATTATATGCAGGAAAGAACAGGTAGTTTTTCATTTTGTTTTTATTTTATAGCTAGGTTTAAATGAGTTAAATTTTGCTTAGTGACTTGGAACAGTAGCTATCATGCCATTGTTTCATTTTAAACAATGATTAACAGCTATATGCAGCAGGCAGTTAAAACTTCTCCCAAAAACCTACAAAAATGAAGCATTAGGCTGAATCAGGTCATTATTCTTTTGCTTCTCATCTATACTTTGCTATGACACATGCACACAAGTTTAAATTTCCATGCTACTGCAATCAGCTACTCCACACAACAGCATAAAATCATAGATCTCATTTTAAAAAAGTAAATAAATAAATCAAGGAGCCAAATTATACCTTGACTCATATGCTGTAAGTTCGAGAGAGAACAGTTTGGAAGGGCTTTCCATAAATATAATACTTCAATGGATGCCAGGACACAGAGCTCTTTGGTTGGCATTTGTTTTCTAAATCTATCTGCCTGCAAAATGGAGAAAAAAGGGAGATCCATCATTTGTCCTTTTATAGAGAACGAAATATTCACAAACAATGTATCACAAACACTAATTGTAACTGTTTTATGAAGTCACCCAACAATTTTATGAAAATAAAGTCGGTGGTAACTTAGCTTAAACATTTTAAGACCAAAAAGCAAAATCTTTCAACTAATTTAAGAGCTTACATATTGATTAAAATTAAAACTTCCTCGTATGCAGCTTGACTGGGTTTTACCGTATTTCACAGTCCCAATACACATTGACTGGATGCTGAGACAGTAACATCTGCAAGATCATCAGTTGAGAGCTATTTCCTAGACAACTCCTAGCTCTTGAAAAGAACTAAGGCTTTCACAAACAAGACAAGATAAAAAGGACTAAGAAAGGCAAAGCTAGAAGGAAAATCACCAAAGCAACTACAGTATCATGTATTTTTGTCTTTAATAATTACTTTAGTTGTAGAGTGAATAGCTAATTCACATTTCCTTTGTTAGGTCCCTCAAATGACACTATTCTTTTTCCACCCTATTCCTTCCCACTAATTCTACAGAAGGAGCACAGCAGGAAACAGATACATCCTTCTAAAGAAAATACTGAACTAAGAACTGAACTGTCATCATGGTACCAAAATAAGTCAGCCTATGCAAAAACTAACCTTTTTCACTGAAAATTGTTCAATCTGATTGTTTTTTCTTTTAAAAAGCTTCTGAACTTCTTTGAACACATTCTGAGCACCATTGACATCACCAGTGGCTCCTTGACACACTTCAAAAATACAGAAACAAAAATACATTAACACTACTGGGATATGAAACAGGAAATTAAGTTAGGTATCATATGGCCACAGAAAAAAACCTCCACACGCTCACCTCCAGAAAGTATCTAGACAGAGGATTCGACCAACATGGTAATCCCAACTCCCCCAGGTACTTCAAATGTCAATACTACTTTTTTATATCCATTAAAGGAAATAATAGCACCAAGCTTGTAAAGCGGTAATAATTCTATCTACATGGAGAGGCATGTACACACAGGCATGTACCTGTGTGAGCATGCAAGTGCTCATTTATGGGAACAAACACAATTATTCAAGTCAAGCATGGCAACAAAGCTGCATAGGCAGCAAGCAGTGTGAAAGTCACTACATGCACCAGCAAGTTTCCCAAAACAAAACAGTGCCACAACCTTACCACATCACTGATTTATCATTTACCCAACACACCGAATCTACTCACCTGCTGTTAAATAAGCATAGTAGCACTGGGACCATCTAGATTCATTTTTAAGCCTTTCAAAGGATTCAAATGCATCTTTGAAGTTCATCTCTATCATGCTGCACCAACCTAAAAGCAAAACTGATTTAACTTCAGGGCAAGTACAGGAACTCAAATTCAGTGTCAACATTACTGAAATACAGAGTTTTATTGTATTTGTTTTGTTATGAGAGCTGGAGCTAGTTTAACAATTACAAAAGTAACTGGAAAATTGAAAACAAAACAAATTACATACATTTAAAGCCTGGCTTAAATTTACTGGGAAATTTTGAATTAGAAGATTCTACAGGAAATAATGAATCCATGCTTCACAGGAGATACAACATTATACACCAAAAGCTCTCTTTTAAAAAATTTTGATACTACATTTTGTAGAATGCTGAAACTTATGAAGCTACTTCTTTTCCTCTTATTATTTCACACTGTGACAAGATCCCATTTAAAGTTTGAAGCAACCTATCTTCTCCACTCTGAAGACTCGTAAGAAAATTAAGACCATATAGCATATACTGCTATTGATAGAAGGAAATGAACACGAAATACAGATCCTGCAAACTGTGAAGCTTCACTAAATTGATTAGGTTTTGGCACAGAAATGGTGAATCCATAGACAAGTCAAATGAATTTACTTCTAATTTTAAATAATATTAAGTAGGTGAACAGTTTGTCCTTGATTCCACAGTCTACTCTCTGATTTTGCATCACCTTGTACTTGCAGATAATTTTCTTATGAAAAAGTTGAATTCTACTTGCCCAAACACAAAGATTATAACCATAATCCACCCAAGACAAAGGCCAGTAGTCTAAAATCTTTTTCAAAATCCTAATAAGAAGTCTCCAGTTTGTTTACTGAAGTTGCCAGTCAAAACTTGAAAGTGAGCTATTTATGGTGTAAACACATCCAACATACCTATTTCATATAAGCAGACATGTTGAATCTCCCTTTGGTCTGTTGCAAGTTCCAAAGCAGTATGAAATGAGGTCAAGGCACTATTAATTTGACACTAACAAAAGTGAAAGAAAAAGAAAAAAATTCAGACACCTGAAATTTTAAATTTGTTCAATAATTTAATTTTGATACATTAAATACAAATCTTTTCTTTATTAGGTAACAAAAAAAAAAAATACAGTAGAGGAGTTTAATAGTGCAATAGCAGCCAGGTCAGATCATGTCTCAGCCTTCAACCTTAAAAATCAGCGACTGTATTCCTCCTATGTGCTAGTAAGTCCAAAATTCATTTGGTTTGTGCAGTAAGCTTTTAGGTAATCTCACTTCTATTTTTACTAGTCATTCCACCTTTAGGAGTCATATTTTTAGCATCTGCCAGTGGAATGTAGCTTTCTGCACAACAGGATTCCTTTAGTGTTTGATTTTATTTATTTTGAACTTTTCACCTCTTCCCATATCCCTCAGAAACCCCTTTAAGCAACAGTTAATAGAGAATTCATAAATGCTGCATGACACGTAAGAAGATAAAAAAGCAACAGCTTAGCAAAAAGAGACTGACATTTTTCTAAGAACTAGAATGATAGCTCTCTTGACTACCTGGTTTTCCCAGGCTAGGGTGGGACTTCTCCACATCAGTCATTATGGGGAGAATGCAAATCAATATTTAATTCGTTTTAAACATACTATATATTCCAATATGGTCTATACCAGATTTAATAGTGTTCCTTTATTTATTCTCACATGCAATTATTATAATTTATACAACAGAAGAATTTTTAAGCCACTCTCTGCTGACTAAGCAAATGAACAAAAGAAACCCTTGAAAACGCAAACTCACCATCTATGCCAGCATAACTGAACTCAAAAATTCCTACAAAAATCTGCAGCATTGTAGCTTAAGTCCAGGCACACACAGAGCTCTGAAGTGATTGTATTAGGTTTTCTCCTTTGTCTCATCAGGGAAAATTGGTTTAGTTGCTACGGAATGATTTAACTGTAAACAATACACACTGCATCAAGACAGCACAACTGCCAGCACAGGGAGCCACAGCTGTACCAAAATAAATACTGTACACTTAGAAAGTACAACAGTGACTAAACTAAGCTGCTTGTTGGCAAGGCAGAAGAATATACAACCCAAAGACAGGTGAGATGTATTTGCCCTCAAAATTGTCAGGGACCCTGAGCCAGGTACACCTTGTTCAATTCTGTAACAGCACATTCTCTGCACTACACATTACTCCAACACAACTTCCAGAAAGTAACTGCTGTGAGTCCAGTCTTACAGAAACAATAAAATAACATCAGTTTAGAACTTTATTTCTGTGCTAGGAATTCAAAAGCTCTGTAAATCTATGTTTTGAGTGATTCTGAAGAAAATCACAGAAAAAAAGAAAGAGAATCTACATATTTAGTCCTCTTTGAAGACACATGGCTTTCTAAAACCCTAAGCATTTCAAAACCAGGATTCACTTATTCCATATAATGACTACTGGCAATCAACTCCTTGTTTGCAATGCCGTGTACCTGCCTGGGGCAGCACATGAAATATTGACCACTTAGCAATATACAAGTCCAGTTTGTTCAATATTCAAACCTTCTATGACACACCCCACTGATTCTCTACATCTCTCAAGTGTTTTGACATCTGCCTACGTTTTCCTTCAGCATCAAGCTCATTTAAGTATGTTTCAGAGACATTCATTAATAATTAAAATTTCAATCATCTCCAGGGATTGCAGCAATATGCTAGAATATGAATTTCTACTCTTGGTGTTAATTCTTAAATTAATTACTATCTGTTTACTGTTTCAAAGAACAAAAAGAAAGAATTATGAAGTCCCAAGAGTCTGCAAGTGTAACATCTTGGTTGCTCCTGAAATTTATGTTCTTGAGATTTGTAAATATATATACACACATACTTGTAATTCCTTCAACAGGCATCACTTGTGTGTCTTGGACGTAATACAAAGACAAAAAAAGGCTAATCCATAAAATACTTAACATACAGAACTACAGAAACATAAAGAAGATTATTAAACCTAATGTGAGAACCCTAGTCTTACATTTCTGGATTTCAGACTAAAAGCACCCCAACTCCACAGCTAAGAATCCACAGAGCTTACCAAGCCAAGGGGGCTTCCCAAGACAGCACACATTTCCCCAGAGCTGTTCTAAAATCTCTCTCAGGACACTTTCCCTCTCCCAGAACACCTGCTCAATCGGCATTCTGAATTTGTAAAGCTTTTAACAAGTCATGCTCAGAATTAAGGGGAAAACAGAAAGCAACATCTAAAAGCTGACAATTTACACCAGAGGACATTATATGGACATTTCAAAGCCTGTATTTTCTATTCCTTAACACACAAAACCCCATTTTTCCTCAGACATGTGACAAAATCAAAATAGAATAAAACTAGGATACTGTATTTTATAGTAACAAGTAATTAGAAAAGCCAGCGCAATTCCTGAAAATAAACCTTGACATTATGCAAATTTATTTTAGACATCACTGTGATTTTCTTCCAAAAAGTTCATTTAAGACTTCTCAATGCTTGTTATTATTCTTGTCCTCAGTCCACTTTTCTGTACCACACCCTCTCACCCCTAAATAAGAATGATACCACTGATACCGTAACATCTACAAAAGGTGACTAAAAAGCAAGAGTACTTGTCAGCATTACATTTAAGCACATTACCACTGCACATTTTCGGCAGACTGCTCATCAACTACACTTTAGCACACCTGAACATACCACTGGTGCTTTGCCTGTCAGCTGCAGTATTTGGTACCTTTTCCTTCAGACTATTTACATGCCTGTACACCAACGGAAAATATGGACTGAGCCTCAGAACCTGAGGTTTGCCCCAACCACAGGAATTTCTTGCATGTATACATACATACACAGACACACCCACACACCAGGAGTCTGTTCATAATTAAAGCAAAGCAACGTTGTCCAGCTCATGACTTTGCCAAACACTTTGTTTTTGCTTTACACCTTTACTGCTCTCCACATGAAGCTATCAACCTATTTAACTATAGCTGAGTGGCGTGATTGTAAAAGATTTTAAACAGTGTTGCTGATTAGGCAACGCCCATCTTCCACTACTGCCTACAACACCACACCTGAATAATCTAAGTCATGGTTTCAAAATTAAATCGGTATTCAATAACATGATTGTAGTATCAGACAATACACATTAAGAATGTGGGTGGCAATATTTTTACTTTCACAGTAATATGAAATGTCCAAGGACACAGCCAGAAACTCCATACTTCAGACCAGTAGGTTTCAGCTGCTATTATACCAATTATATTTTTATACACCCTTTAGGCCTAAGTGTAAAACATTGTTTTCACTTGCATGCAGTGGTTTAAGCTTACATGAAACATCACTATCAGCTTTAGTGGAAAGTATTTCAAAGACAGAAATTGTCTGACATTCAGAAAAAAATACTTGTGAGGCTGTAACATGTACCACACAATCACAAATCAAGCACAGAAAATGTCCATAAAAAAAGCCGTAGTGAATTATGAAAAAGTCAGTAAAAATGCTACTTTTAATATGCAGTCTCTTAACCTGCTCTTTGGAAAGTAAAAAGGTATTTGATCAGCCTAGTAATGCAACCTTTAACTTTCTGGTGCACTTTCATGCCAGTCTTCCCAGATCATCCTCCTTTCCTTTCCCTTAATTTGCTCATTTCAAAAGTCTCCAAATGCTTTCAGACATTTTTTCTTGAAAATGTGCATCTGGAAAAAAAAAAGCTGACAGATAATCTGCTCCACACTTATTATACCTGTAAGGCTACTTCTTTGAAAACTGAAGTCTGCTAAGGGTTTTACTGACAAATATCCATTCATGCTTTTTGGGGCTCCTAGCATTATACATTATCCAGTCCCATGTTGTTTATTTGTCTTTTATAGACAGGAAGATTTCAGAGTGACAGTGCTTTCTCCTTGTCTGTCTTCCTTGGCAACTTCCTCCTTTGTCTGACTTGTTTCTCACTGTTCAGTCCTGAATTATTGCTCCTGCCTTTTGAACAGTTTCCCTGTCTCCAGCTGTCCATGCCTGAACTATGCTCCTTACCTGCTTTATTCTCCATAGAAAAAGGACACATACATGAAGTATGAAGGCTTCCTAATGGAAGCTGAATATACCATCAGCTGAAGGTTACAAAAAATGTATGCAGGATCAACGGAAAAAAATTTGATGGACTGAGTACTAGCAGGCCCCAACACAACCATAAATGGAACACATAAGCTCTTCTGAGTAACATCTAAGCTGCCTTTTATCTATCTCTACTATTAAATTTTCTCATAGAACTGTTAAAAGATGATAGATGTTATAGATTCTGAAATATATAAGCTTCAGCTCAAGGTATACTTTCAAGTGCATGTAGGTTAAAACACAATTTTGGTAAGCCACCTGGAATAATATCCCATGCCCACTGGAAAGGATTTAAACCCAACCATGCATTAACAGTTTCAAGGAAGGACAAATAAGCACTTCCCAGGCTTTGCGGGAGCTCTCCTCACCGACCTCGGAAATGAGGAGGGAATTACAACTCAGCATATTAGCCTGCAATGTGAGAGCGCCTGTGCACTTGTGGTTCAAAATCACAGAATCACAGCATCATTTAAGTTGAAAGAGACCTCTAAGATCAGAGTCCAGCCTTTGACCAACCACCATTAAAATGTCCCTGTCACTTGTCAGCTAAACCACAGCACTGAGAACCACATCCAGTCATTTCCTGAATACCTTCAGGGACAGTGACCCCATCACCTCCCTGAATAGCTTGTTCCAATGCCTAACAACCCCTTTTGTGAAATTACTCCTGATGCCCAGCCTGAACCACCCCCGGCTCAGCTTGAGCCCATGCCCTCCCATCCTATTGCTTACCGCCTGGGAGAAGAGGCCGATCCCCACCTGGCCACCAACTCCTTCCAGGCAGTTGGGAAGAGCAGTAAGGTCACCCCTGGGCCTCTTTTTCTCCAGGCTAAACAACCCCAGCTCCCTCAGCTGCTCCTCAAACGACTTGTGCGCCAGACCCTTCCCCAGTTTTGCTGCCCTTCTCTGGACACACCAAGAACCTCAGTACCCTTTCTGAATTGAGGGGCCCAGGACTGGACACAGGACTCAAGGTGCAGCCTCACCAGTGCCCCCTCACAATCACTGCCCTGGCCCTGCTGGACACACTAATACGCAACGGATGCTGAAAGACCAATGCCCAGATTCAGGACATACGTAACCACAAGTCTGCAGCGCAGAAACCCAGTGCAGCTCCTCACGCCATCACCACCAGTCACATTCCTTCCTTCACTATTATACCAACAACATTTCAGCAAATTAAGATGGAAAAGTCCTACCAAAATCCACAGAAGAGCCTGAGACACTTAATCCAAAACATTTAGACACAGCAAAACCTCTGTGACAGTGCAACATTTGGAACAAAGAAATGATGGGGGAAGGGGGAAGAGACTGATGAATGGAAAAGCTCTCACGCAAACACACACATGAAGAGCAAAGGGACATTTTAATTCCTGCTAGCAACTAAAAAGCTTTCTGCTGACTAAGGGCACGGCTACACAGCATAATAATGCACAGCATTCTGCCTGCCTGAGCCAACCAACTTAGTTAACATGGTCATGCTGTCTCCATTCACTTGGAGCTAAACTTCACTATCTCCATACAGTATTTGTGCATTAAACAATGCAGTAAGATTACATCTGAACAACTCTCCTTTGAAATATCCGTTCTGCAGAAAGCGACTTACTACACAAAGCTGACACTCATGTCAAACATATCCTCTTTCTTTACACATAATACTCAATTTATTAGCAACTTATGTTTAGACTTCCACCATAACGTGCCCTGAAAGACTGAAGAATAATCTGAATTTTTTTTCCTTGTTACATTAAAATACCAAGTCATACCCTGCATTCATTGTGTAGTTATTCCCAACAAATTTGATTTTTACCATAAAAATGGAATACACATATAAATGAATAAAACCCACTAAGGTCTTTTGTACTCAGGCATCAGCAACACTTTCCCAAGACTAAGAACTTGCCTGTGACAACTTAATTCCCAAAATGCACCACTGCTTTCAAAAAGAGAGCAAAAGAAGAAAAACAACATCCAAATCCCATGCAAGAATATGCCTGCAAAATCTGATAGGCCACTGAAGCCTGCTCCTCTGTTCTGTTACTACCCCTCTGAAAATATTTATCTGTATTTGAAAGACTTAACTGCAAATCTAACAAAGAATGACCACCAGCAACAGCATCTCAATTAGCACTTGTAATTATGATGTTGACATGAAGGGTTTGAACATTCTGGGCTTCTGCTTTTGTGTTAGGTTTTCTAGCTCATGTAATTGCTCTGAAAATATTCTGGTCTAATAAAAGCAGCAGCTAGGTGTTGAGTAGTACTTCAAACATTCTTAGAGAATAATTCAGCCAAACTCCACAAGGCTGCTACAGTGTTTGAATAATGCTTTGCAATAGCATTCACAAACACATTTTCAGTGAATACATTTTTGCTCAGGTCAGAGCTTAGCCTTAGTAACAGCAAACATTCTGGTGTGACGTCTGAAAAGCAAAGCAGTTATTTAAGGGAAACTACTGCAGAGAATTATCTGTACATGAACAATGCATAAAACAAAGAGGAAGATAAATACTATGTACTCAGCAGATAATACTCAATTTTAGCTTGACAAGCAAAACTGAAATAGCTCAAGAAACTTGAGTGTCCAAATGTACTTCCTTTTAGCATAGAGTCACAGAAGTATCAAGTGGCTGAAAAAGAATTGCAAAATGTTGTTAATTAAGACAGATGTGGTAGAAGAGCAGGCTCTGCATGTGAACTTAAAACTAGGAAGGATTTACTCCAATCTTTTTTATCTTTCCAAGTATCTGTATCTTTAGTCACAATTTGCTGAAGCTTGCATAGTTCATTCACATCACAAAAACACAAGAAATGATCAGGAGGAAAAATCAGTCTAAAGGATAAAAACATGCAATACCTCTAATCGCTGTATCCTTCCCTTGAAGAACATGAACAGAGAAGAATTTGGATAAGCCGATTCTTTTTTGGCAAGGATTTCTTTTGCCTCCTTCAATCCTGCTTTGTTATCACTGCCATCAAGGGCAAAAAAGGGACGAACAACTGTGTGGTACCACAACAGAGCTAATCTAAAAGAAATGTGAGAGTAAAAAGGATTACAGCTTGTAAACAGAAATTGAAGGATAGCATTCTACACAGACAAACTTTTAAATTATTCTGAAAGACAAAGATAGATATGAATCTTTTATAATACAATCTGGCTTTACACAAACACAATACTACTGCCCTATATCAACACACTCCTAAAACTGCACCTGAACATACAATTCAGTGCATGTTACCAAAGGCAAAGTAACAATCAATCTCATAGCATCAAAGCAGAACTTTGATTGAGCCTTTAGAACTTCATAGATTTTAGAAAAGAAAAACCCACAGGAAAACTTTGAAAATTAATTCTTCACTAGAGGGGGAAACTAAAAAACCCCCCCCAAAAAAAAGAAAATAAAAAAAAAGAAAAAAGGGCCAAAAAACCCAAACAAACAAACAAACAAAAAAAAAACCCAAACCCAAACCAACAACAACAAAAAAAAAGCCTAAACATACACCAGCAGACACTCTTGAAATCAATGTGAAAAAGAAATAGATCCTGTGTTCAGAAGGGCAGATATTTACATGACCTACATCTCCCTCCTGGAAACAAAGGCAGAGCACAAAGATTTCCAAGAGTATCTGAAGCAGGAAACGTTCCCCAAAAATATCATTTTTCTTCCTCAGAAAGGAGAAAGATCAATAGGAACATTTAATCCCAAGCTTTCTTAAACAAACAGAAATTCAATTCTTCTCCTGCAGCAGAAGAGACTTTAGCTCTGCTGTCAATGTTTCAAAAGTGACACCTGATGGTACCTGCAGTAGGTCCAGTAATAAAAGCATTAATTTGTAGATATTATGAGATAATGGAATAATAAAGCCATTTATGAGGGCAGTTGAAATTAGGTCTGGCTAACCCTTCAGCTCTTGAAAAGACCTGAGTACAGTATGAAGTCTTGGGAAAAAGAGTACACAAAAAATACTCCTTTCAAAATACTAGAAGGAACATCTCATTTTACTCAGATGCTAAAACAACAAAAAAACCAAAAAAAACCCCAAACAACTGAAAATGTCTTGGGTTAATATTAAGAAAAAATAGCTAAATGAGATCAATGACTCATACAAAGCAGTATGCTGTCCACAGCAGAGAACGTAACTCAGGTAAATTTATGCAGCCTTCAGGGGAAGCTTTTGTTTACTCTGCTGGCATTTAAATTACAGGACATTAGTACTGCAGGTACTGAAGAATACAGCAAAATATTGACCCAAACACATGTAAATAATTAACAGCAGAGAGATTTCATCCATTACTAAGTGAGAAATTTACTAAACCATGGTATCTTAAACAACAAACAACCAGTTTATTTTACCTGCTGTTGTTTCCTTTAAAGCAACATGACTTTTTGGTTTTGACTTTTCCCACTTACTTACTTTTAGTACTAAATTATCTACCAAAGCATTTCAATATAGCTACTCACGTAGCTAAAGGGGCCTTCATGTCCTTACTTTCACTTGCATACATCAGTGAGGAAAGCCCCTGTAGGCGGTCTCCAGGAAAACCCAGCAGGTTGATGATTTTGAGCAGGTTTGGGGGCACCATGGATATGCAAAGATGAAAAAGTCCATATCCAAAGCTAACAGCACCTTTCAGTCTGTTTAGCGAATCCTCCGTTACACCTTCTGCAGCAATATGATTATCATTTGCAGCATCAGAAGTCAAGGATTCCTGAGTTGTTTTCTTCTGATATATTTCCTGAAGCGTATTAATGTCCGTATAGCACTTATTGTAAATTTTCCAGGCTTTTCGGAGTATCCACCCACCTTTTATGTATGCTAAAAAATCAAGGAAGAAAAGAAATACTTCAAGGACATACTTCAGAAGTGGAACATCCTAAGTAGTAAATGCTATTTTCCAACCCCAGGATGTTCTATGTGAATGAACTTATTGTAAAAAGGATTTTGTAATAGCTACTGTTCCCTCAGAGAAGTCTTGCATACTGGGCACTACAAACTTCAGTGTTTACAACCACAGACTTTACAGCAGCACAGAACATAAAGGCACCTCCAGTCAGCGATGCAGCAGTACAGCTGTCAGAGAGAAAGAGGAATTAAAGAACATAACACTGGATTTTGCTCCACTACAGAGTGCAGATGAAACAGCTGCCTAGCAAACAGAAAGAAACAAAACTCAGAAGAGAGTACACCTCCTCTCTTTAAGCCCAAACTGCATTAAAAGACAGTTGGTGGGAAAATACCAAGAAAAGCCTTTCCTTTGGGTTAGACAGTAAGATTTTCAACATCATCACTTCCTGGCCCTTCACATGAACACACTGCCTTACAATTAAGGAAAAAAAAAAAAAAAAAGAAAACAAACAAAAATTATATGGTTTTAAAGTATTTTTCAGTCGCCTAACTTTCTCAATTTCAAATGCAATATGGATACCTGAATTTCTCTAGAAATCTGGTCTTGAGCATTCTTAGCTGAGAATGACAGCATTCTCAGTCTATGAGCTATAAATAGCAGGATAAAGAAAGGCCTGACATCAAAAGATTAAGATCTTCAATTTGCCTATTTACACAGCAATCATCTTGGTTATAAGCACATCCTTGAACAATAAGAAGTGTTAAACAGCAAACAAACAGAGAATATCCTTGCACACATTAACTGTAAAAACAGACACCAGCATTTTGGCTGTGGCAGAGCCCTGAGAGTTAGGAACTGCAGTGACAAAGACACTAACTAAAAATAAAATAAAAACATGGTTATAGCAGCAGTGTTCTAAACAAATATAGCCAAATAGCAAAGATCAGTGTTATAACTAAAGCCAGAATTAGATCATAACAGGTGGGGTGTGTCAGAGAAAAGCAAGATGCTATTAATACCAAACTCTTTAAAAGCTTTTGATGCCTTTGACAGAAACCCTTCCAAATCACAAAAACCCCAACACTTCTAGAGACAGTAACATCACAGACTAGACTACCTTTTTTTGGATTCTTGTTATATGAGGAAGGGATGAAGTTAGTTTGATAGTCTTAAAAAAACGGCACTAAGACTGTAAAATTTGTATTCTGTTATGACAGATGGATTCTGTCAACATGAACTTGGAAGTATGAAAAAAACAATGAATCCTCTCTATTGAGATGCATATTAAAACATTAGAATAAAAAATGAAACCCCTTCCACAATTCAGCTGTATTACAAGACTAGCATTACTCCAATTTTAAGAAATTAGGTCACCTTTTGGCTGCACAGAGTACTTTAAAAGTTATGTGGTTCACCACAAGATGAATGCTCACGCACCTATGCACAGCAATGCAGCACAACAGTAACAAGAACACCCCACATTTTACTTCTCCTACAGACAGTGATTCTGCCCATAGCTAACCACTGTGTTCCAATTCAAGCATGAAATGGAAAAGATGTGGTATGGTGGGAAAAAAAAGTACACTTTTACACTTTACTTCCATTAAAGTGTAAAGTGCTGCCATTAACAGTTCACTAACACAGCATAACTATAATTGATATGATATTGATATGCCAATATAAAATAATCTAACAAATTAAAGCAACGAACTTCTGACTTTTTAAACATAAAAATTAAACCAAGCCAAACCCCTGAGCTGACCTCCCAACATGGAAGCAGTCAGACCCGTGACAGCAGTGGCAAATACCAAGATAACTTGGTAAATACCAAGTTCAGTATTGCCATAGGAAGCTAATGTAATTTGCTCTGCCACCAACTTCATGATGAAACCATTTCTAATACATCCACGAGGGTGGAAAAGAAAATATAAAATGTGTTAAACATATGAGAAGCCAACTTGCGTGGCATCATATGCTTCTTGTCAAACTGTTCCAGGAAGAAAAACACAAGGAATTTTTCACCCATCCACTGATTAGAAGTGCTTGTTTCCTGGGGCGTTTTTTGTGCAATTACACTCATTTCAATAATCTGGTTGCTATTTCGGTACAGAAACACAAGAAAGACAAAGAATATACTTTAAAATAAGAAATAATGGCTCAAATAGTTCAGCAATGTCAGTAACTAGCAGTCACAGAGGTAGCATTTAGCTGCTTGGAATTTTAACTAAAGATTTCAGGTATATTTTTTACTCAGCAGAATAACCCAAATATACTGCATGTTCTGCAATTCTCTGCTACCCACTTCAGTCCTCCGAGCTGCAGACAAGAGAGAAAGGGAACAGACACCACCTTCAGTTACAGCATCCAACCCAGTTATGCAGCTGCAGAATACATACTGAAACAAGGGAAAAAAGCTTCAAAAGGGAGGGGAAAAATAACCACCACAAACAAAAGCCCAGAATTGCATCAAAAATAGCAAGAAACCCTTCTGCAGCACAACATATAAAACAGTCAGTCATATCCTCTGAATTTCTGCTAACAAGAACCAAACATATTCTTGCTGCCATAGCTTGGAATAAAACAAGCCTGCACTTCACAGAAAGGATTACATCCTCGACTGAAAATCTTAAGTGTTATTTAAAATAATCTGAATGTTAATTCACCATTTCCTTTCAGCTCATCAGCAGAGTTTTCAGCCTGGTCTGTCTGCCCTCTCTGAGTGTTCACTGATGTGGTAGGAACCTGAGATATGCTCACACTTTCTATATAACCTTGACCACATTTTCTATAAACTTATGGATAAAGGCACATTTTAAGATTGTGCAAGAGATGCAGGAATGCAAGAAAACATCAGAAACAGCTCTGCAGTCAAAAGGAGGGGTTTGTATTCAACACGACAGGATTACCCTCTTTGGCATGCAAGGACGCACTCTGGTGACCAGAGAGTAAGAACTGATTCAGCAGTTCCATGTTCAGCACACTCATTTAAAATTGCTTTCACTGGCAGTTTGTCACCTCCCTGAATTGTCATGAACGGAATACATATGGAACATCCAGGTTTTCCCAGTGGCCTGGATTTAACAGCCTCTTTTATCTTGCAGGCCACAAAGCACACAGATGCTACCCATTTTTGTCCCAGTTTCTCCAACACCTCCATGAGAACATGCAAACTTGTCTAAGGAGAATCAATTGAATATGATTATTGGTATAAAAAAAGCAAAAAAGCTCTAACTTGTAGCAATCCGTCTAATTTTTCACCACTACCTACACAAAGGTGGAATATCACTGTAAGTGTGCCAATCTTGGAATGTTTCAAATGAAACTGTGCTCCTTCTTACAGAACAATCATTCCTACTGACAGTCATATGGCAATTTTATAATCAAGTTTTATTAAAAGACATCATGCTAAAATATGGCTAAACATGAAAGCCACAGCACACCTGATAACTCTTGTTTTACAAATGAGAGCACAGCAAGGTAGACTTGACAATCTGCTACAATTATTTGCCTTTGTAGACGATCTATCATGGATAGAGTGGATTTTCGTCCTTCAACCTGTTTGGAATATACAAGCACAGAGCACAGAAAAATATTAACAAAGATAATACACAATACTTGTCTAAATCCGAGAAATTAAAAAATCCAAAATTAACTGCAAGTGGTAGTATTATTACTAAATTAACTTGGCATTTTGAAGTTCAAAACTATGCTAAAATTTCTTGGACAGATCACCAAGCAAAATCCTACTTAACAGAGAAATTTTATACATATACTACCAGTTGCTTTTCCCAAAGTTCTACAAATGGTCAGAACAGCTCTAAATTTCATTTAATTATTACTAAATGCACTAGACATGTAATTAAAAGATGTTAGAGCACAGAAAAGGGTGTATGACACGTGTCAGAGAAAATACAGTGTCTCTTAAGAACAGAGAGTGAAGTACACCAGGTTCAACACTTTTTACCAAGCAAACTAAATACTGAAGAGAAATGGCTTCTTTTTCTGCTGTGGTTCTGCTGTGTCACACTAGGCAGGCTGCTCACTGGATGCTCCTCTATTACTACTTTAACTTGTTCTGAATCTCCATGCTTTATTCTTCCTTTATTATTTGCAATGAAAAATCTAAAAAAGGAAGGAAAATTCCCTAGGAATATGCCTGGCTCACAGCAATCTGCAGCCTCAACATCGCAACTTTTAAACATTTCTAGATCATGGACAAATTAAAGTTAGCCTGAATTAGACAGGATACAAGCTTCCTGAAATTATTTTAGTAGGCCACAAATTTTACATGTTCAGAGAGCAATTACTAACATCAACACAACCTGATGCTTTAGAAGAGGAACCTGAGACTATTTTAGAACAATTAGGAAATCCAAGCAAAATATTTCACTTAATTTCCAAATTTATTATTAATCTCAACTGCTATTCACATAACAAAAATCATCTATTCAAGACACAAAGAAGACAAAAAGGTAGTTTCCAGAAAAATGTATTCAATACACAAATTATATTCTTACATTCTTTTTAATTTTATTCTTGATTGTTTCTATAACCCCAGCTTCTTCACTTTCACAAAGTTTCTCTGTAGCCTTTAAGTCATCACATGCCAGTTGCATTTTCTCCTCTTCAAATGTCATCATGGCATTCTATCAAAAACCAAGCACATTTGAATTATAAAAATCATAAATACTTATATTTCTACAAAAGCTATGGGATAGTACAAGTTTTCATAAAAGCTTGACAATAAAACATTTTTAAACTAAAGTATTAATACACACACATAAGTAGAAATACTTCTAACACAGAAACACCAAACTAGAAAATCGAGTTCTTTACCAAAATTTCAAGATAAATCAACTCAGAACATACTAAGTGCTAACCTCCACCTTAGAGCTTCATATACAGTCAAACCGAATGCATTACTTTAAGCAGAAGAAAAAATCCTGTAAATTAATTTTCAATTTTTGTTATATAAGGCATGATTTGCATCTGTGCAGGTACCTGCTTTTATGTAATTCATTCATATAAATAACAGGCCTCTGAAATCAGTAACAACAAACAGCTATTAAATTCTTCAAAATAATAACCACAGTCCCTACATAGGTAAGAATAAAAAGAAACCACATCTGGCTCCAACTACTGCTAAACCAACTGAAAAAATTTTCAGGCCAAGTAACTTCTTTTCTTAGAGCTTATTGACAAAAGCTCTGAATGACACAGGCACACCAAGTGCTGGCGCTATTTTTAGAACAGCAGCTAAGCAAGATACTTTCAAGATCCTCTGATGCTGCACTGTGATGCTGCACTGGTTCAGCACATCAGTTCAGATAAGCAAGCCTGAAAGAGTCTCTCCTTCCTTTCCACTGACATATGACCCAGGAGGTTTCCTAACCAGTGTATTTTTGCCATATTGCATACTAGGGAGAATTCAAATCGCGTATTTCCAACATATAATAATAAATTCTGTCTTTAAAAAGAGTTATTAACTTAGATAATTTCTGGTGAGGTCTAAGATTAAGCAGCAAAGTCAGAATAATGAGAGCCTAAAAATCAAGATCCAAACATTTTCTAATACACCGGCTCAGTTTTTATACATGGCATTATCATTTCTAATACATTTAAAAAGAAAAGGCGTTTAACAAACCTAACTTGTTCATTATGGCTTTTTCATCAACCAATATTCTCAGTGCTCATCTATCCAAAACTGAAGTAATGTGAATGGATTCACCCAGAAATATGGATGGAGAAATCTTCAATAGCAAGAGTTACCAGAAAAATGGGCATTCATGAATTTTGTTTTAATAAAATAAAAATATAAATTCCTCCACTGCTCACTTAAGAGAACTTTTTATTATGGCTCTGTTAATGGAACACATAAATATTTCATATTCAGAAGCTGAATCGCAGAACCTTTACTTTCTATTTAAACCACATGAGTAAACAAGCTTTACATAGCATAATGCCTTGTTCTCTAGCTATATTTAATGTAAAAATTGGAAAAGAATTAAAAATAAATAAATTTAGAGTGTCCACCATTACGAACACGTGCATGCACATACAACCATGAACCACAAGAGATGTACACTCTGTGCTCTCATCTACTTACCAAAAAACTAACAAAACTGGCTCCAAAACTCATTAATGGGCTATGGTTTCTGTAAAGAGAACAAAAAATAGTTAATATATTTGTACATTATTTCCTATAATGAAGATCTATATTGAATTTCTTGGTTTTAGCTTGTATATTTGTAAATAAATCTTGGTGGTTTTTTTGTATCAAGTTACAAAGATAACTGCATGACATAATGGAAACAGAAAACCAAAAGCTTCATATCTTTTACTAAATTGAATATATTTTTAAAAAAAATCTTTTTGGGTTTTAAGCCACAGACATTTTAAGAGAAACCACTGCCATCAAAGTACATTCACTGCATGTCAAAAGAAAAAGCTACAGAAAATTAAAAATCTGCCAAATCTACTCTTCTCATCACTGCGATTTTGTCCTAGAAGACAAATGTTAAATGGTCCTATTAAGAGATTCCTGTTTCCATCTGTTTCTATGGATTTAAGGTAACCTATCCATAAAAAAAATGCATCTACTACATAATGAAATTGTTGCAATACAAGGTTCTTACAGGGCTTATAGTTTTGCAGTTGTTTTGTTTCAAGCTCAGAATCCGTATCTTACTACACTGTATGGAACAGCTTAAAGATGCTTCACCTACTCTGTTCACAGGGCTATTCCCTAAGGGTGAAATCACAGCTAGATCAAAAAATTCAGGCAACCAAAACCTCGGTAATACATCAGACTGGTTTCAAGCTTCAGGACTACTACAGCCACACAGACCATGAGGCTACAGTAATGCCACATAGACAGCACTTGGGAAAAAAAAACCAAACCAAAAGTCAGGATCTCAGTGGTACCATTGATCCATATTGCTCAGTGGTGGCTTGCCAGGTTATACAAAAACAGACTTCCAGGATTTAAGCAGTACAATTTAGGCTACAGAAACACGTATCACTACAGCAAAGCACTTCATTTGTTTTCAACTTTATTCTACAAGCATTACATTAAAGCAGAGTTTTAAAACAGCATAGGAACTTGAAAAACATGGAGAAAGAAGTATGTTGCTAAAACATAAAATTTCCAGTAGTGAATCTGTATCATATAACACCAGAGTTTGGCTGTTCGGTTTTTTAAAAAAAGAAGCAGTCAGCAATGTTTCCCCCCACACACCTTTTCTTACATTTTGATTTAGCACAAGCATCTTAAAGCAAGGCCATGAACAAGAATAATGAGAAAGAGCAACAGGGAAGACAAACAAAGTATGTTGTAACAGGAAAAACCTTTCCTTTTTGTATACATTGCTCAATTCTGGATACACACCTAAACGTAAGACAATACAAGTTGTCACATTTTTTCATTATTTTTTCTAAAGAAAAGTTGGTTGGCTACTTCCCCCTTTGTTAGCAGACAGCAAAGAACAGCTGCCAGTAAACGTCTCTGCTACTCAATACCTGGACTGTGCTCTCCCGGCAGCTGTGTTACACAGGGCAGCAGCAATCAGCCACACAAATTGCACTTGCTGCAGCTGCCACTTCCAGCATGGACTCCTGCTGCAGAGGGCACGTGGCTCTCTCATAATCCCTTTTTCAACTCACGAGGCGTGTGGGACCATTCAGCAGCCAGCCTTACCACTATACTCCCAGCACAACCTTCACCACACGTTTCAAGGTCATACCTGCATTATCAACACCCAACTGATCTAAAACTGCAGAACAGAAAAACACAACGTCACACAGATCATTTTATGTCCATAAGTACGAAGTTGCATTTACATCATATTTCAAGGAAGCTCAGAAATAAACCAAATGTTTCATTTTTGCATTTCCTCAGTCCCACGTACACAGAAAGCAGGCAGTTCTGAAGAGCTAAAAAATGTTAAAATAATGTTAAAAAATGAGGCAGCTAGCTACAGTTGAGAGCCAACTGGTCTTTGAAGACTACAAAACAAACTGAAGCACTTACTGCAAGCAACAAAAATTTGCCCAAGTATTCTAATGTATATTTGTCTGAGTACAGCTGAGTTTTTCCCCAAGTATATACTTATCTTTTTCAACTGATCTTTCAAAACTGCTTCCACACTTGCACTCTTGACATCACTGCTACTTTTGTTCCCAATTCATCCCCCATGATCAAAGATGAAACAACAACAAAAAAATTCAAGAGCCACATCATTATTCCATTCTGAAATTATCAGTAACTATAATATATGAGGCAAATGTCACAGAGCAGTTCTTTTTAACTTTCAGTCACTCAATCTATAAAAAGCATTGGCATTACAGCACATATGGGCTGTAGCACAACAGGACCCTGAAGCAAGAAAACACGATGCATAATATTATGCTATGTCTGGGAGATGCTTCTGTTGAGACCGTGGAGTTTGGCAATCAGAACGAAAACTTTACTGTAGGAGTTCCCCACACAGAGTTTGTGTCATCACTCCAAGGAAAATAAGGAACACTTCTAGCACATTCCTACATAGTCACTGGGTAGAGACTGCAATTGCAGCTTTATAGAAGATCATTTAGTAAGGTAATTTCAGTGTTTAAAATATAATGTTAAACAACAACCATCATGAGTATTATGTTCACTGATAAGTTCATCAGTTTACGGCCATCTTTTCCTTGAGAGCTAGGAAAAAGGTTTGCAATGGCACAGTACTGTCCTGGTAAAAACTGAGTGACTAATGACGGCAGTAGGTTTCTGGGAAAAACACAATCCCACAAAAGTGGCTCAAGCTCCTTGTAAGTGACTTCAGCTTCAGACATGACTTTTCATCCTTTCTGACAGATTCTAAAGTTGTTAAACAAAAAAAATGAGGCAGTACTTGAGAAAATGCTAACAGCAAACCAATGGCCATATCAATGCTAACAAAGACCTATGGAACTGAATACAAATTAACACCAGGACACTGCACTACCCAAGCTATACTCACGACTTTGAAAGCAATAACCTCCATTCAGTAAAGAAAAGACTTTTAATTAGCTCAAAGATGAAAGGGGAAAAAAAACCCCAAACTCCAGACATATTTTATAAAACACAGTTTGCACCTCACCTAGGAAACTGGGACTTGGAAGATATCTTTTTTATAAGAAACTGTGTCATTAACACCATTACTGCAAGATACTGTACAGTAAAAGGTCCTACATATCAATAAAGTTGTCATGTGCAACTAAACTTAAGTCAAAAAATTAAAAGAGCACTGAAGCAGAACTTTCTTCCAGGCATATAAACTAGCATTACACAAGACATTGCTTCTCCCAATAAACCCTGATTGATTTGCCTCATTTCATAGCATATCTTTAAGGTATTAATTCACTTTCAGAAGAAATGTGTTTGCCATGCCCCATTTTCACACATGGTGATAACATTCAGGGGTTTTAAGCCTTGGTTTAATAATGCTGAGATAATACAGCCCAATTTCACAATAAAAACATTAATCAAACTGAAGCACATAAAAAAACCCCCAAAACATCTATTATTTCCCAGTATTTTCTTTTTTTTTCCTACAGTTATTTCCAAGTATTTCACTTCTTCACATCAGTTTCTAAGGTACTACAGCCTAGCTCAGGTTTAAATTTAGAGTAATGTAATTAACTTGCCAACATTTCCTCACTGTTTTCCTAGCATTACTACTTTAACCACAGTCCACTAAGAATTCCGGTCATCATGCTGAGATTGATGCTCAAGTTGAAACAAAATAAATTAATTTTGTCCAAAGTGGAAGAATAAACCAAAATGGCATAATTCATGTAAGTTCAAAGATAAATACAGAAGCAGCAACTGAGCATTTTAAAACAAGGCAGGAAAAGAGGTAAATAGAAAGGTAAGGAATTTACTGCAACAACATATAAATCCTTTGGCCATTGTTCCATCACAGATTATTCTAAAATGTGTTCTAAAAATTATCTGTGAGACTACTAACATGACAGATCCACATAAGCACACATCTCATCCAATACTGGTATATGAAATACCCAAGGTAATATAAGTGTCATGGAAGCATTACAGTATTAAATCACGTTGAGAACTGCAAATATCAGATCTAGGTTCCGTTTACATTTCATAACAGCCCAAATTTGGTTTGTTAAATGATCCCATAGCATACATTTCTATTTTCACCAGAAATATACAACCCAAAGAGAAATTCAAGAATATAAAAATAATTCCGCGGCTCTGTTCTATCCAGTTTTTATCCAATTTGCTTTGTCCTTCTTCAAATTAACAGGAGACTCTTTTGCTTTAACTTCAGCCTATGAACTTTAGATGCACAATATCAAAACACTGGAGATTAGGAAAAGCATTTTCAATTGCATCTTTACTGTGAAAACTAGTCACAAAGTTGAGAGACAAGCTAGTTATAACACATCAAGAGATTTGTACTAACTCTCCACTTGCACTCTCAATCTATAAGTATTGGGGGCTTCAGCCAAACCCCTTTTTTCCAACCTGACCAAAAGTACTTTCCATGACAAACTATGGCAGTGTAACTTCTCTGACATCTCAGAGCTCCTGATATAAATTAAAACAAAAACATATCCATCCTATCAAAACAGCCTGAAAATTTCTACTAGAAACTTTAGTAGATGAGAATGGGTGCACTAACAAGAGTAAAAAGTCTTTACAGTATTTATATCTTTCACAGAGTTAATTTCTTTGGTGTTAAAATAACACCTGCTTCCTATCACACCTCTTCTGCCATCTCCACCAAACCTGACTTCTAACCTCCGAGTTATAAACTCAGATTTTAGTTTAGCTTTCTGTCATCTTCTCTTGGACTTCTAGTCACCAGATACTGCTCCATATGACAAACAGATCTCTCAACCTCCTCTACCTTTTCTACTGCTTCTTTTGGCAACACCACCTGTCTCTGTCATGAAGGCCACAAAACTAAGTGTCACACTCAGTGTGATCATGTCTCTGTACCCAGGTCTTGAAGATTTAAACCGTAGAATGCTTAAAATATTTCTAATCTATCCACATAGCAGGAAAACTGATGCTGCTTTTACGAGCATCACAATTACTCTGCGTAGCCTTGAGCAATGACATCTTACCTCGCTGAGGTACACACTTAGAATATTGCTACTAAAAATCACTTCCCCTGTAAATAACTCCCCTTTCTATACATCCATCTAGCAGCTGCTCCTCTGCCTATAGCTGCCCAAACAAAAGCACACAGGGTTGCTAGCAGGGCACTCACAATTTATTCTCACACTGCCAATCCAGATGCTATCACCCTTTGCCCAACGAACTGACATCAGCTCCCACACTGCTGCCCTTATCTTTAGAGAAGCTACTGCAGCATCTACTAAATCACTTAATTTTTGCTCTTAAGGTTCTTTTGCTGAGCTACATAAGCAAGAATTTCAGCAGCAATTAGACAGCCCGTACACAGGCCATAATCTACCTACTGATCAATGCTGGCTTAATGTCACCTTGTCTCAACTTGCATTTGGGTCAAAAGTATTTTGAGCCACAGACAGCATTTTAAATTGGTAATATGAGGTTCCAGTTCCTATCCATAATGGAATTCTGGCCCATTACTAACTTTGTGTATCTGTTAATGTAACATGTCAACTTTAATTTAATTTCAGGTTTTTTAAGCAACCATACTAAGCTTCTTTCACATTTGCACCAGCTTCCAATTCTCCATGTTCTGCTTTACCCTAACAGGCTGCACAGCATATTTTTCTACACTGGCCCCATTCTTTAAATCTTTCACACACTTTGTCTTAGAATCACATTTCCTCTACATTATCTTTGTTTTCATCTTTAGATATGACCTTATTATTTAGATTTTACTTGTCATCTTGTACCATTTCTTTTTCCATTCAGATGGAAGTTGGAAACTTTATCATGCCTTCTCAGATATAAGAGTCATTCACACAGAGTCAAATATTTCTTTGGTAGGAGACAGAAGACTGTTGGATTTCTGGTGAGATAATAGCCCTGGTCTCATGATTTATGCCCTGGCAGCCAGGAGGGCCAACCATGTGTCCTGGGGTGCATTCAGGCACAGAGTTGTCATCCAGTCAAAGGATGCAACTGTCTGCTCTGCACTGGGGTGGCCTCGTGTCCTGTGTGCAGTTTTAGGCACCACAATATAAGAAAGATACAGAGCTATCAGAGAGCATCCAAAGGAGGGCTACAAAAGTGGTGAAGGGCAGCAATATGAGGAGTGGCTGAGGTCACTTGGCTTGTCCAGACTGGAGGAGACAAAGAGGAGACCCCACTGCAGCCTACAACTTCCTTGTGAGGGGAAGGGGAGGGACAGACACTGGTCTCTTCTCTCACATGACCAGTGACAGGACTCAAGTGAATGGCCTGAAGCTTTGTCAGGGGAGATTTAGGCTAGATATAGGAAAAGATTTTTCACCCAGAGGGTGCTTGAGCACTGGAACAGGCTCCCCAAGGAAGTGGTCACAGCAGAAAGCATGACAGAGTTCAAGAAGTGTTTGGATGATGACCTCAGGTGCATGGCGTGCTTCTTGGAGTTGTCCTGTGCAGGGCCAGGAGTTGAATTCATTGATCCTGATGGGTCCCTTCTAACTCAGGATACTCTATGATTCAACAATTTCTGCTGTGAGTCAACACTCAGCAAAAAACTGATTTTACTTAACATAGTCTTCTCTCCTCTTAGCTGGAGGAAGTTTTAAAATCACTTTTGAACTGCAAATGCTCTTAATAAGTGAAGAATCAGCAAAAAAGGAAAGTTCTTTTGACAGTTTCTGTCCTTCTTACATGCCTAGAAATCCACAAAGTTACAAGGAGAAAAAGAATGTTCCAGTTCCCGCTTTCCCGCTAGTGTCAGGGTGGTTCACCAAAACAATACCATCCTGCTGCCTGAGGGCTCCATCTCCAAAGCCCATGTCCTTGGTTAACCTCCATATCTCTTGCAGCTTCCACAGGTACTCAAAAGTTTAAACTGATGAGAACGAGGACGGTGTCAGCATTGTTCAAGCTGAATAGAAAGATTGCTATCTGACAGTTTCAAATATGACTTAGCACTGAGGGAACCTAACACGGCTACAAGCACTAAAAACAGTGGTGCTGTCTAGAACAGATCTACGAAATTACAACATTGAGTGGTATATGATTCATGTTCAGAAAGGATTTGGACTTCTAAAAAAAAAAAAGCCCATGAAAAAGCATATGCAGAGACAGATGCTACATGCAGATGATTTTTAAACCCTACTACCTTTCCCTCAAGTATAATTTTAAACAAAAAGAGTCACAAACTACACCTGACAAATCATGACGTGCTTTTAGTGTGACACTCAACGCAGTTCCAACTACATGTTGTATCTGGCACACAACAGAATATTCATCCAACTTCTTCAGATTCTCTATAGATATATATGAGCTCTAACGACTGGAATACCGGAATACAAAATTCCAGTCTCCCATGTCCAACACAGAAATAATGGTTCTATGGCACATAACTTCAAAGTATCACCACTCTTCATAGGCAAGAATTTACTGTAGTGGATATACATATGAAACACAGTTACAATTCGTACCCCAGTTTCCTCAAGGACTGCATTATGACCAAATAATGCTCAAATATAACTGATTTTAGGCTCAGCAGTCAGCTTTCTGGAAGATGCAAAAATGCGGACGAGCAAAGAAAAACACATCCTGCCTGTTTTGGAGACAAGGTTGCCTACTGTCCCATAAAGCACTTGATTTAATTTTTCACAAGGTCTTTCAGGTGGCAAATGGATTAAAAACTGAAGAAACAAAAAGCAGAATCAAAACTAGTAGCTCCTAAGAAATGGTTTGAAGTAGTTTAAGTGATGTGGCTACTGAAACTAAAGTTTTGCTGAGTAAGTATCTCCATTCTTTGATAACTCCATTCAGTGCTGTTAACCTTCTGAAACAGAGCTATAAAACAGAGCTTTAAACAGAGCTACCGCATAGGCGGTAGTTTATAATTAACACTTTCTATAAGAAAGGTCACTTGAAACACAGACAACACCCACTCATACCAAGTTAAAAATGTTGCATTCCATCAGACACCTTTGACCTCTAGTACCACAAATTACAAACATCTATATTAAATTATAGAGAGCCTCTAAACCTTCCTCGTCTGTCTTAGCAGACCCATTTAGGATGAGTTCTATTTCATAAATCCAAGCACATACCTATAAAAACATGCTCATTAAGACTTCATGCAAAGAAACACATAATAGCATTACTTAAGTACTTGCAAAAAGAACACATTCAAGACAAGCATAGAACCAAAAACTGCTGGGAAAAACAAATGGACCTCAACGCATATGTCTCCAGAATTCAGGTTTATAGGAAGTTGAACATACTTTGCTGTATCTTCTCTCCTTTATGAAATGCAAATTTTTAACAGTTAATCTGCAATTCAATAAGGGTTTATTAGTTCACAGCAAGAGAAAGCCTGCTACAAAGTTTGGGATGAAGGACAAAGTTTTTAAATTACTGTGAAAATCTCCAGCCCCGAGACAGCAATTATAAATTTATGATGGATAAACTATTAATCATATGAAGGGATTCCTATTTACTCCTTGCAGGTGGTGTTTAAAAGCCAGGATCAAAAAGTACACTGAAGTCAGAGGCACTTCTTGATAAAATCAAACAAAGAAAAGCATGCACCTGGCAAAAAGACTAAATGCAAGTTTCTGCATTTAAGATATCTTTAGTAATAAAACCTTCTAGATAACCAAGAGAACAGTTTGCTGAAGAAATCATTACTCACCCTTTCAAGGGAGGATTAAACTGCATTTTGAGAACAGGAATCTTAACAATTTTACTCCCTAGTACTACTTTAAAATGTAAGAAGCATCACATACTTAAAATTCCTAGACTACTTCCAGATTCACACTACTGAGAGAAAGCAATGGCACAGCACAAGCAGAAGTGGAGGAAACCTCACTGCGTCTTCCTTAACTGGCACCTTAAAAAAGTTACACAACACAAAAGCAAGCAATCAAAACTAACAGGTTCCTTAGATACACAGAACAACTGACAACTTCAAAAGAAATAAATATTAAAGAAGCTAACAACTCATAGAGTGAAAGTTCATGTGACACTGACATGACAATTATGGATTGGGTTTAGTGGTGGTCTTAGCAGTGCTGGGTTGGACTTCATGATCTTGGGATTTATTCATGTGAGGAATGCAGAACTGGACCTTGCTTGTCACCTGTAATATTCCAGTCAGATCTACATAACAGTACTTTGTGTTACATAGCAGTATATACTAGAGACAAAATGACACGTTTAATATTAGACTGATGCAGATACACGATAAAGTTGTTATGCCATTGTTATTATTTACAGGAATGTTCTTAATTTGTCTTATTCCCTGCACTCTACTTTCAAACATCCTTTCTGTAAACAAGATTTAAGTACATAAGTATACCATCACTATGAAGTTCTATTTTAAGTCAACCAAAGTCTTTTTTAATCATACAGACAACAGCAATATAGTGCACATTAATTATTTAAAACATATGCGCAATTACAGCAGCTTAAGCTTGAGTGGAAGACATTAGTCCTAAGAAAAAAGCAAGGGCAGGTAGGGGCAACCTTTTCCTTAAGCCTGACTTACACAGCTGCATTAATGCCATTCCTACCAGATGCCTACTTATCACAGAAACCTAGACATGATGTATGTGGGGATTATGAACATAATCTTACAACCCAAAGATAATCACAGCAGCATTCACAGACCTTTCATTGCTATCCATTTTGTAGACTGAAGACCGCATCAGACCACACACAAGCACCGGAGCAAAAACCCCCCAGAACACATCTTCAGCCACATGTGTGTGTTTATACATACATGTATAAACGCAACCAATGTTACCAAGGGACCCCTGCCCAGCCCTTTCCCACCCCTCCAACAGGCTGCCAGACAAGCCCCACCACAGCACACCACACACCACCCCCGAGCCCTGGTGGCCAAGATGGCCAAGAGAATCCTGGGATGCATCAGGGAGAGCATTGCGAGAGGTTGAGAGATGTGATCCTGCCCCTCTACTCAGCCCTGGTGAAGTCACATCTGAAGTGCTGCGTCCAGCTCTAGGTTCCTGAGTAAAATGGAGCTATGGAGCTCCTGAAGCATGTCCAACAGAAGCAACAAGGATGACTGGGGGACTGCAACACCTCTCTTACGAGGAAAGGCTAAGGGAGGTGAGTCTGCTCAGCCTCGAGATGACTGAGAAGGGACTTCATCAATGTGTATAAATACCTAAAGGGAGGGTGTCAAGAGGATGGAGCCAGGCTCTTCTCGGTGGTACCAAGCAGTAGGACAAGAGGCAGACACTGATGCACAGGAAGTTCCACCTGAACATGAGGAAGAACTTCTTTACTGTGTGGGTGACCCTGCGTGGGAACAGATAGCTCAGAGAGCTTGTGGAGTCTCCCTTACTGGATATATTCAAGAACGGTCTGGGGACAATCCTGTGCCATGTGCTCCAGCATGACCCTGCCTTGAGCTGGGTGGCTGGACCAGATGACCCACTCTGGGATTCAGGGAAAGGCGCGCGTCCCTTCTCCACGAGAGCGCTGACCGAGGCAGGGACGGGCTCCGAGGGGCCGGCAGGGCGAGGCTGCCCGCGCCACGGCCCCCTGCGCGCCCCGCCGCCCGCTCACCTCCCGCCCACGGGGGCGGACG
>VZRL01006665.1:125413-248538 GCA_013397895.1 Origma solitaria
GCAAACGCGCCGAAAGCGGCGGCGCCTACCCCGCGCCCCAGCGCGCACGCGCCGCCGCGAGGGCGCGCAGGCGCGGGGACGGCGTCGGGTGAGGGGCCGGGGGCTGCGGAGTTGCTTCTCCTGTGGCGGGGTTGCGCTGCGTTCCCTCCCCGCGCAGCCCTCAGCCGCCCTCCGCAGAACCACGGAATGGCTTGGGTTGGAAGGGACCCACAAGGATCTTCGAGTTCAGCTCCTGTCCCTACACAGACACCCCAAAAATCTCACTGTGCGCCTGAGAGCATTGTCCAAACGGTTCTTGAATTTTGGTAGGTTTGGTGCTGTGGCTACTTCGCTGGAGAGTCTGTTCAGTGCTCAAAGCACCCTCTGGGTGAAGAACCTTGTACTAATATCCAACCCAAACCTCCCCTGACACAGCTTCATTCCCTCGAGTCCTGTC
Organism: Origma solitaria; assembly: GCA_013397895.1. Classification (NCBI taxonomy): domain Eukaryota; kingdom Metazoa; phylum Chordata; class Aves; order Passeriformes; family Acanthizidae; genus Origma; species Origma solitaria. Next base: position 125,850 of record VZRL01006665.1, read on the forward strand.
ACTGGTCACCACAGAGGAGACATCAGTGTCTGCCCCTCTGCTTCCCTTCACGAGGATGTTGAAGACTGCAATGAGGTCTCCCCTCAGTCTCCTCCTGGCTGAGCAAGCAAAGTGACTTCAGCTGCTCCTCATATGGCTTCTCCTTCGGACCCTTCACCATCTTTTTTACACTCCTTTGGACGCTCTTTAGTAGCTCAATGTCTTTTATATTGTGGTGGCCAAAATTATACACAGCACTCGAGACGAGGCCACCCCAGTGCAGAGCAGAGCAGGACAATGCCCTCCCTTGCCTGGCTGGCAATGCTGTGGCTAATGCCCCCCAGGACAGGGTCAGCCCTCCTGGCTGCCAGGGCAATGCTACCTCTGCCTGTGGATGCCATACCCCCAGCTCTGAGGGCGGCACAGCGAGCACCATCGGGAGAGAGGTGGGCGCTGATGCCTGGCTTAGGGGTGTCCATCTGGGGAGCTGCCCCTGCCTCCATGTGCCACCTTCCCTCCCCACCCTCACACCTCACCTTGCTGTGCTTGTGGGCACCGCACAGGCATAGGTGGCTGCCACCCACCCTCCTGCCCTCAGGTGAGCTTGCAACAATCCTGTGGCTTCTTGCAAAATGCACTGGAATTCTTCATTGGTGGGCTGTGGCAGCTGAGGCTGCAGCTGGGCCTAGAGCATGAAGAAGTGAAGTCCAAAGTCTTCCTCTGATAATGCAACTTCCCCTTTCCAGAGAACTGATTTTTTCTTTTTTCTTTTTTTTTGTTAGTGATTTTATTCAGTGACTGCGGTCACTGGAACAAGGACTAAAAGTTCATCTTTTATATAGTAGTGACTTTGTGACCTCCCCAGTACAAGTTTGAGAAGCAAGTGTTTATAGGAATTTGCTCCCTATCTCTTGACACATACCTTCATGATTGACAATGTGAACTTACCTGAGATGCTGGCAGCAAGAATCAGCATTTGCAAGTTTGGTTCAGATACAAGCTAGACTGGCAGGTCTTTCCAAGCATAGGATGCGTGTCAGACTACACCTGTGTAAATGTATCCATTCCAACCCAAAATGGCCAACTACCTGGACACTGAAAATACACCCACGTTGTTTTTATCCATCTTTGCAGGAAGAGGCTTTCTTTGCTCTGCTTAAATTTGGGTGAATACAAAGGCTAATACCAGCAACCTGGTCTTGCTTCCTGACAGCTAGAACAGTGCTACAGCTGCTCTTAAGAAAAATTTAAGGATCAGACTTCCCCCACCTCCCCTTGCTAGCATACAAAAGAATGGGACCAGACACTACTTTTAGTAGCAACCCCTCTTCCTTGTCAAGTGAAACGTCTGTCTTCCTGTGAATCAAGTTGCAATATTTCTGTACATGCCTTGTGGGAATCACTACCACCCCCTCAGGAAATACTCTGTACCAAAAACTTCTTGAGACAACACTTCTTGAAAGGTGAGGATTGCCTAATGCCAGGAGGCGTCTGCAGTCTATCAGGTGTGAATCGGGTCCTTTGGCTGATTGCCAGCCCCTCTGCTTTACTGCGCAGGGCTGGACACTCAGGGGGTGTTTAAAGAGGACACATCTTCAGTTACAAGGCAAACCTCCAAAACAGCATGAGCCTAGAAATCCTAAAGGGCTTCTAGAAAGTCAGCACAGCATGACTAGGGAACAGCATGTTCTCCAGTGTGTTTACAGGTTATTTTTTAAATTTGGACTCCAGAAATGTAAGCAGCCTTGCTAAGAGGAAATTGCAGGTTGCAGTTTCACTGCCTTTGTTCTCTGTTTCAGGTGTGCACAAGACACTGCATTCCAAATGAAATCAATTACTCCAATAATGTTGTCTGCCAGACAGGATTCTGTGGGCAGGGGTTCATGGTGGAGCAGTTTTATTATATCCTGTCCCTTTATCATATGTAATTGATCTAGAGGCAATGAATCTTCTTATGGATTCCCTGAAAACTCATCATGGAGAAGGCTAACTCCTACTTCCATGTACTATTTCTGAGGAGCAGCAAAGAGCCAAGTCCTTTGTGGAACACCTACTCCATTTCTCCAAGCCTACACTCCTATTTCCTATCCCCTGTGTTTGAATAATAGTGTAGCAGGGCTGTGTGCTTCCTGCAAGTTTGGGTCCCATGCACAAGAAGCTAGAATTCTTTGGAGGTCTTCTTTCTAGTACCAATTGCTCCAGACCTTGCTGAGGGTTGGCACTGATAATCTGTCTTCTGTAATAAATGCTTTTATAAGTACCCAGTAGCTAGCTATTAATTTTGAAACTCAAGATGTGAATAGCTAAATCAGCTCTACAGAAACACAGCTATAAATGTACAGAAAAAAATTGGCAGAATGAAACTGCACTTCAGCTGTTTAAGTAGACAAGTAACACGTTGAATACACCTTCATTAAGGAAGTTGACACATGCAATTTGACTTAGGAAGCAGCAGTTTTATAGTGCTCATGTTGTTGTGATCTGCACTGCAACCTCATTTTCCTGCAGAATTGGATTGGAAATAGCAGAGCTGTAGGTCTCCCTGCCCTGTAACAGCAGATGGGGTCTTGTGATGGGTTACAATTAGTTTGATTCACATGGAGGATGTGGCTGATTCATCCTGCTAAAAATGGCCAGGGGAGCGAGGAAACCAGTGAGCAGGACTACATGGATGACTTGTACGTGCCAATCAAAACTCATATCGACTTAGCAGTCTAACAACCTTTCTTGAGGGTTTTTGTGTTTGTTTGTTTTTTTAAAATTCCTGGTAGCATTCTATCATTAGCAGAATAGGCAGTCATTAGCCAACAGTTTCAGCAGAGGGGTCGGTCAGTGGCTGGCTTTCCCATTGCCTCACAGCTCTCTGCAGGGCAGTGTTGAATAACCTGTGCTGCTGTGTCCTGTTACCTCTCATTAAAAAAGGCTGAGGCAACTGATTTGTAATTACTCAAGGACAATGAAGTTACTGGTGAGCAATATTTGTACTTTTAATGAATTATCTGTCATGAAATTTCCAAGACCATTGCTCTGGCTTCCCAGAAGTTGTTAGATAAATGAAAGGTAAAGTGGCTACAATATTCACATCCTGTGCGGGATAAAGAATTGTGGTGGTGTTACAGCCCTTTTGCAGGACTCTGCTGTCATAGTTCAAGGTAGTCTGTACCTTTGATTACTCAACTTCTTTTTGAGTAGCTTTCCAAGTTTCTGCACTGTCTTTGTGCTTCTGGCAGGGAGAAGTCCTGCTAGTCATCATCTTCACATACTGGTTCCTGAGTAAAAAATATTGGTGTTTTTCCTCCACAGGTCTAACTGGAATTTAGCCCTACTCATGAGCTACAGAGTATAGCAGAAGCTGAAGTAGCAGGAGATAAATTATTGCAGAAGAACATATTTATTTATGTAAAGAATCAGAGAAAAAAGAGTTAAAACCAAGGGCAGTCCTATATTAATATTTTTGTTAATATCAATTTCATATTCTGTAAATTAGGTCCCACTTGTCTCAGGGCTCTTCTCCACTGTGTCTGGATGCAGCAACCTAACCCCTTGCTTCTGTCTCAGAGTGCCCTAAATCTGATTTTGCTGGGTTTGTTTTTACCTATTGTGTTCCAAAACTCTACCTCTCTCCTGAAACACCTCATTAAGCCTGGTACAATTTACATCTCTTTAAGATAGAGATGAAATTTCAACAGTGGATTTAGAATATTTGACAATCAGCATTTAAGTTAGAATCACTGCTCATTTCAGTAGACAGAAGTAAAATCCTTCCGAATGGAATTATCTTTTTCCTCTGTGTTGCAGAAAATGTGACTGTGTATGTATATGACAAACAAGACCAGGTTAGACCTGGTGTTAGCCTTTGTATTCCCCTAAATTTAAGCAGAGCAAAGAAAGCCTCTTCCTGCAAAGATGGATAAAAACAACGTGGGTGTATTTTCAGTGTCCAGGTAGTTGGCCATTTTGGGTTGGAATGGATACATTTACACAGGTGTAGTCTGACACGCATCCTATGCTTGGAAAGACCTGCCAGTCTAGCTTGTATCTGAACCAAACTTGCAAATACTGATTTTTGCTGCCAGCATCACAGGAAATACTTATTAAAATTGTAAAGACATCTCCCACACTTTTTCAATTTGAGACACAAACCTGCAGAATCTGCCTCTCTAATTCTGAACTGCTTTTTGAGGATTTGCTATTCTAGTTCAATATCAGATGCAGTCCCATTGTTGGCTATGAAGGGGTGTTGCAATCCAGGGTACAGTCATCTTTTCCAAACCATCAGAGGGGGCTTATCTGTGTCAGTGACTGCCAGTAATGGCTAGTGAATATATAAATGAGGGGATCTTCCTTTTTTTTTTTCCTATTGTATTTGGGAAGAAAAAAAATTAAGTTCACAAGTACATTTCTAAGGAAATGTACTTTAAAAGTAGCTAAAGTCACTTATCTTGTGCTTTATGCCTCGCACTGTACCTCTGATCTTGAACAATGAAGATGCCTGTCTATTGTGTCTTGTCACTTAAATATTTATGAGTGGTGAGCTCTACATCGGTTATCATCATGCATTTTCCATACAGCACAGCAACTAAGCAATACTACAAAGCCAAGCTAATCTTCAGAGCTGGCTCTTGACATTTTCTGATTAATATGCATTGTCCTTTTGAGGGCTAAACCCTGCCTGAGGACACACACATGAAACGATTTCTCTGTTCTGTCAATAGACAAGGAATGTGCATACATATCCTGGTAAAACAGAACAGGGTCAATAAGCCTCTTCATCCAAAGTATTCCAAGGGTACTGAAAATTAGTCTTTTGACCCTTTCTTTTAATTAAAGAGAGTTATCGTAATAACAATAGGAAGAATAACCACTATTTCTCTGCAGTGGACCTTACTCCAGAATCAACTACTCCTTCCTCTCACACGCTTTCTGTTTTCTCCTTTTTTTTTTTTTCTTTCCAGGAAGCCTCTTGTGTATGGTGAGCTATCAGATGGAAGGTGACTGATCTATTAGTCCTGGTCTCTTGAGCACTGATTTGTGGCTGCTCTCATTTAGTCTGTAACACAGACTGCACTGTGTCACTTCTGCACAGAGAAATGACAGAGATGGCTGAGTCAGAGCAGGTAAAGTTCTTGGAAATTCAAAAAGAAGAGTGAAAGATGAGACAGAGCAAGTAAGGGCAACTTTTTTTTTCATATTTTGCTTGTATTTGATAATGTTTATTTTTATCCACGCATTGTTGCTCTGGACCCAATGTATAATCAGTCATGTAATGGGATAAATTGATGTGCAGTCACACAGAGTTATTTTTACTGAAGCATATAAAGGTGTATAATTTTTGCTATATAAAGAATGCTGAATAACAGAGCTTTTTAGTGTTGGAATTTTTTTTCCCAGAATATGCTAATGGCCAAACATATGCACACAGTTCCGGAGAAAACAAAGAAATACACAAGCATTAAATACTAACAGCTGCTCTGTTCAGGCAGCAGCCACATGCTGTCCTGTTTTATAAAAATTAATTGGAAAGACTTCCACCCAAAATAATCACGCCACTTGAATTTTTAAGAGCCAATTCAAAATGTTTTACTTTCAGAGGAATGACTTCCTACAGAGTTCAGATCTAGATTTTTTAATAAAAATGCCTGCTCTGTATTGCCACACAGCGGGAAATGCAAAGCCCAAAGTGATCACCAGGAATCACCAGTTCTAGCCCAGCTCTTTCTGGGGAGTCAGAACAAATTCATCTAGATGGTAGAAGAAAAATCTTTTTCTAAGTGTCCTTGATATACTTTGAGTATGGAGAGCCTGTAGATTAATTTCCCTCAGGTTCTTGCTCCAGTGAACAAGGAAAACAATTTTATGCGTCTTTGTTCTAGAAGCAGGGGGTTAGTAGCAAATTAAAGCAGGTGAGCTTAATTTAATGGTTTTGTGTATGGAGGGTGAGGTGGGATGTCTTATGAACATTATTTGAGCATATCAACATTATTTGTCATGCTCAATACCCTCGTTTCTACATTATGGCCTCTTGATTGAGGCCCTGTTAGTCTTTCAATTTTTACAATAGCAACTTTGATCTTTCACAAGCATGTCATAAATTTTAAACCTCTAATCATTTTTGCTGATCTGCTTTGGAGGGGCCTTCCAGTTTTCCTGCATTGTTCATTTGTGCATGAAGCCACTTCACAGACCAGTTGCATTTGTGAAGGATTTTTTCTCTATGTTCTTCTATATACATGCACATGTATCTAACTGTATGTACATCATTTGTCAACAAATCATTTACCCAGATAGTGAGGATGTGCCTTTCTCATCACAAGCTTGGCAGTACAAATAAGTAATCAGCAGGGCCACAGATAACCTGAGGCAAACATCTCAGCCTCAATAAATACCCTTTGTGTTAGTGCTCCCCCCAATCCTTGTCACTTACTGTTGTCAAAACCCCTTGTAAAATGGATTTTGAAATGTTTGGAACATAAAAAACATAATATATTACTAAGGCTTATTTTTCTTTTACTATTTCAGCAGTAAGTATCTTCTTACAGGTGTCAAGCAGCTAGATGCATAATATGATTTGAAGTGAGACTATTTAAAGAACACTTGTCATCCACATTTGTACTTTTCTATTTCCATTTGAGACTTTTGGCATTGTATGTGTTCTATAGGTAGCATCTCAACAGTTTTCACTAGCTTATTCTTCAGTCCTTCACTACAGAAATGGAATGGCCATTCAACAGAATTGAGCTACAAAGGTTTTATTTTGGTTGTTAGGCATCATGTTTGTTTATTGGTTTTGAAATCTGCACTTCTTTCCCCGCTTCATTTTCCTAGCTTGAGAGTGGGGGATCTTTTGTTTAAAATTTTAGTGACAAAAATGTCAGCAGACCCCACTGATGACAGGGGTTTTTTTCTCATATGAAACACATGTTTATGTAGGCAGATTGTCCAGATAATCATCTAGAGGAGTCTAAGACCTAGCTTTACACTCCTTGCTTTGAAAGATAGTCACAATTGCAATGCCCAGTAGTTGAGGTAAACAGAAAGGAAGGCATGAAAAAAGTCCTGGTGGACTGATGGTTGGGTACAGCCCATGAAGACAGATGAGAACTCAGCAGGAGGTTATGAAGCAGCCATGGCAGAGTTGTGACTCTTCCACTCCTGGCATTAGTAAAAGCTGCAAACAACGAATTCTTGTGCAGATGTCCCTTTTGGCTTGTTTTCACATTTTCTGCACGCTTTTGGGTGGGAGCACTACTTCATGGTCTAAGAAACTGTTGCCACCTGACAGTCATAGGTCACTCACATATGAAGGAACTTGCCTCACCAATGCCTTTCAGCAAGCCACTTAAATTGTCTACGCATTTGTTCTCATATCTATTGATGGGGTTATAATAGCCACTAATTTTTTTGCATTAAATAGGTGGCTATGCTACATCAAGGTGTTCAGTGGTCTACAACTGCCTCATATTAAAGCATTTTGACTTTCTGTCACTGGAATAGACCACACAGAACATGTTCATTTGAGCAGCTGTCAGCAGTGTAGATATAAAGTATACCTACAAAGATTGGGAGCTCCTTCCCTTGCACATACACCTACTTAGATACTGAGACCTTTGTCCCTGTTTATTTCACTTCCTTATGTTTTGGGAGTTTAATCATGTCTTCTGGAACACAGTGCTCTGTTCTTTACAAAACTCTTCTCTGAGGCTTGCACACATAGAGGTGGCAACTGGGTTTTAAAAGAAGCAGCATGATCTGCAGTATATATCACAACTCAGAAGAAAACCTAGAAACCATATTGAGAGACAGATGCTCCCTCAGATATTGAAGTTTTTGTTTCTGGATACTAGCTTTTCATCTGTGAAATGTGCATTGGTCTGACAACTTTTGCTGCTCACTCAAGGAAATAACTAGCTGTACCACTTAATTTAGAGAACCATTTAATTTGCAAAAAAAGTCATTGTGTCTATTTGTATAAACCTGAAGGTTTCATCTTCTTTTAAGAGTGTACTCAGGCACATTTAGATCCACTCAGGTTACAGCATTATCTGGAGGCAACAGCTAAACAGAGCCACATGCTTAAATAATCTTCATTCTAGACTGTCTTAATTTTTTTGTTCTATAGTCTTGAACATTAGTTTAAGTGAATGGGATGTCAGTTCATATGAATGGAAGATTCTTCACATTTTGATGTGTAAAACTGTAAAGCAAATATAAAAAGTATACTCTTCCCATTTGGAGAGATTATTTTCTGTTGCCAACATTTAAAGAGAATTTAAAAGACTGGAAGCTGATGCTTGACCAACTAGATTTTGAGCTGACAGTCCTGTAATGAAATTAGCAAACCCAGGAATGTATGTGTTATCTCCTGGTACTTAATGAAATAAGCAGCATGAAGTTGAGTTCCTATTCTTTACAATAAGAAGTGATTTCTCTTTTTGCTTGCCATTAGGTTTTCCATTCTTCCACTTACTTCTGGAAGTAGTAGAAGTTCCATTTATTTGGAATACATATTCTGTACAAATTAATTTATAACATGTTCCTATTTGGGCACTTGTTAATCAAGGTATGTGAATTGGGAAACACTCTTGAGAATTATAGATTCCTTGAAGCAGTGACTACCAGAATCAGTTCCCACTACAGGAAGTGGCAGCTCTGCAAGGAAAACACTGCATTGCAGATAAAGGTAGACATCAAAGTCAAGATTCTGAGTGCATGGAATGGTAACCACAGGAGTGACTTACAAATCTTAACTTGCAACAAGATTTTTATTAAAGTAACAGCATAATAACAAATTTAATAACCCTCCTCTTTTTAAAAGTGTATTTGGATTCTGAAAGCACTCCTGCTTTTATGAAAGCAAAGTGCTTTTTAAAACCATACATTGGGTGACTTATCCTGTACTGACTCACAATTAATTGTTCTACAAACATGTTTGTTGAGGCTGAGCGCTACGTACAAGACAAGCACCTTAAACTGAGTTGCATAATTTTAGCCATTATGAGTTATGCATGGCAATAACCAGGATAATACAGTGAGAAATATACTGCTTTTACTGCAGGCCATTTCTTTGGAGCTCATCTTGCAGGCATAGCACAAGGAGAAACAATCTTCTACTTTTTCAGTGCACTTTCCCATTTTTCATTTCATTAGCATTTTTTCACAAATGCTATTTTCTACTGCAATTCATCCAGCAAGCATTTCTCTTTTCCTTTCCATTCCTTTCATTTTGATAGCTCTTGCACTCATCTATTTTTAGAGGGGTTGTAAGCATACAAGCACACATAAATACGCCTTCTATCTCACATCTCTTTATTTTATGTGCCTTTCATTTGAGTTCAACCTACGATTTCTTCATAGATTCTCAAGCTTCAAATCATACAAAGCACAGATAAAAGTAGTTCATCATATGGAGATGCCAGAAGCTAACCATGCTATGTCTGGGTGACTCAGTACTGAAAAGGATGAGTGACATAAGCATTTATAATGTCAAATTTTCCCTGTAATTGGAAGCAGGAGATAATTTCCTGTGGCTTGTTCTTTTCTTCTCTGTGGCCTGCTGACAATACCACACAATGATATTTCTATAGTTGGGTTGTAAGGTGGTTATGAGTATTGCTGAGGACTGAAGTATAATCAAGTGCTGCATCCATCTGCAGGGAATAAGTTCAGTGGAACTTGCTTGGAGCCCAGAGCTAGGTTGGCTGCTGCCATGTCCTCTTATAGCATATGTTTGAGATGGTGTCTGTGTGTGGTTTTTTTTGGGGATAACTAATCCTCCTCCACTGACTATAGAAAGATAGCCTAGAGCAGACAACCAATTTTTGTCCTACTGAAGTTGTAAGATGAGTAACCACACTGCTCCACAAATGCTATGGGTCTTACTCAAGTCACGTGGGTGTTACCAGTGCTACTGGCCAGTTTCGTATGCACACAAGTCTGTCTAGCCATTCCATTTGCTTAAAATCAAATAGGTCCACATATTTTGTAACTTTCTGTGGGTCCCCAAAAGAAAAATAATGAGTTCACCTATCGTAATAGTAAAAGCCTTAACATTTTTGTCTGGATTTAGTGGTGGAATGTGCTCCTATGAGCACAGCTATGCATGAAATGCAGATGCTTGTGACCGTGTTGCAGCGCTTGTTGGTGCCAGCCAGGGTTGTTTTGTTCATTGCCATTACAAAAAGTGCATTCACAAAAAACCTTGTTGGTGTTGCCCACCGAAACACAGGAGATTAATTTTATCTATATTATAGGCCTTAATAATTTTCTGAAAACTGCAGTTTTGTTTTCAAATGACTACTTGAAGCAAACACTTCCTGCAATTTGTATGAATTTGTTACAGCTACATGTTATTAACACACAGAAGTAAATCCAATTGAAACATGGCAAATCATATCCAAGAATGTAATTTCAGACACGCACAGAAATTCCCCAGTAGAGATCATTATGTAGACTCTTACCTCAACAAAAGCCTTGATCAGGCAGCTGGGTCGTACAATGAGCAAATGCAAAGAGCCACATGGAATAATCACTGTTGTCCAGATTGTGAAGCCATTCCATTGAATCTAATCCCTGCTCAAGGCACAGTGGTCTCTTTGATCACACTCCAGCCCTTTCTTCTCCAACTTGAGCCTGCCCCAGCTGAAGCCCATCCTATTACTACACTCCATTTTAGTATACTGATAAATTAAAAGATATGATGACAGAGATTGAAATTTAGGAATTTGCAATGCAGTCTTTGGTTTTCAACAAACTAGAAATTTATTCTGCTTTGTAAATGACTCTAAACCATGTCTCTTGCAGCGCTGAGCAGCTTCTATTTTACCTGTATAGAAAATTTGACTCTGTCACAGGAGAAATGAGGACACCTGTTCTAGGCAACAAAATGCTATCTATGGCTTCATTGCCAGGGGACTGTACAGCTGAAATGACAGGCATAGGATAAATGTATTTACTTGATAGGTTAAGATGGTATAAAATGTCCTTCATGGCCCTGGGGTGGAAGATGTAGGGCAAATGTAGACTTCTTCCTAGCTGCAGAGAGTAGGGAAAGCAGTATTCGCCTTGGACAACTGCAGAGAAGCAAGGGTCAGCCACACAAAATATAAGTAGTCAGAAGCAACTCTGTATAGCTCAGTTTCCTCAGATGTAAGAGGAGGAACTAGGAACGAAATCTGCTTATAGTCTCAGCTATGCTGGGATGTAAGCACGGATGTTTTGATTTGGGTCATTGTATCATGTCTTATGCAGAAAGCCATTTCTACTGGAAATTGATAGATCAGAGGAAGTTCATCCTATTCAAAGTTATATTGAAGGGCTTAAGCTCAGCTGCACAACTGTCTTCACAAATAAAAAGGAGGCCAGTGCTCAGTGCCTCTCAGAGATGTGCACGTGAGAGGGCCCTCTGAGGGGAACAGAAGAATAGGCAGGAAGGGGTGTGCAAAGCTATCTTATGACTAATTGCTCTTTGCAGCTGCAGATAGACACGTGCTTAATTATCTGCTATATGCATGCAAATTTGGTTGCTGTCACTAGAGTCCAGATGTTCCCTTCCATTATACTAAGTACAACAAACAAAAGAAAAAGGGTCAGAGAACAAAATAAAAGGGGCCAGGAGTGGCAGCTTCTTGATGTTTTCCTTCCTGGCATACACTCAGCTGGCTGACCATTTTTCTGAACTCCCCATCACAGACAGAGATTTGTGAGCTCACAGAGAGGGGAAGCCTGAGAAAAGCCATTCCTTTCAGCACTGGGAAAGGGATGCAGGCAGGCACTCAGCCCCACAGCCCTACCCTGGATTGAGAAGAAGCTGGGACACCTAGAATGCCACACAGGCACACAGGAGCAGCCCAGGAGGGTGGTACCAAGTCTTGGGTTCAAGGGGTCAGTGGCTGCACTCCTTGTTGCAACCACATAACCTAAAATCGTTCAATGAAGTTAACAACAGTTTCTAATAGCTTCTCTGCTGTAGAGACTTCTCTTGGCAGGCATAAGTACTCTCTAAACAGTACCAAGACTTAGTTTTTCCTGCATACCTTTTCTTCTTCAACTATAAGGTCTTTTTCTTTCTACCCATCCTCTAGGTTTGTATCTCGTTTTAAAGCATTTTTTGCACTGATAAAAAAACGCTAGTATTTCTTCACAGAAAGTGAACTGTAATGTTCCTAGTTTTAACTCCTTGCAGCAAAGTCCTTTCATAAGGTCTATGCATTGTGTCCCCAACATTTGAAACAATAAGCTACACAAACACAACCAGATCCTCTTCTCCTATCTGTCCAAATCCAGGAACAATAAAGCAATGTCGATTTATACCAATCAGGCGCCTGGCCTTTATTCTGTTTGATGGCATTCAGGGTCTCTTTGGAAGATTTAACCTATTCATTCCATTTTAATTAAATAACAGTAATGACCAGTAGTGGTTTTGTGGTGTCTGTTTTGAATTAAATTTGTGCTGAGCATGTATGTAATGTTGATTTGTTTTATCTTTTGTGATAAATGCAATATACATAGATTCAGGGATCACATGTCCTCTTAAGTGGCTCTGCTTTGGGAACATTACCTTCCTTTAACATGGCAATATCAAGTTACCAGAATCTGACTAAATACAACAACCAGTCCAAAATTTTGTCCTACTCTTCTGCATGTAGGAATAAGGAAATTGCCCGAAGAGTTTTCTTTCCTTTTGGCCTGGTAAAGCCACAGTGGGATGACTGCAGTTACTTTGGATTTTGAGCAGCATGGGGAAGAGCTGAGCCTCAGTGGGGTCTTTGGCATTCAGGCTGGATGGCTCACAGCAAGCGTTTTGAGATCTTCCCCCAGCACTGCCTTCATCACTGACACGCATCAGGGAGCACTGTTTATCTGCTTGGTGTCCTTGCTTCCACCCTTCTTGCTGATGCAAATACCCTTTTTGTTTGTGTAAAGTTTCCTTCTATGTCTATTTGCATTAAAAGCATTATCTTAGGTTTTATGGAGACTGTGTCCTGCCCTTTATTACATAACAAACAGATTTAATCAACAGTAACAATTCTCTATAAACCTTGTCAATATCTTAGAATACATTTTTTATAAACTGTATATAAGATCTACTGCATGTTTCGATAAGGTCTGTGAACCAAAGTCCTGTGAACTGTTTCGATCTTTCCACTAAGCCGCTGAACTTTGGATCGTGCCTATCATGTTTTCCTGGAGAATTGCTCAGAGTGCTTTTCTCTTTTACTGCTTAGGTTACTGTCCCTGGGGATATGTCATTACCTTTGATTTAAATGAGTACAGAAAAGGGAAAGTTAGAACTTTATTACTGATCTGACACCTTGTTCTCAGGTAAATTTTATTAGTTGAAGCCCTTGACCTTGCCAGAGGAGTCAGTACCAGGGCATATTACTGGCTCTCCAGGTTTGTAGTATCAGGACAGTAATTCTGATCAGAAAGTAATCTGAAGGATCTAGAATTAAGATTTATGGCAGGTACTGCTACCCAACCATGTAATTCCTCTGTTAAGTGCTATCCTCATGCTGATAGATTTTGGCTTATTATGCTATTAACACCTTGTTAACTAAAACGATGTCTGCAAGAGCTGGCTGGACACAGTAATTTATTTCTCTATCTTTTAAAATCCTTTATCCTTTTCTTCTTTATGTCTCCAGGCATCAAAAACAGATCTGAACAATTTTTTTCTGGATGGAAATTCTAAGAGTTTCCTTCCATATTTCCCTAGTTTTGGCCAGGACAGAGTTAAATTTTGCAGTTGCTGAGGGAGCATGGCTGAAGGGGCATGGATAGGTGGTTATTCCATACCACCTCATGTCATATACCAAGAGTGGGGTAGGGGACTCTGGCTTCTGTGGAGAAGGGAGGCGCTTCTGGTTGAAAAAACCCTGGCAGCATTGTCTGCCATGGCTTGTTGTCTTTGTGGTCCACAGTGAGCATCTTTGCATGTGAATCAACCTCGCTTTCTATACAGTCATTATTAATATTGTTGCTGTTACTGTTCATTTTCTTATCTCACTGCTGTTTCCGGTAAATTGTTCTTTTCTCAGCTTTTGTGCCCCAAATCTCTACTGCCCCTGCCGGAGTGGGAAGGGGGAGAGGAAGGGAGGAGCTGGTGAGTGTCATTGTGGTTTGGGAGAGTCCCTGTGGGGGCACTGAACTGTGGAGTACCATTTCTAAACCATGACACATTAATTTATAAATACTTGACATACCTATGAATGTAATTATTCATTCTTACCAGTGCATAGTCCTCCTGTGACAGGAATCTTAAGACATTGGCTCCCACACAATGGAGAAATCTGTTGTTGCTCCCAGTTTAAATATAACTGAACAGAGACAAAAGAGCATGATGCCAACTATCTTCCTTTTTATTCTGTGTGATAATGCAGCAGTGCTCCATCTTTCCCATGGAGTGAGTGACACCTTAACAAAGAAACTGTTTCTCATGGAACATTTCACATGCGCTTCACATTTGGAACAACCTGTAGGAAACACAGTAACTGGCTGAGGTGTAAAGAAATGATAGGAGCGTGTTTAAAGAAGATCTTATGCTATCAGCTGCAAAGCAGGAGACACAGTACAATATAAACAGGTCATAGTTTGGTTTCATTGCTACGGAGGATCCCCTAAACTCACAGCCAGAAGACAAAAACTCATTGGTTATTGTGATTGCCATTCTTTATACTCAGACAGTGTTTCATTGCAGTTCAGGCAATGACCAGCCTCTTGCAATTTTAAGATGTCTGGGGCAGCTGCACAAAAGATGTTTATGTTTCTGCCTTGCAGTCCTAATGCCTCCAGTGAAGCTATAATACTGTACTATGGGACCATTCCCTTTAACCTCCCTTTTGCCAGGGATGTCCATTTAATGTATTTTTATAAAATGCAGACAGATTTACAGAAGATTGTGTCCGAAATTTCCTTACATCATTAGAGAAAGATGCAGGTTTTTGGTTTTTTTAAATGAGGAAACCACAAAGAGAATAGTAAGAGGCAAAGAGCATGGCAAGAGTCCATTACAAAACCATTTATAGTGTTTTCACTAAGACTGCATTTTCCAGGCTATTTTATGAGGGGCAGAAAGGAAGAAGATGGGAGAAAATACCCCAAATAATATAAAAATACAATATATAAAAAATATCCACAGAGGACTTATGAAGAGGGAAAGAGGATGGAAAGCTAAAATGAATTGGCTCACAGGTGACTCAAAGAAGTGGTTACAAAACCAGAGAAAGTTAGCTTGCCAAATTCTTGTTGCTGCTGACAGTGTAAAAGGTCAATGCCTCTGTGTTTTAAATGAAAGCTCCACAGTAACAAAAGCACAGACCCTTAAGCTCAGGTACTGAAAGACTGTTAAAGACTCTTAAAGTTTTAACTAGAAGCTTTTGTTATTAGAAACTTAAGTTACAGTCATTTAAAAGCAGTGAAAAGGCAATATGTTTTCTTTTTTATATATATACATGCTTTTTTTTTTCTGCAATGAATGTGTATTTCCTTCTACAGTGCTCTGTGATCTATTTAATTTCATTTGCTCTCAGTTCTCAGTGTAAGGCTTTCTGTCTTTCAGCCGGTAATCTGGCTGTGGTTTGTAGTTATAATAAATAGAAACTCACAGACCCTAGTGTCATCCACCTCAGATAAAACGATCCTATTAAATCTAATCCAAATCAACTGGATGAGAACCCTTTGCCCTTGATACTTATATGGACAAGAGAGAGATTTGATGCTAACAATACCAATGTGGTTTAATCTAGAGTGGAAATCTTCTGCTTTCTATAATTGATTTGGGATTCAGAAGAACCCTAACACACTGCTTAAGAGTGTGGGTTTTTTAGCCATGCACTCTCAGTGTAATGAGCAAGACATTTGATTAGTATAATGACTATAGAATAAAATGTTACAGGGAAAGCCTCTCCTGTGTATTTTATTCTAACATAGGAATTGCTAGTTTTGGGGGCACACCTGAAATGCTACCACCAAAGGAGGCAAATAATTCATAGAAGTTGTTGTCAAATGGCAACATTGAGGATGAAAGCCTTGGAACTACTACTTCTAACAATTAAAAAACCCCATGACACAGTGTCCATGTGGATTTCTTCAATAATAAAAACTCTTCATTGATTGAAACAGGACCACGTTTTTCCTCATGTAAAGATCATCTACTGGACTCTATCCTTGAGGGTCCCTTCCAACTCAAAATAGTCTGTGATTCTGTGAAAAAGCTTTTTACTAAGTGTTTTACTAAGTGATATAGATCTATCTATGAGAAAGTACAAAACCTGAAACTCTAGTTGGCCTTATTCATTGTCCCAACTCTGGAAGAAATAGAACTGAAAAAAAAATGTGGGGGGGGGAAAAAAACAACCACAAAGAACCTTAAAACCAAAGAGACTTTCCTATTTTTTTGTTGTGCAAAAGTAGTATTGTATTATAATTAATACTTACTGATTGACAGATCTTACATTTACTCAAGTCTTTGTACATTTTTCATTTTTTTTTGTCAGCATTAAAACTACTTCTGATAAAATAAAATCCAATGGAAGGGAATTGAAATCCAGGGCTGGCTCCAGGTTATGAAGCAAAAATCTTTGCCATGGTTTTTTTGTTTTGTTTTACTGAAGGGGGGTAAGGGAAGAAGGAAAAGGGTTTTTTTGTGATTTGGGTAAATCTGCTTCCTCTGATGAGCATGAGATAGGGAACTTCTCTAGAGAACTGCATGATAAAATTTAACTGTTCTTCCTTTCTCCTTCTGGAAACTTTTAGTGTCAACTCAGGCCAGTAAATTAATTTAGTATTTTCACAGTTGTGGTCACCTGAGTATTTGAGCAGGGAGCTTTATAAGTAGAAAGGATTCAGTTGTTGCTATCACAGAAGATGATTTCTGAACCCATCGCTTCCAGCCTGATGGGTTTTTCTGTCCCATGTTGCTGTACAGGAGAATATGTTTCTGCAGAGCATCTCCAGAGAGAGGGCTCTGCCATTACATGTCAATCCTTTGCTCCCTCTGAGGCCTCAACCCTGGCATGCACCCCATTCCCACCAAAACTGGCTTTAGACTGAAGAAACCTCTGCATGGACATATATTTGCCTGTAAAAGAGCTGCCATAGAAGTGGAAGCAACACAAGATTTGGTGTAAACAGCTTTCTGTCATTTTTGCCACCCTGCAAAGCTGGAAAGGATCTGCAAAGCTCCAAAAATTTGACAAGGGATTAATGACCAAAGCCATGACGACTATTGATCTGGCATCTGCTTCTATTAGTCCAGCTTGCACCTCCTTTCAAACACGCTGAGGACACACTGCTGCACATTGAGAAGAAGGCAATGGAAAGCAGGTGCATTAGAAGTGAAGGAGAATATGTCTGCATGCCTCCCTACATTGAGGAGCAGCCTTAGAAAACGTTTTCATTTTGCAAAATAGGGCTGGCATCAGGGCACGGGGGGAAAAAAATCAAAATGCTGATTCGAAATGACAGTGGAAAAAGAAGAAATGTCAAGTCTATTCAGTCCAGCCCTCTACTCACAAGAATAAAGCAAACTGGGTTCCCTGCCCTCCACTATGGGTCACAATCAGGTACAAAATAAAGATAGGAATATCAAAGAAAACAGTTTTGCTGGGTTAGTCCTGTAATTCATGCTACATAATTGTAGCAGATGTAGCTGCTACAATTATCTATTTTTGATAAAACTTTTCTTCATTTCATTAAGAAAAAATTGCTTTTGGAGGAGACTCTCTGTCTCTGAAGATTGCAAAAAAAGGACTCTCTTTTGGAGATGTTTAGATAACCAAATTGTGATGAGCAGAGATGATGGACACCTGCTTATTCAGGCAAATCAGCATCTCAAACCTACAGAAATATTGCACAAAGCAAGCAGGATTTAGCAGCTTCTAAAAAGCACATAAAAACCCACCAGGTTAAAACAACCAAATAAGAAAATGAATGGTTTTAGGAACATACTGAATTTATTTGGTCCCACAATTCCTAACTTTGTAACAAAACCCCAGAGTTTCACTCCTTAAAGTGCTTCAAACTCCATTTATATTATTATTATTACTTTTAACATCAATGTACATTTCCGTATAAACAACAATCCAAAGAGGTTTATATTTTTATAAAATTCTTTATATTAATGGATCAAATTTGCTCTCAAGATGACCAACATTAAGGCAAATTTCCAAAATTAACACACTGGAGCTGCTCAAGTCTCTGCTGTTGTGGGTGAGAGCAAAATTTGGCCCTGTAGGGTATATGCAATTATATTTACTGCATATATCTCAAAAGGCACAATGGATTACCTTGAAAATCAATAATATTTAAAAGGGAGTTTATCAAAGCAAATACTTTCCATTTGCTTTGGCACTGTCCACATCCAGAGGATGCAACTCTTCACCAGCTGTTCAGAACAAGCAGCCTGATACTGATCAGCAAAGGGGAAGCCACACATTTCTCCTGCAGACACTGCCTGATGTGTGCACGACTGTAACAGCAGAGTTACTTCTCTGGGCACCCATGCAAATTCACTACGCCATGAACCTCTGAAATTCTCCTGATGGAGACATGTTTGTCATTGATGTTAATATTCCGAAGACAGCCAAAAAATGGGTCTTTAACTGGAAGCCATGGGGCGTCCAAGTTTGCTACAAAAAACAAGGTGGAAAAATGAAGTTAATAAAATAACAATTATTTTAAAGAACATGAGTTATTGCAAGGCTTTCAAAAGAGGGGGAATGATACAGGACTACATGAATGGATGGAAGGGACCATCATTTTGGAAAGGAAAAATATGAAAAATTAAGAAACAGTATTACCTGGAATTTTGCCAAAGTAGAGTGGCTGATACACACGTCTGGAAGAGGGTTGAAGTTCAGTGGTATAGTTACTCTGTGTGCCCACCTCTAGCTGCACAGTGTTCTCCTTCTGGGAGACTGCAAAGAAGCAAGTAAATGAGAACTTTCTCTCATCCCTATTAAAGAATCAGCTAGATATGGCACTATTTTTAAATAGCATCTTTCTTGAAATGTAAGGCATAGAGAAAACAGATTTTATTTTAATTAGGAGTCAGACTGACAAACTGAGGTCATCTAGGGCTTAACAGAGCCCACCAAAAAATCTTATGTAAAGCCTTTAATTAACACAAGACACTTACATTGTTCTAAACCATATTCTCAGACTACACAGAAGTTAAATGATTAGTAAAAATTTGGAGCTGCAGTGCTCTGTGCCCACTGTCCCTTCCAAGTTTCAGAAGAAATGGTATGTACAATGTACCTGCAATGGCATGCCACTGTCCATCAGACAGAGGTTTCTTAGGTGTGACTGATGTCAGGAATTCTCCAGCACCACTATTTCCAGAAGCCATGACCTGTAAAGAAGTTACCTATTAAGCTACTGTGACAAAGAACAGGAGCAACAGGGTCAGTCAGAATTCCCCCTGCTGAATGAGGGCAATACAGCTGAAATCAAAACAGTCTATACCCACCTTTCCTTCTTTCATATAAATAGTCAAGTAGCTGTCTTGCTTGCTTCCAGCATGAAGGAGTATACCTGTTGAACTCCTTGGTCGAATGGTAAATACAATCCTGAAATCCAGGCCCATCAGCAAATTACCTGTGGGGAATTAAACAGTGAGGAGAGAAGTGATCATAAGAGGAGATAATTGGAAAACCATGTAAAAACAAATAACCCATACACATATACACTCCAGACATAACTCCATATACCATACTCTCTACACAGCTTACCAATGGTGATATATCCTCCTTCATTAAAGAAATAAATCCCTGTGTCTATGGGAACATCCAGACATGGAAGTACACCGTTTTTTTGCTGAGGTGCATTCATGACTCTTCCATTCACCTTAAGAGTCCTCAGGCAACCCTTGAAACTCTTCACTGGTATATTCTGAAAGCATATTTCAAAACATGAACACTAAAGCATTATGGTTTTTCTTTTTAGTAATAATACTAAACTGGTTCTTTTGGACTGCTGGACTATTGAACGCCAACTGGCACTAAAGGCACCTACAACCCATCTCTGATGCAGTGAAAAGGTATTCCAAAATTCTAAAAAAGTGCTTGAAACACAGTAAGGGTTGATTCTGAGCTAACATGACTCCTGCTTGTAGAACAGATGCTTCCCAATGATGTGTAAAATAAGACAATGCAAGAGGAATTGTGAATCCCAAGTACTCCTTCCCTTCCTAAGTCTGTTTATTTAAATCTGATTTTATAAATTGCCCTGGATCATTAATTGTCCCATTATTACAATAGAAATAATATGTATTTCAGATTGCAATCCAGTTGTACATCTATAATTCCTTAATGAGAATGATTTTTTTGTTTCTTTACTGATTATTGCTTTAGTCCACTGAGGTAAATGTTCTGCAGAAAGATGGTATTTCTGCAATTAAAAATGTGAGTTTGGTCTTCTCTATTTTAAGGAATAAAAATGAAAACAGTATATGGTTGTCATCAGTGCCTCAGCAGCATATGGAAAATATGGGTCCAGATGAAGGCTGTGTGCACAGGTAAGGAAAAAGATCTGTAATGAACCACTACAAACACCAGTCACAGATGGTGCCCACTTGGTGCTTGGAAATCCCCCCCCACCAAAAAGCTTTTCAGCATGGAAATCCTGCATATTAAAGACTTTCATACGTAATTAGTGCAGCATGGGGAGCGTGTGTGGGTGGATGTGTCAATTTACCTGTTTTTTCAGTGATGGCAGCCCTCCCACATAGATTAGTGGCTTAATGCTGATGGCAGAATTTGTTGCCAATCTTCTGTGCTGGGCCCTTAGACCATCAACAACAAGGCGGGCGTTCTTCCCATCTGTGGTGAAGACCACCTTTCCAGGGGGCAAACATAACAGAATAAAAAACACAACGGCCAATGAAAGCCACTGGAGATTTCCTTTGTCTTTAAATTAGACACCATATTGTTGAAATATTTAAACTGAAAATAACATGCTGGGACCATCAGTCTCAATAAGGTCTCTCAGACACCTATGGACCACATGAACTTTCAGGCATAGCAATTAATTTCCAATGACTAAACTGAGTTTCTACTCTCTTAAAAATGCAATAGGCTGTGCCTGATGAATGCTAGTTATGCTTTCACTGTGGTTCCATGCTACTTACAGTATGCCATTGCCCATCATTGTATTTAATACTGGTTTTGACTTTGATTTGTTTTCCTCCAGAGCCAAGTGAAAAGACAAAACGTCCTTTGGAAATGTGGAGAGCCATATAAGAGTCCTCAGAGCTTTCCTCCATGAAAACTATTAATCCTCTTGATGATCGAGTCCGTACATCTACAGAAAAATGTAACCTGTAGTGGAAAATAAGCATATTCAAGTACAGGTCTATTTTGTAAGTTGTTGTATCTTTTCTGTTCTCCAGTGAAACTCCATTTGTGTAATGCAGAATAGCATTTGGGTGGCATCATGGCATTACACACTGCATTTCTGAATGTGAATGAAACTTGACAGGCTTAGGAACTGGCATCAATATGCACCTTAATTGTCCACTACACCCCATTTAATCTACTCAGTTCAGGTAAATGTTTGCACAGGAAAAAAAAAAAAGCCTGAACGTTTAGAACTAACTTTGTTATGGCCCAAGACATAAGCATGAAGAAAATCCTTACACTCAGCACTCAAAGAGTCAAGCAGCTTTGACAATTCAAGTATTAGGAGGAGAACAGAGAACATTTTTCTTACCTGTCTGTAGACAACAATGGAGAAAACATGTAGGATATGAAACTATTTGGGATGCTTCCAAAGAGATATGCTTCACTGCTGTCATGTAACTGAGCTGGTATAGTGAGGTTTTGCACATCAGCATCTTTCAAATAATCAAGGTATTTTTCATTCTGTACATGTAAGACAGAATTGGAACATTTACTATACATGCACATACACAGAAACATTTTAATCAACACAGTTCAGAGTTCCCACCTGAGGCAGTCAGCAGCCTTCCCTAAATGACAGAAAAGCTGTTTTCATTCTAGACAGCTGTGGGTTTAGCACGACACTCCATCACAGTGAGAAGTTGCTTCAGATGTGAGATGGATGGAAAGTAAGAACATCTGAATCTCAGTTCCAGAAAGGATGGCTGTGCAGACAAAGCCTGGGTGACAATATGGAGCAAAGATGACAGAAACAATAAGCATACCTTGAGCATCTTAAGCCTGAGAGGATTTTTAAACTCCTGCAGCAGCATCGGTTGAAGGTTTTCATATTTCTGGCAAGCTCCGAGGGATACATCAGTCTTGCCAGTATTATTAACGAGATTTTGAACCTCCGGGAGCTGACCTGCCCTGTAGTGATGAAAGCAGTTAAGTGCTGTGACTCAGCAGTCCTTTTCTTTGGTGTAATCAACAACAAACATATTGTAAAACCATGTTCAGCAAAAAATAGATCTCCCAGTGACCCGATATTGAAGTACCAGTTTTTATTTGTCAATGAAAAATGTATATTCAATGATGGAAATAATATTTTTCCTGGTTATGCTCATTTCTTTTTGGCTATAGAATAACTCTGATGTTTTGTTCTTGACTTTTCGAAACAAAATAATTTTTGATAAAAGCTATTTAAAAACACAAATATACATATGCCCATTGAAAAAAGAAAAAAAAGACAGCAGCCTTGATTGAATAAGATTTCTGAATCAGACCACAAAACTTTATTAACTGTACATAACCAGTTTCAGATCGAGAAAATACGTCACCATCAGGTCCTGCTTCACTCTCTCCTTACATAAGATGTTCTAATGAGTTTTGTCAAGGGGCAAAGCCCATCACAAGTTCATATACAGCTTTAGTATTATAACCATATTATCATAAAGACTGTCAAAACTATTTACCATAAGTATAAAGAATCAAGTAATACTGTAATTTTCTAAGTTGTACATAGCATCTCTAATCAGTAAATTACAAAACACTTTACAACTACAAAAAAGCAACAGAGCTCCTTGCTTGTGTTTATCCATGAGAAGATTGGTAGAATTGGGAGTAGAACCTGAACTTCTTTAATGCTGGTCATTCTCCATTGACTCCATCAGACTAGCTACAGTATTAATTCTTCATCTATTTTTGCACAAAAACTTTGCAGATTTGTTTTCTGATGGGGAGGTTAATATACAGATTTCTACATTGTCTTGTAGTGCTTTAAATGATGACATAATTTGAGAAGCCTGGTCCAGTGGAAGGTGTCCCTGCCTATTGCAGGGGGGTGGAACTAGAGGATCCTTAAAGGTCCCTTCCAACCCAAACCATTCTGTGTTTCTATGACAATCAGATCAAAATGCAGTATTTTTTGAAAACTCTACACATGTATAAATACTCATAAAAACTTAGCTAACAGAAAGCCCCACTGGGACATGACTTATGACTCATGGAATGCTTTTCTTCTAGAAACACGTTTATGCATATTTTTTCTCCTAAATTTAGCCTGTGTCTCTAATCACCAAACACATGAAAAACAGAGACAGCCTAGATCAGGCTTATGATTTCTACACATTTGCTCTCACTTGTTTGTGTAACTGTTTTGGTTCTGTCAGTAGCTTTGCTCCTTTCATTACCTGCCTCCCTGAGGAGCTGTAACAACACAATCTAGCAGATCTTTTTGGATGCCATGTTAGGAAATATCCAATTCACTCTGCAGAGTTCATTCTTTGGCTAACAGACTACTAAACAGGTATGATTCAGACTGAAATTTCCTTTCAACTGAACAGCAGACTTAATTGTAACTGGATCCCATGTATAATATACCTGAATGAAAGAGTATTTGAGGGCAGCAAAGCTACACATTCATGAAGGCTTCACACATGTAGAAGAAAAGCATTATAGCAAAAAGTAATTTAATTTGATTAAAGAAGGAAACAGTCCAAAATGCATGAAACATAATTCTTTCTAGGCCAAATACCTTTGAATAAAGATGTTTGTGATGCAACCTTCAAAATTATCTCCACCAAATTTTATAGGTCTGTTTGGTCCCTGTGAGTTTGATGCCCTGGGAGAGTCAACTGTTTTTGACTCATCATCAACCATCAGACGTAATCTGAAACAAAGTGGAAAAGAAAATAAGCATGATATATAAGTAAGTAGTTACGAATCTAAATGAAATACATATGTAACAAAGAACCATTTGACATATGTGTTTTCTTGTTACATTGTGACTATGCTAGAGCTTCATTAGCTTACTTCTGGGATATTTTCAGTATGTACTTATTGACTGCTGTGAAATTGCTCTGCTTTTCTATGCTAGATAATGAGCAAGAGCTGAAGCTCATCCTTCAGTCCTACAGTTAAATCCTGGTGCAATTGAAATTCATGAAAAAGCTCTTCTTGCCAACTATGGCACAGAATTTAATTCTTTGTGTCAAAATGGTACGGCCATTATTAAGTTATAATTGCCCATAATTATAGCCATCCATTCAAAACTTTCCACTTCAACTAACTAACCTTTCATGCATTCCACAGCAAACAGTATGATTTAGGAGCTTTTCAATAAGTTTTCTCTTCTAATACCTGCATAACAGATCATTATTGAAAAAACAGACACAGTATTTGCTTCTTCCCTGGTCCTTTAACCACCTGTGTAGCAGGGACACACATGAAGGTTATGGGAAGGGGAAGAGCTCCAAAGCTCCAGCTAAACAAGCAGTCAAAAGTCACAAAACCTATAAAAGAAATGCATTTTAGGGTACAGCTGAAACATTGCAGGTACCAGAATTTACATTCATAGACTAAAAATCTCCTTTGCCTTCATTATTTAGGTATCCCTTTGCTAGAAGAGACCATTTTTAGCTATTAATCCAAAGAATGAGTCTCACAAAATTAGAATTTTCTTTCTCCAACCACAACATGCAAGAACTAGATGAAGAACTGGACTCACCTGTTTTCTCTTTTTATTACTGTCACATAATGCATTGACCCATCTTCATATTTCTTTTCCAGTTTGATTTCCTTATCTCGCATCTTTGCAGTTACAGAGCCAGGACTCAGAAAGATGGAAAGAACATCAGGCTATAAAAGAATCCCACAAAATGATCAGCTAAATAAATGCAAGAGCCTTTAGTTCTTGCTACTGCCATTAATGCAGGTCTCAGTGGTTGCCAGTAGGTAACAAATTTTCTTACACTAGAACTGCATTTCTCAGTCATCTAGTGCCAGATGTTATACCAGGTTCTGCATGACTAGCATAGCTTCCATTTCAAAATACCTCTGAATAGCAAACATTTCTTTAAAATACTTGTTTATTTTTACAAAAAGCAAAGGAGTCAGTTCTCCACTTCTCAAATGCCTAGTGTGCACTCACTTCTTAGCTCCTTCAGCCAGCCAGAATGGGGTTCTACTTAAACTTTCCTTCTTTCTGAGGGATCAGAGCCAAAACCAATCCCTTTCCTCTGGCCTATTTGGACATGGCAACATTTCTGTGTGGGCAGAATGCCATTTTTTCTTGAGAAAATTTCCAGCCAACTGTATTAGGCAACAGTTTTCTTACTAGGATGGTGGTGTCAGGTGTATGAGCTTCTCTGCAGAAGGCTCGAGCTCAAAGCTCAGTTACTCATCAAACTACTTGTTGGCTGAGTGAAGAAATTGCCAGAATGCATTTCTCTGGCCTGTGACATGCAAGATGCCATGCTCAAAAAAGGCATTTCTTACCTTAAAACACAGGAATCTACATGAGACTTATGACACAAATTGACATGACTGATTCAGAGATAAAACCCATCACATGCTAAACTGAATGTGTTTCATACCCGTAGATTGTAATTTAAGAGTGTTCCAGTTGAAGCCGTGGTCTGAAAGCCAAGGCCAACTTGGAAATCCTTGGGAAATGGAAAATCTGCTGCACTCAGGCTCAGTGTTCCCTCCTTGGAGAAAGTTGCAGATCTGACAAGCTGAAAGAGAGAAAATAATGCTTTCGGTGATTTTCCTTTTAATCAGAAGAAATGTCAATATGAGACAACAGCTGCCCCACTCAACATAATTGCAACCAGCTCCAGTCAAAACCAAGCACAAGACAAACTTCAAAAACCATTATTTCAAGACAGAACAGACGGTTGGATTTGGTTTCACCAGCATTAACTATGGTCTGAGAAACTCTAAAAAGGGAGAGGAGGCTTGCTGAGAATAATGAGCTGTTCATCACTAGCTACTCTGGCTTTGAAAGTTTTCACATTTGGGGACACAAAACTGCATAGCTGGAGGAATAGTTCATAACTATGAAGCTGTGCAGATGAGCTATGTAACTGAAACTGTGTGAATCACAGGACACCTTCTAATACATGAGAAGTTGTACAGATACAGAGAATGAAGATGAGAACCTCTGCAAAGACAGCGTGAGAAGAAATTGCTCTGCAAAAGGTTTAGATGCTACAAGTGAAAGAAAATAAGCACAAACTTTCACTGCAATACTGTAGCAAAAAGGGCAAATGAGATCATGCACCATGTAAGCAGCAGTAAGTAGAAGCAGAAGGATAGTTTTCATCTCTCCATGCAGCACTGGTTAAGCCAGCACTGAAATGTCATGTCCCATTTAAAAAAGAACGTGGCAAAACTCAAGGATGCACAGAAAATAATTAGAAACCAATCAGATCAGTGCAGCCTTACAGTGAGAGACACTTTGATGGAAGTAGTCTGATAAGATCTTTCAAGAAGAAAGTCTGAGAGGTCATTTAATTAGGAAGTGTAAACACCTTGGCAAGACAAAAGAAATGGAGTAGTATTAAGCATTCCAGCCTAATCAATAACAGCAACTGGAAGCCAACAAGCTTACATGGTAATATGAATACTTAATTGCAAACAGTATTAAATAAGAGGGTGGACTATGTGCTGTAACAAGCTATCACAGGAGGGGTGGCATCTCATTTATTTCCATATCTTCATACCCAATCCAGGTTCTTCTATTGCCATCACACGCTAACCAAATATAATTTTTGACCTAAGCAAAACATAATGGCCCAGGATTTATAAACAAACAAGAGTCTGTGAACTCCACCAGAAGTTTCTGAGGAAATGAATTAGTTACCTTCCAGTCATCTGAACATTTCTTGCTGACACCAAAAGTCTTATCAAAAACAACAGATGCAGTGGTTGGGTTTTTCACATTCTTCATGCAGCCCCGGAATGGAGGTGTGGATATATTAAAGCTGGTTTCAGGGAGTGGAAGGAAAAGGAGTTCAGTAGCCTGACATTTCAAAGCACACATCACTATAGTGACCTATAAATGCTGACAATATAAGAAATAGAAAAACAGAATGAGAGCAATCTTTCTTGTGTACACATACCTCATGCTGATCAAAACCCAATCTTCAAGAAGCATTCCAACAAAGATCGCCTCATTAGCCAAAAATCACTGATCATGATCATATGTTATACACTTGTTTTTTAATGTCACATTAGATAGTTGATACAGAGCATGAAAGAAATTGTGTAAGGAAAGAGTTAGATGGAGTTTCCCTACAAAGCTTGCATATTACAGTCTTTTTATAGTTACTCACTGTTCCCGTAGAAAAGATGGAACTCCACCTAGGTAGTACTCAGTGAAACTGAAGACATGTATATTGGCTCTAATATCAGGACTGACATACACAATATTCTTTCTTCGGTCAAGCACCAGACTAATCTGAAATACATGAATAATGAGAATCACTTCACTTGGCAGAAACAAAAATTACTTAGCTGATTAAAAGTACCCCCACAGTGCAGAACACAGTGGTGATTTTTTCCCCCTCCTCTTGTTTACCAGTGACTTAAATCAAGGATAACTGCAGTAGTTCAAAGGTACTCTGCAAACTTTGGGCATTTAGTCAAAGCAAATACCTAGGGAAAATGCTCAACTATCCAAATACAAGGTGAGGTTTTATTTTAGTCTGAAAGATTGCCCTAAAAACACACCTCACCTAAGATTCAGATATTGTCCTGTATTTGCAGCTGAAGCTGCTGTTGCCTAATACAAGAACTAAGTCAGTCAGTTGGCTGGAGGTAACTTGACCCAGCAGAGCATAAAGATTCCTTGCAGCAGACCCTGCAGCTTACACTATTTAGTTGGAAATATATTAAGGGGTAAAGGGAGAAATAAGCAACAAAGAAATCAGAGGTTTTTAACAATGTCTTTACGATTTCACTCTGGTAGTGCTACAAAAGAGCTGGACTGAAGCTAAGGAGACAAGCAACAACAAAGACTGCAAAAGAGTAATCTCTATAAAAATCAGCCCACCCTGAATCACTAGGTTGTGAAAACACTGATCGAAGTATGAAACAAGTGTCAATAATTGCAATGTACACAACTATCTTTATGTAACTCTGTAACTCTGACAGAGCTTTTTCTTTGGTGGTTTTACTGTTAAAACTGCACTATTCACATTAAAGCAGGACAAGAAAAAGATTAATTTCCACATGTCCCAACTATTCCCATGACTTGATTCCCTCACACAAAAGGAAAACTCCACAACGAAACTTACAACAGGACAGTTTCAGTTAATGTATATTTTTACAAATAATGATCCCTTGATTCTTTAAAATTACATACTTGTTTATATGTTCCATCATTTACAGTTTTTTTGGCTTTTACTTCTTTTGGAGCTTCAGAGTCAAGTTTGTAGCTAAAAACCGTATGACCATTTTTAATGAGCACACTGATGAACTGATCCTGTAATAAAGAAACCACCAACAGAATTAAACTGCCACAATTTCAGATATATACCTCACTGTCATATGAAAAATTTTAATGAAGCTATCTAGTTGCTATAAGAAAGCTTTTTGGGGAAAGGATAACACAAAGCAGACTAGAACTTATACTAATCAATCATAAATACTTTATTGTAAACAGATCTGGTATCAGCTCCAGGTATTCTCCAAATCTCTAAAGGACTTTGGGTCATTTCAAATGTCTACTGACTTTTTACATCATTGAAAAATTACCCAGAACATGTCCCAGTGATTGCAAATATACCTACAAGATTACTAGATAGGAAGCAGCAGTATGGTTTTAAGCACCTTTACAGGCATAAGTCATCATGTCACTTCCGATATTCTTCCTTACTCTGTTTCCACACATATCTAGATTTGGGAAGAGTGCACTTCCAATTTTGGAGGATTTCAATATTCCAGCGTTGGTTTGATTCCAACTACATTCCTCCTTTCCTGCCCCCAGTTCTGAATTCTCCGCATGGAGGCCTAATGGAGGAGCTTCTTGGAATGATTTTTTTCTCAGCTTTGACAAAGTGAGTATTCAGCAACCATTGTAGAATCATAGAATATCTCAAGCTGGAAGGGACCCATAAGTCCAACTCCCTGTTTCTTGCACAACTACCTAAAACTAAACCGTATGACATTAAACATACAGCAGAATCTACTAATTTTCCACACAGATGAATGTCACACATTTAAGATATTTCCTTACAGTTATTACTAAATCTAACATGTTCTTTATAAGCAAGACTTTTAAGATGTTCTCCAACCACAAAACAGACAGAAGCATTCCACACATTACCCCATTTGCTGCAAAAAAAACGATGCCTTCATCTGCAGTTGTCTCGATTGTCTGCTCGTACCGTACTCGTTCGGCACTTCCTTCTTTCGCTGTGACACTGGCATAGCCAGTGCCCTCGAAATAGCTTTGGTCAGTCTCTTCTTTATACCTGGAATAATGCAATGTCATAGGTGTGAATATAAGAGAGAAAAAACTTCCACCACATGGACTTACTGCCACTATAATTTTTAAAAAGCTTAAGTTAAAGCATTTGGTATCAAGCCAAATTCTGATCCAACCCAAGCAGAGAGATAATCTTCCACTGGTTTCTATCAGATTCACATATGGTCTTAAGAGAAGAAATCATTAATGACTGACTTTTTTGAACTTAATGTCATATTTACTTTATAAAGTAGCTGAACACATTAGTCTATAAATTGTGTCTGGGTTTTATAACACTTAAAAAAGATTGCCATAGATGTGAATCATGTCATCATTGAGGATTTTTTCTAAGAAATGTAATAATGACCAAGAGTTAGAAAAAATCACCAGTTTAGCAAGAGTGGTTATTCTTCTGGATGTGAAAAGACAAGAACTCATAACGATTAAATCACAGAACTGTGAATCACTTCTGTGTTTGTGTCATACCTTCTGCAGGGTTGCACCTCAGTGGTGTTGAGATTAAAAGTCCTCTTGAAGTTGTAAAGGCTGATAATACGCTCATTTAGGCTGTTTAATTCAATGCAGCCTTCATAATGAGGATAGTTGAGATTACGTGGAGGCTGCAAAACAGTGTCATTAAAACCATTTTGTCAACATCAGCTGCCAAAATTTTACATTGCTATCTAACTGCTAGGACTTCCTGCAAATACTATTAAGACACCGAATATGACATTCTAAATAGATATATAAAAGATATTATATGCTTGTATATAATATCCAAACTGTCTAATACCACCCTAGGTGGACTGCAGCACAATTTAAAGTAGAGTAACATGGATGGATTTGGAACAGCACTCAGCAGGGCTGGACTGGTTTCTTGCTTTCCTCGACAACTGAGATATCATCCTGCTTCCTTTTTTGAGTTTTATCACGCTACAAGCCAGGCAGATTCTGTAGAAGTAGTATCTCCTTGCATCCCATCCATTCCTACTGACAACTTTTACACGCGGTTTGAAAGGCTGCTAGTTCCAATCTTTACTTTTAAGAACAATGGGATAACTAACACAAAATCTCTTTGAAACACTAAGAAACTCTTCGTACCCTAAAATCTGGTGGGTATCCTCCAACATAAAAGACAACAGTGCTGGGATCAAGATTTAGGAGAGTGTCACTGTCTCCACTGCTGGCACTCCTAGGGCTTTCATCATCTGGAGAAATTGATGTTGCTGCTTTGATGTACTTCAGCTTTGCATACTGGTAAATCCTAAAACCAAAACAGACAGGCAGAATATCATATCACACTAATAAAAGATGTTATTAGCAGGCTTTCAAGAAGATTGTTGTGCACTGCGGATCTTATACCTTTCAAATGTAACTTGATCCATAACAGCTTCCTCACTTTTGCTTTGAGTCACCAATGACTGCACTCTTATTTCTCCATCACCACCTCCCAGGTTATAGACACAAGTAAGGTAACCGTCTTTCACAGCCATACCAATATAGTCCTTGGAAGCCTAAAAATAGCAAAGCAAGTAACAATTAATAAATTATTAATTTTAATGAAGGTAAAATACAGAAGCACTTCCTCAGAGACATAATCATGCTGGGCATGAGTCATAAGAAATCCACTCACCTAATGATGAGAATTAAGTTTATCAGTTCTGGGAAGAAAAAATTGTAATCCTAGATGTTGCACTGATTCAGTGAATATAGTTATAAATTAATTGAAAAGTCATGTGTAGATTTTAATTTTTGTAACAATAGTATCTAAAATATTTTCCACACTTGTAACATCTCCCAGCCAAAGCTACGAAAACATTTTTTATTTTACTTTACTAAGAATTAGACTCAACATATGTGAAATCAAAAAGATGTTCAGAACAACATTTAGCGAAGGACAATGGTTCCAAAGGTCAAGCAACTGAGGTAAGTGGGAGCAGTAATTTCCAAAAAAAATCATATTCTATTTCTTCAAGATACTGTATTTCAGAAGTAACAATTCAACTGCTTTCAACAGATGTCCTGGCTAGTTATTCAGGGGATATAAAGATGAAATCCAGTGTTGAACAAATACCTTTAAACAGCTTTCTGTGTAGGCATTGAGGCTCACTACAGATACAGCTGCTGACAAATAACAAGACTAGGAACTGCATGCAGGAAATTTTTAAAATGTTTGATGGTGATTGAGCGAACCTGAATGCACAAGCAGGTGTGCATTATTCTGCATATTCAGAAGACAAAAAAATTAAGAGCTGAGGGGCTGAATTTTAAAACTGAAATGATCACTTTTTTTTAACCAACAGAGAAACTCAGAGTGATTTATACTGTGAAGCGTCAAAGTTCTGAGGCAGGAGCTGGGCTGAATTTGTGCTGACTGCTGCAGAAACTGATAGTTCTGGTAAGACTCTGTGTTGGTATCCACAATGGAGAAGTAACTTCCAAAGGATCAAAATAGCAAAGCATCAAAGGACAAGGAGTCAGCCACTTAGTTACTTTGCCAGTGAAGGAATGAAAAAAACACACCACCACTTAATGGCAATTGAAAAGAAAGAAACAGGCTAACAGTAGCTACAAACTTCAGTCAGAACAGATCACTTCCCATTCCTTTCTCAAAACATGATGTCTGTTCTAAATATCAAAATATACCTACATCTTTGTTACCCAGGTACAGGACAAACCTATTTGCCCTCTGGCGGGTGTCTGATCTTTGCTGAGGTCTTTGGATAAATAAGGAAAGTGAAGTATAGCCTTTTAGATCTTCCAGGTTGCTTGGAGGTCGAACCTCTACACCAGAACTGCCATTGAACCTCATAGGAATAGCAACCTGTTAAGAAAAACAAAATTCAGTATGCTACAATTAACTGTTGCTACTACTCCTATTTTACTGGTGTGCTTAATTGCAAAATGACCCATTACACATCCTAGTCATGTTTCAGCCATCAATTACTACAGATTTGGACTCTGATCCTACCAAACAAAATAATTAGGAAACAGACTGGATAATGCAGTAGTATGTATTATCAATACTTAACACAGCACTTTTTTATTCCAGACATCAATTAATCAACCCTTACTGTGCCTCTGTCAAGTAACTGTTGCTTTTAATACACGGACAGGGAAGGATATGCCCTGCAGCTCTAAAGACCAAGTCTATGAATTATTTAGATGTCTACAAACACATCCTGATGCTTCACTTAGCTGGACTTGACTGTCTGTTGGGCATTACAATGCACCTCTGATATTATAAAAACACATCCCGGTACAGCTAAATACACTATGATCACTGATTCCTCTTATTCACTGTAACTCTAGGGTATTTGTGATGATCTCTGGGATGATTCTTAGGGACCTGAGACCACACTATCACTTCAGCAACTACAGCAGTTGCTTAAATGAGAAAGGGCAGTCTAATAAGGTGCTAGTAGCCAACTTCTAACATCTTGGAGCAGCTGGAGTCATGAGAGCACAGGGCTGCCCAACTTTTTTGGCAGTGTCAGCTTTAATTTGGCCAAGCATGGGTGGAAAGCCCTGTCTCTAAGCTGCAGAACTAACTCTGCCCCGCCTGCCAAAGCTACCACAATGTACCTTGGAAGGCAAGAGGCTGCTGTACAAATAGATATTGCAGAGATGCCCTGGGAAAAAAACCTAATGGGAGAAATATGTAGCAGGATATTACTGCATCCAGTAATTTTTATGTATAAATTATTATGCTTCCCATCATCACAGTTACTTCAATTGCTGGGTGGTGCTGTTGAATTAAATTTATGTCTGCTCTTTCACAAACATTTGCACAAAATTATTCAGAAAGACAAAGAGAAACAAAAGTGCTGCTGTGTATCCAAACCACTGAGGTCAAGCATGATTGCAATGCTCAGGACAGACCTTATTTGCAGCATCTCTTGCCTGCTGAATCAGCTCTCTTATGCGATTTATGTTCTCAGAGATGTTGCTTATTGGCATCAGCTGTTGGTTGATACTCTTGATCTTGCTGAACAGATCTGGAAGTTGGTTTGTCAAATTTTTTACTGCAATGAAAGAAAAATCATTGATATTAGAAAGAAGGAGGAAAACAAGATGCAAAAATACAGTAACACTACACAATTATCAGAAAAGCAGTGAGAGGGCAATGACAGAACTGTTTTCACTAGTCTTATAATATTAAGAAGTTCTCACTAAAACAAGGAGTTGATACAGAGGTTATTGTACTCCTGACATTTGTGGCCAAAGGTATTTGCAGAAGCAGTCAGAATCAGCACTTCCAAAAACGTTTTAGATAAAGGTCCAGAAAAAAAATTAAATAGAACAGCAATGTGGTCTCTAACATTATAATCCAGTGACTGTGGATGCTAGGGGGGAATGAGGATAAAGGACAGCACAGACAGGGTTCAGGCTTATGTGCATTGCCTGTGTAGCATCTCTTGGTATCACTGCCAGAGAGTGAATATTGGGGTAGGCAGACTGCTGGCCTGACTGAGTAGGGCATGAATTATATTCTTGTGTCAAGTTTTCTAGTCAGCACAATTTAGTAGTGAGTCTTACAAGACTAAGCCAGGTTTATTTCAGGAGAAAAGAAAATATAATGAGAATTTCAACTTTCAGTATAACAGGAAACAATTTCTCATCTCCTGTGATTACAAAAAGCTAAAACCAAACAAAAAAAACCCACCCTGAAAGTATTTGCAGACTGTAACCCTATGATGCAGAAGGTAAATAAAATTAAATCCAGACCTTGTGTTTTTATAAATATGACTTATAAGCCAGTCTTGTAACAGTAAGGGTGACTTACAACGCTGCAATAACATGCAGGACTAGCTCTTGAATTTCTATTATGTAAAATGTTTTCCTCTCACTTGGCTTTATGAGATAAAGCTGCTGAAAAATGTGAAACAAAGTTGTCTGGGAACGTGATTGTCCCTTATTTTGTATTCAGCACAGGCTCTATGCAATCCATTTCACTTATATTCAGCTAACAGCCGTCTAGCCTAAGTTAATAGTCTAGGTCCCTTCTCTGGTCAATGCAGTAGAAAATCACATAATCACAGAGCAGCTGAGGTTGGAAAGAGCCTCTAGAGGTCATCTTGTCCAACCCCTGTGTTCAAACAGGGCCACCTAGAGCCAGGTGTCCAGAATTGTGTCTAGGCAGCTTCTGAATATTTCCAAGGGTGGAGACTACACAACCACTCTGGGAAACCTGTACCAGTGCTCAGTCACCCTCACAGTAAAAGAAGTATTTTGCGATGTTCAGAGGGAACCTTAGCTTTTACCCCAAGGGGACATTGCTGGCTCATCTTCAACTTGGTGCCCACCAGGACCCCCAGGTCCTTTTCTACCAGTTTCTACAAAGTTTCTTTCCAGCTTGGCCACCCACTCAGCCTATACTGGTACATGGATTTATTTCTCCTCACATGCAGGACTTCTCCTTGTTGAACTTCATGAACTTCCTGGCAGTCTATTTCCACAGCCTCTGGAGATTTGTCTGGATGGCAGCATTACCCTCTGGTGTATCAGCCACTCCTTCCAGTTTAGTGTCAGGAGCAAATGTGCTGAGGGCACACTCTGTACCATCATCCAGATGATTAATAAAGATGTTAAACAGGATCAGACCCTGTTCTGAACCCTGCTTGTCACTGGGTACCAAGTCTTTAGAAACCAGTCATGGTACCAGCTTTTAACACACCACAGAATTGCCTGAGTCACTTTCTGCTGTGCTTGTCCCTTTCTGCTGGCAATAAAGGAAGCTCAGAATACCAGCTTAGGGTATGTGCTTAGCTTTTGAATGACTAAGGCTTCCGCTACAAAACTGGCCACGTTCACCTAACAGTGACTTGGCAGGCCCCACACAGCACCTGCAATACCTGAATTGTTTGCCTCCATCAGTGCTTTATTGAAGTTGGCACTCTGTGCATTTCCATAGTTACTCTTAATTTTTTCCACTTCTGCTTCAATTGGGACCAGTTCACCCAACACACTATCTGTGACAGCATTGGCATTTTCTGCCATGTTCCTTGCACTGGTGATGATGCTGTCGATGTCACCTGAAACACACAGAAATGAACATGCAGATTCTTATAGTAATAGATGAAAGGGGCACGCCAGAAGTGATCACTAGGTAACAAACCTCTGTTTATCCCATTGAGATTGTTTTGAGCAGTGACAAGATCAATTTGCAGTGCATTTTTCTTTCCATCAGCAACGTCAAGTCTTTGCTTTAGGTCTTCGAGGTTTGGACCAATAGCTGCAAAACAGTGAAAGCCCCATGTGAATTTTAAACAAAAATACCACTCTTCTGTTGGACAGGTGGTGTTGCAGCACTTGTCTACACTCTTACACAGCTCATGCTGCCACTGAGTCTTGAGTCCACTGCAACACAAGAACAAGGGAAAGGATTTGCTGGACAGGAGTACTGCACAGTTGTACAACATAGTAGAAAATCTACTTTCTGTCCTTTTTCCCATTGGAAATAACCATGTGGTTAATGTCACACTGTGATGGAACTAGTTTCTTTTAGTTAAATGTGCCGCAGGGCTTTGCTGAACTGTGAAAATGTATGGTTCCATGAAGGCTTCTCATGCTGTGTCAACATTTCTACTACTACTTTCTTTCTTAGTACCTTGCAATGTCCTTTTAGTCTCCTGTGCTTGATCCATGAGTGTACTGCTCTCAGTTTTTAACCTTGCAGCTCTTCCTGATAGGTCTTCTCTCTTCACAGTCTGATAATAGAACAGAACTGTAAGATTGCTTGATAATTACATTAAAATTTTAAGAGTAAAAGAGAGAGCCCAATCCAATTAAAAAAAAAACCCCAACTCTACAATGGCAGAGATCTCTTGTGAACAACATCACCACTAGCAACAACCATCAAGGGTAATTTAAGCATACTACACCCTCAGTCTTTAGCAAACTTAAGACAGATTTTCAGGAGGAAATTGCTAGCATACAGCTGCTAGATGTGATGCCTCTGCTGAAGATCTTGTGGGTATTAGTAACACAAAGTAAAAGAGAATTTCCAAAATCACCTGCACTGATTACCAGGCTTGCCTTTTAAGATCTCTTTATTTTGCACTGAAAGCAACAGTCAGTATTCATGTGGGCAGTCCCATCAGAAAGGCAGTAATTGGCCTGGCTAGTGCTGAGCCAAGACTAATTCATCAAGGTGCAGACTAGCATCTCAGATAAAGGTCACAGAAAAATAAAACATGCCAAGACACATGATTTTGGGGCCTTTTCGACAGTTAATGAAAATAAAAATCTGGTTGTAACAAGTTTACCAACATTTGGCCACTTACGGATGCTTACCGATAACGCTGAGTCAGCTGCTTTCCCGGCTTGGTTGGCTGCTTCCTCTGCTGCCTTGATGGCACCAATAATATTGTCATAGGCAGTAGAAGCTTCCACAGCACTGTTCCCGGCTTCATCCTTCCTGGCACTGTTCTTTATTCTGTGGGAAACAGGGTGGAAAATGCAGCCTTCTGCAAAGACTGTGAGATGTATTCCAAACAGATCTGAACTCAGTATTTTCTAAGTAACACCAAACAGAAAGTGTTTTTCAGTTAGATCTGTAACTTCTGCATAAATATCAAACTTGGAGACAGACCAACATGGAAAGACTCTTGAGAAGACAGGATAAGTTCAGGCGTGTGGAAAAGCACAGCTGTGGCACTCCAAAGCAGCCTTTAAATGATTAAGAAAGAGAGAATTCACCAAATCATATGGTCAATAATAAGGCACCTCAATCACAGCCCTCCAAATACACTTCAGTTAAGAGGAATTCAGAGAACTGCAGATTTCAGATCATCTCTGGCTGCTCCAGCATCCTGATGAAGCACAAGATGGAGCAACTACAAGACCTTTTGTGTTTTCCCCAAGAACCAGCAAAGTAACTCTGGCATCAGAAACAACAGACAAAATCTCTTCTACCCACTCCCTAGTATTAGCTGCCTTGTATTTGTGAGAACAGCATCTTCTAAACTGAAAAAAATCACACTGAAAAATAACAAAAAAAAGGTGGGATTTTAACCAAAATTTTTCCAGCTGTGTTAGGTATTTTGGAATTCAACTTCTTGAGGCTTTCTAGTTGGTGTAACAACAAAATGCAAACAATTTGCACCGGGAAAAATAAATTGGGAATTTAGGTTTTTTTCATTTTGTTCTGATATACCACAGAAGGCCTCTAAAACCTCTCTCATAATTCCAATGTAAAGTACAAATAACAGAGAGAGAAACACTTGATTCCTATCAAGTTTATAATACTTTTGCCTTTCTACAAGATTCCTTAAAGGGTCAGAAAACTAAGGGAGATCTTTTCCTCCATAGTGCTAAGCAGGTGTGTCTGAAGACTGCCAAGATAGTATTTATTCCAATTATTTGCCTCAATTCTTTGATATCATAAAAGCATCCCTGAGTACAAGTACCTGAAATAACTCTACAAAAAAATGTGCTGAACATCTTCCCACTCTGCACATGAGGACTTTCACTTGTTAGTACGATATTAATGAAGTGTTAGTACAGTAGTATGAAAGAGTATTATGGGAGTTTGCACTTCTGGGAGAAAAAATCAGGAAAAATACAGAAAGACCTGGTTTTCGGAGAAAAAAAAGAAAACTTCTGTACATCACGAAGAAGCAGAAAAAGACCAACCTAATTTCTCTCTAGCTTTGCAAATGGTTATTAAAGCAAGTGAAGCTACAGACAGACCGTCACAACCACAGATGTTCTGTACAAAAATTATTCATTTACAGGAACGGCAACATACTCTTCCAGTTGTTTTGCCAAATCTTGCAAAGATTTGGCATGTTCCTCAGCTCTCACCACCAATGGTTCTTTGCTTGCTGATGAGAGATTTGCCACTTTTTCATTCATATCCTTCCTTGCTCCATCCAGCTGAGCAGCCAGGCTTTCATATTCCTATGGTTTTAAAAAGATATAATTTAATTTGTATTTGTACATGTTTGATTTTGTCCATGTCTACTTTAGTGTTACACATACCTTGCACCTGAGGGAAAAACAAAGGGAAAAATATTTCCTTCCAATTTACTTTGCAGGTTACTGGAAACAACTGTCAGTCATTACATTATGCTTCCAAATCCATGACATAAAAGCTGAGTCAGGGCCAAGACCCTTCTAGCCCAGTGTCCTGCCTCTGACAATGACTAAAAGCAATTAACCAGAAAGAAATAAGAGAACAGCGCAATTGCATATGGTATTTCTCACGGATGTTCTCCCCAATTCTGATATCTGCAGCTCAGGGTCTTCCTCAGACATATCACAATACTCAACAAGCTTCCCTTATAGAAACCTGTGCAGGCAGGCTCCTTTTGCATCCAGGATGGGCCGTGAGATCCTTTGTTTCTTGTGAAGCTCAGATAAGTCTCATCTCCAACAAGATATTGGAGTTTTTAACTCTTTCTTAAGGTGGTTAACTTTACCTCTTTGCTTTTTTGCAATAACCCAAGTAAACTGTTAGCCTGTGTCAGGGAAGATCGGGCAGAGCTCAGAATATTCATGACACCATTCTGTTGTACATTTGTCTCCTCAATCCGTTTCTGAGGAAAAATGAAAAGTTGAACATGTGATTGAGATAAGAACAGGGGTAGGAAAAAACATATCTTGAAACCAAAATTAAAAAAAACCAAAAAACAAAACAACAAACCCAAACCTAATCTATCTGGCAGTAGGATTTACCAAAGGTACTGTCACAATTTTTTTCTCAAAATATGGACTTGAGTGTGCTAAAACACTGATATATTTCAGCAAAACCACAATTAAAAGAACATGTCCTGCAGCACACATTTATTCCTCGTACTATTTTAGCAGCTCTAAAAATCAAATACTGCTCAGTAATAACAGCTGTTCCTTGTCCTCATGAGACCTCAGAAGCAGTTCTGTAGAACATTAATCCCAAATAATTTAACAGTATTGCACATATTTTTCCTCCCATCTTTCATGGCTTTTAAAGCTAAATACTTTAAAGAACTTACTATGAAAAGTACATCAGCATCATGAATTTGGTGCAGGATAGGAAACAAAAAAACTACTAGCAGCTGAAGAGAAGTGCTAGGAAGAGATTCTCCTTCCCTGCTCTCATCAGAGGTATGTCTTGGTCATGCTATTCTGGTCTCACAAAGAGGCCACAAGCAGGAATACACTATATTTATACCTGTCCATGCATATATTAAAAGATGGAAACAGACCCTGAAGAAAGTCTGAAGAATTAGTGCTGCTTGGCTTTGTGAGGCCGAAAGCAGCAATCAAAAACACTTTTTATCTCCTGAGGTTTAATTTTCTTCTCCTGAACCCCAACATTACCTTAATGTCTTCTAACAGAACTGTGTTGTCTCTATTTAAGCCTTCAGCCTGCTTGACTTGTCCTGTTGCATCATTCAGAGCTTCACGAAGGTCAGTGATTTTGGATTCATACTCATTCAGTGCATCCCTCACAACTTTAATAAGCCCCTGATTTTCTTGGTGGTGCTTCTGTAGTTCATTCTTAATACGTGTCAGTACTGCAGTATCAGGACCAGAAAGAAAAGTTTTTTCAGAGAAGGGAACCAGAACAAACTTTTTATAAAAGGGCTTGACATTTAGGATTACAAAGCTGTGCTTGTGTGAACTGAGCGTCCTCTGCAGTGCTAATTTCAGTGCTGCTATATCAAAGATACTATTCAGCATCTCACTGGATCAAATCTGCTCCTTAGTTTGCTGCTGCAGACATAGAGCACAGATAAATGTTCAGATAAACATACTCTACATTAATTAAGGATGAAGCTGAACTGAAAAGGCTAAATTTTATATGGAAATAACATTATTTCATCAACAATTTTATCTACAATGTAGACATCTACAACTGCACTAGTTATCAAAGTCTCCTCTGTAATCAATGGAGAGATATGGGCACATTTAATTCCAAAGAATGTGGGAACACAAAAGAGGTCACATTAATCACACTCTAAAGTGTGCCCATTTCACTGCCTACAAAACAGGATACAGATGAGTCACTCAACACGTCGGTATCAATGTTCAAAGTTGCAGGAAATTAACCGTCAGTCATGTGGTCTTTCACATTCCTCCACTATGCCCCTGATTAGGAGACAAGCCTGCGACTTCTCTTGATGTCCCTACTGTCTGGAATCAAGCTTCTGAATGTCCCAGTCAAGCACATGCAGAGAACATGAGTATAACTAGTGCAACAAGAACTTCTGAACTTCCTCATCTTTGTATGATCTGGCTCTTGGAGTACTCTAGTAGCTTCTGAAAATCTGTTGTTACATTAAACATGCAATTCTTCTAAAGTAACTCAATGTACCACAGCTTATTTCTTATAATATACAGAAATATTGCATAGGTTTATTAGTATTGGCTACATCTTTATTTTACTGAGAATGATCTAGTTACAAAAGAAGACTGCTGGGTTTCTTTCCCAGCTCAACTCATTTTCTTCCATAACAAACCAAAAATGCCTTCAAATCCCCTCCACAACTGCCATTTTCCTGTTAACTAACAACAGCTACAAATCTCAGGGATCCACTGCAAAAAGCCCCTCCCTGCAGCCCAACCCAGTCAATAATTCTTCAGATTTAAGACTGATCTTTCTAGAAAGTCAGAAGCTGAGAGAACAAGCACTTACACCGCTGAGCTTCTGCTCGCTCCTTCTCCGCTTCGGCTTGAAGTTGGCCAAAGTTGCGGTTCCGCATCTCTGCCATCATGCGCCGAGCTTCGGCCAGCTCTTCAGAGGCATCTCCCAGGGGCAGGTTGTTACCTTCTGCATTTGTGCCAGCTATCTGTTCCAAGAGCACTGAAAAAAAACCACTGTCAAAGCCAAAAAGAGGATGTGCTTAAGCCTGTTCAAAATGCTCAAATGATGGGCCAACCTCTTTTTTGAGATGGATCTGCTTCATTAACGAATTCAGGAATAGGCATGTATTGTTTTTTCCTTAATGAAGCAGATCCATTTTGCATTAATTCTGTTAAGATGAAAAATATCCCATGTCACATAACCAGAGATCGTAAGACAGCAATGACCTTGAAATTTGTCCTAAATTAACAAGTTCACACCAATAATTTTAAGCTTCTAACTTTAAAGAGCCAACGATAACTCCCCAGAACAAAGTTAAACTTGAGTCAGGATAGTCAAATTTGTTGCTCAAAATGCTCCTGTAAGTAAAGCTTCTCTGTCCCTTTTCACTTCATAGGGAAGGTAGGGTCCTAAACTAACATTATATATTAGATTTCTAATAGGAAGAATGAATTCTACAGCTGTGACTAAATTTTGATTTATGAAGTTGCTTTCTAAGAAAACCTCTTATGCTTAATTAAGAATATTGTAAACAAACTGAAAAGATGCTATAAAACAAAACATGTTAGGGAGTTAGAAATTATTTTTTACCTTGTATATTGTTGACCACTATCTGTATTCGTGAAACCAAATCCTTTCCTTTCTGATGAGTTTGGCCAAAATTGTTAAGTAATCTCTCAGCTGCTTTATAGTTCATTTCAGCCTAATAAGGAAAAAAAAATGATTGAAGTATCTGGATACAGCATGCTAATACATACTCGGGCAATGTGTATTTTTAAATTGATTTGGTAAGTCACCTTTTCCTGGAGAGCATTTACATCACGATCGAGTTTAATGAATTCTGTCTCCAACTCATCTACCTTTGAACCTTGATTATGAACAACAGAACGGTAGTTGTTCAATAAGCCCTGAAAAAAAGGAAAAAAAATCCAATAAATCACCCACTGCACAGCAAACAAAAAGCAAAAAATTCACTGGGTTAAATCTTTACCAAAAGTAGATAAAAGCAGCATTACTGACATGAAAACTAACCAATTGCTTCCTGAAACCTGGGGTTTTTATCTGTGAATATAGCAACTGTTATTCCAACCGAAGAACATTTTTTTAGAATGAATTTTGGTATTGGCAACCAGAATGTTGAGGGTTTTCAGTAATGCAGAGATATGAAGTGCTTGAAAAATACATAGCTAGAGTGAAACCTCAGAGATATAACTTCCAAAGTGAGCAGGGCCTCAGAAAAAACAGAGATACCAATTCTGTTTCAAAGCATGACATGGAAACCACAGTTACCTTCTAACAGGTGAAGCCAAGTGCTGCCAGCATGTGGTATTTGGAATCCAGGGCTGATGTACGTCTCCTTGCAAACTGACAAAACTACGGCAGAAGTTCCTAGGTTCATTGCTTATCCGCTTAATCTGAAATCCACTTTTCTGTTTCGGTGTGCCTACCTTTAACTCCTTGATGCTTGTTTCCAGTTGTCTCATCTGCTCCAGAGTGTGGGTACTTGCATGGACATTTTGCAGCTGAGACTTAATGAGCTGAAGCTCGTCACCTATTGTGCTCAAATCCTTCAGCAGTGTAATCACACAGCTATCACAAGCTGGAGAGAGCAATAGAAATCAATACATATAGTTGGTATTTAACACAGAGAACATTTCGCTGAGCACATCAGTGAGTGACATGTGATGGAAAAAGTTTGAAGGCAGTCAGCTGGTGCTGCCTGAAGAACAAAGGCAACAACAAAGCCTGCAGCATTAATGAAAGTGACCTAAGCCAGAAGTAAAGGAGGAGGTTCCATTTACATCTGACTAGATGAACATGTCATTAATCATTTTTCCAAGTATTTGGTTGAATGTTTGCTTTTAAAACATTCATTGCAGGATACCTCAGTCCTTTTTAAACTGTCACCCTTAAAATAGTCATCAGCACGTATTCAGAGCCAGCTGAAAGTAATACAAGTGCAGTTCTACTTTATTACTTACAGTCACAATCTTCATTGGGATCCACG
The DNA here is from genome assembly GCA_013397895.1 of Origma solitaria. Taxonomy (NCBI): domain Eukaryota; kingdom Metazoa; phylum Chordata; class Aves; order Passeriformes; family Acanthizidae; genus Origma; species Origma solitaria. The sequence continues at coordinate 169,259 of VZRL01006665.1, forward strand.
TCTTTTGGTTCATTATTGAAGCATTCTGAAATCACAGGATTGTCATTAGTAACTGAAGTCTCCTTATGGAAATGCTACTGCATTTTTCTCCTTACTCTTCATGTTTGGCAGCCACTAAAACATGATTCTGCCCTTTCACAAATCCATACCCACTGTGAATGAGCTGAAATGCTCAGAAGGCTTGAGCCAAAACATTCAACTCCCATTTATGCTTTGCTCAAAGAAACACCTTTTCCATCCCTCAAAGGAAACCTACTGTAATCTCACAATATACAGTACTTGGGTAGCAGCAGGAGACCCTCTCACACCAAGTGTGCCAAATGTATTACTAGAATTTGCCCAGAATAACACCACCAGGACTGGAGACAAGGTTATACTGTTAAAGCACTTCACCCATGACATAGGTTCAAACCCCTTTATTTACTGTAGTATCCAGATTCAAACCATGGATTCTGATTCCCCAAAGAATCTCTTACACACAAGGAACTGACAAATATTTATGGCCTTCCTCCATGCCTGACACAGCTTGCAAGACTAAGGTATTAACCAAGCTTGATAGAAATCTCCGGTGTGTGCATAGATGGAGGCACTGTACATAAGACAAAGCATGGAGCTTGGACCACAGATACAGGTGGTATAAAACAAAAATTGCCCTCAGACTTTCCAACAAGCCAGCACAAGTGACTTCCTGTCCAATGCACTCTTTTGTTTGGTTTTTACAAACCCTGTTATAAGAAGCTTAACTATCTCCAGGTGCATGTGGAGTAACATCCTGGGATCCTAACTTCTAGGAGGCAGGAGAGGAACTGGCTCCTAAAAATGCCATCATACAACACAGGAATCTCCCCATTTTGATGCCCACATTTCTTTTACAGGCTTGGTCCCATTGACAAGTTCTCATCCCTTTGAAAATGAAATGTGCTGTACACCTTGATCAAATATTGAACTCGATGATCTTGGACATCTTTTCCAACCTTAACAATTCTATGTCTTTTACTCTGAAGGAAAAGGATGCACTCACTATAGGCTGCTGCTGTCAAAAGTCAACAACAGCTTGCAACTTGTGAGAGGATACAGTGATAAAATTGGACCTGAACTTTAAGAGCAGTATGAAACAGCCTGGAACAAGCTGCCTAGCTGCGCCATTTCCTTTGGCACTTGTACATTAAGTCATCAAGAAGTTAAATGGGATTGGTAGTGATCGCTGCTGCCAAGAGGAGACAAGTCACAAAGAATATATTTTTAAGAGAATGACGGAAATTTCTCAGAAATTCAAACACCCATGCAGTTCTGCTGTTGTGTAATTCAGCTAACACCAGACACGTTTCAGCAGTCACTGTGAAGTATCAATTAAATAAAACTATTATTACAGCCTGTGCACCAACAACACCAGCCAAGAAATGGTGAAGTGCTGGCCAAGTGCCAAACATCATGCAAAAGGAACCTACTAGAACATGCTGTGCCAATGATCACAGAGGGGTTTATTCCTAATGCAGAGAAAGAGATGGCTGATCAGCATGTGTAATTGGAGGAAAACAAACTGGCTTGTTCAATATTGCCCTACGGATTAGTCTGTCCTAGCAAACTCTTGCTTCAAAAAAAGAAGGAATGATAAACATCAAACACTGCTTGGATCCGTTCCATACAAGGTATAAGTATAATAGAGATGTATTACTTCAATGATGAAATATGAAATGAGAACAAGCTATTGAAAAATTGCACCAGCTGCCAACAGCAGTTCACATCACTTGCTGTTTTTCTAATTTCTGTGGCCAAGGAAAGACAATGGTCTCCTTGCAGTTATTAGACTGCAGTATGAACAGCAGTGCAGAGAAATTAAGAGCATGGAAATATTTGGAGTTATTAGTTGGAAACTTCACTAAAATACGAGGAAAAAAATCTGTCTACAGGGAAGGAAAAGCAAAACTTTATTGGTGAATGAAAATCAGCCATTTTGAGAGAATCAAGGACATTTCAGGAGCAGTGGCCTGTGTTTCTGAATATAAAAGACTATCCCAAGGGACTGAGGTGAATCAAGGTAAAGACAGTCTGAGGAACGTAGGATCAGGCCCTTTACTTCAGAATTATAATATATAAAGCAAACATATGCCCATGGCATTATGTAAGAGCTTAGTAGCAGCGAAGTACACATGTGACTGAGTCTGGGAAATCATGGCTGTCTTTGTTAGAAGAGCCGTTTGTAGCAGGATTTATAAAAGAGCCTCCTGGGTCGGCTTCTAACTTCCACTGTAAATGCAGTCAGCTTGGATACCTAAGAAGGCAGTGCCTGATGCAAGCTCTGAAGATTTCACTGAACTGTGCCAAATACATTTTAAAAAGGCATATTAAGGATGCTCAGTTTCCTAAATCCATAACACAGACTGGCATGATACGATTTAAGCACAGAAGAATCATGACATACATAAAAACATTGCCATGAAACAAAAACAAAATAAAGTTGGCAGTATTTATGAAAGGAAATACAGGATAAAATGGATTGCAAGGGGAAACCAAATGACTCAGAACAGCCTGTCTATTACCATGGTGACATGTTTTAGGAAATCTTATATTTTTCTACCATTTTCTACAATTATCTACATTTCTTGTAAGTCTAGAACTTTCCTTCAGTTCAGCTTATCCAAGTCCCTTCCTTCTTTGTTTCCCAAAGAGAAAACAATGCTCCTTTCCATGTTCACAGGCCCTCACATACCTCCAGTCAGGTGGTCACAGCTAGCCAGCTGTCCATTATTATTACAGTTACATTTCTGACAGTAGCCTCCATATTTTTGTGGATTTCCAAAATATCCTGGAGCACAGCTAGATAAAGAGATACAAGTAATTTTTATTAAACAGTGGAAGCTACTTTGGTGAAATATACTTTCCCTTGAGATAAAGACACAGTTATTCTCCTGAAGAAACTTTCAAGAAATTTTGATTTCATGTCTTGACTTAGAAATAATATATTTTTGATTTACAGTATCCTCTGCACTATGCTAAAAATATCTTTGTGAGTGCTGCAGAATTTTTTTCTAAAAATAAAAGAACTCCCACAGTGCTCTTGTAGGAATAATTCACTTAATCTGAAAAAAAAACAATGCACGCAGATACGTACACAATAGGGAATTTGACAAGGCTTAACCAAGCAAATCATACCATTCTGGTCTGTGAACCCACCCAAAAACACGTATTAAGGAGGGTCACAATGCATGCACATCTGAGATTTCAAACAGCAGTGGCACTGAATGATATCATCACCCTTCTGCTGGGCGATAACCCCTCTTGCCTCCTGCCAGCAAAGCAGTCTGTATGACTGATCTCTAAATATTTTAAAGGTAAAACACATTGTTCAGACAATGGATAGCTAATATTCCTAGAGGTCAGTCTGTGGTAACACCTAGAAAGGTGATCCTATGCAGGATCAAAGGGCCATGATGAGCAGCTGAGGTACAGCTGTATCTGGAAGAGAAAATACCTATGACCTGCAGATTAGACAGGGTCAGAGGTAACAGTCTTGAAGGATAAAACTATGTCATACTGCAGGTCCTGTCTTCAGATGAGACATCATGATTTACTGGCCTCAAATTTCCAAAGCAGACAGCATCACTCCGTTACACTTCAGTTCTCTCTGGATTTGAAACTCAGTGAAATTGATTCTTCTGCCTGCCTGGAATTGCCATGCTGTTCCCCTCCTGCTTTGCCAAACTGCTGCAATGTTCCAGCAAAAGATGGCTTCACCCTGGTGTGTGTAAGCTCCAACTGTGGAGCACATTAGAATGATTTGGGATGAAGGGTATAGTGCTAAAAGTTATGTGGTTGCTGTTGGACAACTAAGACCACTTAGAGGGAAATGGGAAAATTTAACTTGAAAAGGGATGAAGTGAGTGGGAGTTATTATTACCAGAATGCAAGATAAGGCGAGGCATAGGGCACTTATGCAAAGAGGCAGATACCTCTTTTTGGTAAAAATGGCGCAGTCAGTAGTCTGTGGAGAACTGCTTACATTTCTCCAGGGAGCGTTGGGTTTGTGACTGGAATTACACTACAGCACCACGCTTTAGCAGCTGTTCATATAAATAGCTACTTCTTAAGTAAGTGCATACAGTGCATATGTGCACGTGTCTGTCCCAATACAAACATTCCTCCTTTTATCATGTCTCTCAGAACTCTCAGTTTTAAGAAAGAGGTTACTCACCGCTCACAACGAGTGCCAGTATAGCCTTCTTTGCAGAGACACTGGATTTCTTCACCATTTGCCACACAGCCAGTTGCAAATCTTTGAGAAGAAGCAAAAATTATTGTAACCATATGATCAAATAGGTTTTACACTCTAGAGGTTCATTTAATGATTTTCACATTAAAAAGTTTTTACACCATCAAATTACTTCTCAACTAATTTAACTGCCTCTAGATAATTTGCTGTGACTAATTCTTTGAAGTTTTGTATTTTTTTGTGTAAATTATTTCCTTAGACTAAAAAAAAAAAAAAAAATTCCTTGCCCTGGGGACTATGTATAATAGTTCACTGCCCAAAGGAATGCCTAAAATAAACCTTAATAGTGATGTCGTAAAATAAAACAAGACTGAGTAGCTATTTTATCTTAGTAGGCAAGAACCAATAGCCTGTGCTAGACAACACTTCCTCATGTTTGTTTATATTTTCTTGTCTTTTTAATGTATGAAAATATTAGAGGATATTTTTATGTAGCTAATATTGTTTAGGGTATTTTTAACCAAGGCCAAGTGGAGTTGTGCACAATTTTTGGGATCTCAAGGATCTGGTTAACACAATGAACATTTTTCTCTACTCTCTCAAGCAGACTTGACTAGATTCAAAGCTCAATGTTAGTGAAGGAGAAGGCAGGAGGTGAAGAAGGGACAGACCATGTGTTGGCTATTTTCATTTTTTATTCTATCAACAGTTGGATAAAGTAAGTCTGTGTATCAAAATCTGTACTAGGAATTTCTGAAATTCTGAGTAGATGGGTAATTGTCAACTCCAGTAATGTCAGGTGGGTGCATTTCCTATGTCAGGAATGCATTCACCACCCTAATCTGCAGTTATGAAACTGCACAGGTTTATGGTCTCCCTAGATATTTCAGAACTCTGAAAGCAAATGATGACTAAAAACATGTTCAGTCAGCCTCGGGCAGGCACCTGCAGAAAAGGCTGTCAAAACCAGATTTATCAGAGAGTTCTCTGAAAAATGATAAACCTGTCTATTGTCTGATGGTGTAAATATCTTACTTAAGGTTACTCGGTGTGTGCTAATGCACCTGGCAAATACTATGTGGTGCATTTAGCAATTTATAGCTTAGGGGTCTTTTTGTTTTAATTTTTAATATTGATTTTATTTAACATGTTTCAGAACTGACCAATGACAATAACCTGGCTAAACATACCATGCATTTAAAACGCAATTTATGGTCCAATTTTAAAAGCCTGGCAAGCTTATTAGATCCAAGGAAGTTTCACTTTTGCACTTTCCAGATCAGTATGTTTGCGCTTCAAAGAGAGCTTTCCTTTCACACAAAAAGCAACCATACTCTTTCAGAGTTCTAGATATGGGCTTAAGACCCTAATTTTTTTTTTTGTATTATTTTTGCATGTTACTGATGTTTCTGAATTCCTGTAAAAGGCTAGTTTCACTGTTGTCACTTATCTCCTAGCCAGGATAATGGTGTTAAACACCTTGCATTCCATTTAACATGAAAGATTTTGGATATGCCCAATGTAAGGGAAAAGACCTCCATCCTGTATTTCTCACTCTGTAGGAAGAAATGGTGGTTCTGTAAATAAGCCCATTACTACTGCCTGGGGCTCCACAAGGCTATAAGCAGGATGCCTCTGAAGTTCAGGATCTGAAGGACAATTGGAATATTCAGCTTATTAAAAAAGGCAATGCTGGGAGACAGATCACTAAGCTCTCAATATGAGAACAGAAAAAAAGATCATTATATTCCTATGGTAGCAGAGTTTGGGCTTTGGAGTTTTTTTCTCTGTATTTTTTTTTCCCTTTTTTTCCTTCCCTCCCCTGCTTGACTCTTCTTACTGTACCTGTTTGTATATGGGCAAGGGCACTCCCGGCAGGACCCCTGAGTGGCATCTCCAAAATAACCATCTTTACAGAGCTCACATTTCTCCCCAGCAGTGTTATACTGACAGCTCTTGAAAAGGAAACAAGAAAGACAGTTGGCAGTGGTTTATCACTCAATATGGCTTTACTATTATTTAAAAAAATACAGCTAATTTACTCAGAGAACATGTTCTTTCCCTTCCATGTAGTCAAGAATTTATTGCCAAACCGCCTTCACAACCAGGATAGAATGGTTTCAGTCAATTCCTGAACTGTAAAAAGTACAATTTCCTCCCTCTTGTGGAAAAGCAACAGATAAACAAGTTGAATTCAACACATTTTTAAAGAAACTCAAAGATGCATAGTTAGTAAAGGCACATTCCATTAACACACTCTGTCTTGATATTACAATTAAAAATCACTACATTTATATAAAACTTTTATAATTTTGCATCTTAACACTAATTAGAAGGAAGAGATAATCTAAAAGCATGCAATTAATTGAGCCCGAGTATATCCTTTAAAAATCCCATTAGATGAATACAAAAATTGTTTCTCTTAGTAGATTCAGATCAGAACTGAGTTTCACATACTTTCTCCAGCCTATGTGTTACTTGTATTTTTCTGTAGTAACTGGAATAACGGAAAGCAAAAGCTAAGAATACAATTTAAACTGATGCAGCTGAGCCACTTTTTCCATAATAAAATTGTTGGGAATTGTATCTTGCTTTAGAAACATTCTTAATTTTAGTGCTGTATAATTATCATACACTTATATTTTATGGGGACAGAATGAGGAAATTGCCTTTGCATTACCTAAAGCATTGCTAATTTAAAATAGAAGTTGTTCAAATACATAGGCAGAATAATAATACATAAGCAGCCATAATAAAAATTCAAAATAACCATCAGTTAAGAGGCATTCAGACTCCCAAGTTCTACAACTGTTTGTCTTCTGTGAACAGAATGATTAAATGTCCCACAGAGCTGAAGATTTACTAATAAAGCAAAGGATGGAAAAAAGAAAGTGGGAAGTTGGCTGGAAGCAGTCACCGAACAAACTGTGTTTCCAATTCAGGGACCTTGGTGGCCCAGGGCTATGTCTCAAGACCCTATTATCATGGAGTGGCAGAAGGGGGCATTTTTCCCTACAAATGAGAAACAGTTCTGTCTCTCCGACCTTCTCTAATACTCTCTTCTCCTTCACATTTCTTCACACACAGATTGCCTCAGATTCCCTTCACACCAACTCTTCCCTCAGGTGGTAACCCTTAATTTGTTTCCATTTTGGTTAAAGAACTAAATCTGTGGCTCACTTATAAAAGGTTCTGGGGGAAACAGGAAAAGCTCTAGTTCGCATATGGGACATTTGACATGAAATTAAACACCAAGTAACACGAAGGCACTATGTTTGCAAAATAAACCATTTTAAAATGCAGCCTCTATAAAAGCTGACACATATGTTCCTGCAAAAGCCTAATGGAAAATTCAGACTGTTTCTGAAGAATTACTGTCAATTTTTATAATCCTGAATAATAAATTCAACTGCAGAAGGAGTAAAAGAGATGTATTTAAAATATATGTGTTGGTTTCCTCTTAGAGCAACCTCCTCCTACCCCCCAAGTCTATCTCCTGGCTTTTTGTTTTGCTCACTCTGCCTACAGAAACTGAAGCAATTCTGTAATTGCAAAGAAATATAAGCCACTTTAAATGTGCCATGCTGCTCCTCTAGCGATATGGCATATAAGGGATGGAGCTCCCAAGGCACAGCAGAATGAAGCCAGAGCAGCAGCTCCCTCATGGATCTTCCTTCAAGTCTTACGGGGTCACAGACACCCCTGGAGTCACAGCATCTCCAAACCACCAAGCACTGCAAACCCAAAAAAACGAAAACTTCCAGCTGACTCCATATGCACCCATATGGTACCACCCATAGGAAGTCAGAGCAGAGTGTGTCAGGGCCACAGCAGAACCACTGAGCTTATGTGAAACACATGGGGCTACGTGACATGAAGCAACATGTCACGGGATGAGCAAGTCTCAGCACCGAGCTGCTGCTGAGGGAATGTGCCTTCCAGGAGGAAGGGCAGGGACCATGAGGACACACGGCCTGATAAATGGCAGAGAAATGCCTTTTCCCTACACGAGGAACCAGGTCTTCAGTCTTCTCCACCTCCTCCTGGCCTCCATTGTCCCCTGCTTCCAGCAGTGTGGCAGTGCACTGCTCTCCTTCCACTAGCATGCAGCAGCAGATAGCAACATCCTGAGCCAGGGAGGGCTGTGCTGCTGCGCAGGGGAAGGAGCTTAGCTGCTCTCACAGCGCCTCCTCTGGACACTGTCACTGGAGAGACGCTGACAAATGTAGTGCTCAGGTCTGGGGCTCCAGGTGAGGAGCAGGAAGCTAAGGGAGCAAGCTTTGCACCTTGGATGTGGAATTTGATGGCTCCACAGCAGGAAGCCTCCTTGTCTTCTCTGCACCACGTCAGGTCTTTGTCCCATGGCTCCTCTACGGAGAGACAAACTTGCTCTTGGTTAGGTGGAGGTTCACGATGGAAATAAAAGCCCTCAAGGCCTTCATTTTTCACCACATTATGATGGATGATTTTGCTTACCCTAAATCTTGTCCCGGGGCCAAGGGCTGATTAAACTCTATCTATGTGAAAGTTAATCCAGCCGTAAGAAAGATGGGATAAGAAAAACCTAGATCATATACTTCATGAGGTGAAAGTAAAATTTGCCTTCATAATTGTAATTTGAAGTGAAACTTCCTGATCTTTCTTGCTGTGCTGCAGCATTTTCCTGTCACAGCCTGCCCTGCCCCTCCAAAGCAGCAGGCTGTAAGTCATCTCCCAGAATGTGCTGAATTGTTTTATAGTTTCCATTAAAGCAACACGGTTGGTTGAAACAAAGTCGGGGAGAATGACATAATGCGCAGGAATGCACCGCAGGCAGAATGGATGCACTGCGAACAAGGAAGAAGTAACAGAAAAGACAGATCATGAAAGGCATTGGCAAGGCTCTTGTTTACACAGAAAATGAAAAATTAGTGAAAAGTTTTTAAGGGGGAATTTTTTCAGGACAAACTATTCAAAGAAGCATCATGGATATAAACTGGAGAAGCACAGTCAGCCATTGCTGTGGGCTGATCCACTCCCATGGCACTGCTTTGGGTTTAATGCAGTGTGCACCAGGGAGAAAAATCTGCCCCACCACATCTTCTGTAACAACTGAAATTTCCTAATTAATCTAACTTCTATTACTTTTATTTCATCTTCTTTAAATCAATATTTTTTAACCCATCTAGCTGTAGACTATGGTTAGTGGAGATACAGTGAAGCTGATTTAAATGAGAGATTCTGGAAAAGACTATGCTATTCATGACTGTGCTGTTTAGCATTATACAAATATACTCTAGTATATTTGTAAAAACCTCAGGACTGTTAATGCCAGGGTAAGACCCATATTTATTATAAATAACTACAAACGTTTCCTTATGTACAGGTTTGGTGACTTTTTTGTAACCAGAAGCTAAAAAAAACTACAGAGGAAAGAAAAAAATGAAGATAAGGACATAAGTTACTCCAATCACCCACAGTTACATTAAATGTGCATTCATGTGTATGTATCTTATGCTCATTAACACTATAAAATTTATAGAATGAAGCATACAAAGATTGTTCTTAGTTGCTTGGAATTTAACAATACTGTATGGTCCATAATGCAGTAAGATAAATGGTTTTTTCTCCTTTTCTTTCCAGTAATTTATTGAATGTTAGTAATTACTTACAATACATTTTCCAGTACCATCTTGACATCTATCTGAATTTCCATTGCAGTTGCAGGGCACACAGCGTCCAGCGAATAATCCTTTATTCTCACGATAAAATCCAACGCCGCACTCCTAGAAAGCAAGCAGAAAGAAAAAAATTAGTGAGAGTTGGTAGAAAGTTTTACGTGTTATGGGAAGTGTATTTTGAAAGTGTTTGCCATTTCCAAGGAGTAGGGAAGGTGTACATTTCCTTTCAAGCTCTTCTAAGCTCATAATGTTAAGTTTTTTAATGCAGTAAATAGCAATGAATGAAGATGATGAAGTTTCATCTGGACCCTGTGCTTTAGTTACTTTGGTAGTGATGATGTAATAACTTTTACTCTAACCACCTGGCAAAACATGTTTCCTGTGGCTATGTATGAAGGCATAGAATATGATTTCTAAACCACAGAAAAGTATTTGAGTATGAGAACACTGCAGTGTGAATCTAAAGAAGAACATCTGGAAATCTCACATCCTAATTAGTGGTTATATCTTGATGTTAATTTCACTACAGTGTATTCCTTGGAAATAATTCTGGATACCTTTTACATACATTCATCACGACTTACACAGTAAAGTCTATCAAGAGCTAAAGCCACACCTAGACATAGCTAGGTGATGTAACAGAGCATACAGTGGTCTAATTTCTAAGTACAGGCTTGCCCTGGAGACTTGGGAAGCATGAGAAGAATGTTCAGCTCTTGAGGGCACAGGAGCAGGAGCTCAGGCTGTCAGATCATAGCTGGATTTAAACAGGGAGTGGAACCAGAGCGACATTATGAATGAAGCAAGAGACATCAAGTTTGCTCGCCTATAGCAGGGAGGTAGTAACTAATCTGTTAAAACCAGGTTCTTGTTTGGCATGGACAGGGAAAGCAGAAGGAATTCCGCCTGGGCATGAAGCCCTCCTGTATCCAGATCAAGAATTCACACTCACATTCTCTGATCAGCATATTCCTGGCACACCAACCATATAAAAAATAACTGGACATAAGTCTGTCCTTTGTATTCTGTAGCTCTTTTTCCCTAGGAACTAAGCTGGTGTGGTGCAAGGAAGATGAGTGGCTGTATGGAAGCAGGGAGAAAGCTGTGCTCCCCACGAAGCCAGCACCTCCCAGGTTCCTGCCTCCGGCAATGTTCTTGTGTGCTGTACCTATGCCTTGCCTCTGCCTCTCGGGCAGGGGCTGGCCCCAACAACATGCAGAAAACAAGTGGCACTTGAACTCTAAAGCCATAAATCTTTTCTCATAGTTAAGTGCACTACCAAGACTTATGGGACCAATCTGAAGAGTAAAGAGTCCCTGGGACGGTGTCACAGACCACATTCCAGTGGCTGGAGGTCTAAGTACTTATGCAGAGGCAGGATTAACCAAAGAATTTTTCAATGATAGAACTACCAGAGGGTAAAAAATACTCATCTCTCACAAAGTGGATCCCAAAAGGAATATTCAGTTACTGCTGTTGAAACAACAATTGCTAGTGGCACCTTTGCCTTCTCTACATGTAGGATAATTGGGAAAAAGAAAAAAAAAGTAGCATGCAGAACACTATCAGCAGCTTTTAATAGTGACTTTTAATAGTGTGAGCAAGGACTGAATTTACAACAGACAGTAGAAGTTTTACAGATACATTTTTAAAGGGTGAATATTTTCCCTGAACAACAGGGAGACAATATACACAGCTTCAGAAAAACCAGGGCGTGAAATATATTAAAGTGCACGACTAAGTAAAATATAGGTTCTAATGCATATAAATTGTCTCTTAATATCTCTTTTTGGAGAGAAAAATAAATCAAACATTTAAAAAATACATCTAATTGTATTTGGAAAAAAAATCTGTGCAGCCTTTTGTTTTTCTATTTATGCTGTCTTTAAAATGACACATTTGGAGTACGTGGGCACTTTGTTTTTGAAGCAGCATTTGTGATTCCACACAAATGTTAAATTGATTCCACATGAAGATAAAGCTCTAGGCACTTTCAAGTGCCTTTTAGGATCATTGTTTTCAAGTAAACAGCAATTTAAAAGAAACCTTTTGTTCACACTTTTGTTAGCAAAGTACTTTGAGACATAAGATTAATCTTCTCATTACTTCTACATTAAGTAATGCATAAGTTGTTACCAAAATAGTTCGTTTAAAAACAAAGTGAAAGAAGGAAGCAAGTGAGGACGAGAAAATGAGCAAATTACCTGTATCGGGTAAAAATCCATTTGCATTTGTTGCCACTGTCTCCTCTCCTGAAGGTGGGGATAGGTGAGCCTCTGCTGCATATCTTGTGCTAAGCAACTCCCCAGGGACACTAAAGTGACAACCAGCCATCGTACATTTCTTGGCCTCTGTGCTTGGGCCATCATTTTACTTTGGCTCCCCTGTGAACATACGCTGCTCTCCCTTCGGTGCTCACCGTTCCTTCTCTTATTACGCCCCCTTCTTCTCCAGCTTCTGACTCAGATTAATGAGGTTCTGTGCCGTGGTGGGCCCCACCTTTAAACTTTATCCTTGAGTCAAGTCACTCAACACACATTACTGTTCCTGAGGTTAACAAGTAACCCCGCAGTTCCTGGAGCTCAATATATACCTGAGTCGGGGTGTGGCAGGCATCACCTCCTCCCCACCTAAGGCAGCCAGACAGAGCTTGGTGATTAGAACAGTAAATCACTGCCTGAGTAATGCTGCATAAACATACGGGGCTTACGAACTACCCCATGAATGTCTTGATCACTTCCTTTGGCTTTTTCCCCAGGTTGCAGAAAATACCCCCCAACAGCTCAGTTTATCGAGGCAGTATGTTGAAAGCAATGGGATGGCAGTAGAATTTTCAGTGAATGCTCATCAATTTGTGTGGGGCACAGAGCAACGAATGTGTGGAAAAATAATTTCCAAAACGGTTTTTCTGCAGATGATGGATTAGCTGCCCTAAGCAGTGGATGCACACATGAAGTGTACGCCAACCATGTATGTTTTTGTTCAGTCTCTCTGCAGCTGCTCCAACCTAGATATTATTAATTCATTCTCAATTCAAAATGCTTTTGCAAGGTTTGTACAGCACTTGCTACTTTATGGTAATGCTCAACAGTTTTCTGAGAGTAATTCCTCATATTTTGTGCACTTTGTACACTGCTTATCGCTCTGGTGCTTTATTCTGCTGCACTGGGTACTTACATATGGCAACAGCCAAGCTCTAAGCTAGAAGTGACAACCAAAAGAATTACAGCTACAGGAACTGAATCAGGGACAGGATATATAGCTGTGGCTAGGATTTTACCAGTCTTCAGCTCACAATATTACTTTGCAATGCCTACACTATCTTTCATAAAAATATCTCCAAACATATTTTGAAATATGCTAATTTCAGATTTCACACTTTTTCTATACAAGTAGTATCCAGAATTATCTGGATTCAGGTTACTTCCCTTGGACCCTGCTAAAATAAGAAACACCAGGGATCTTCTCTATTGTGTACGGTCTCACAGACTTCGATTAAGTCAATTCTGACCTTCTCTCTATTAAAGTAGGAGATTATTCAGCCTCTCAGAGAGCATCACAGAAGAATCCCTCATTATAGTGCCTTACATACGCAATATGATGTTTGCAGCTCCATAAAAGCAATCACGAGCAGAATAACCCTACAGAGCTTCTCAGATGGTGAAAGCACTTGAGCCATTGAAAGTGCATAGGCTTACAAGAAGCACATTTAATTACTTTATTAACCATCCCGTTCCTCTGACTAACCCAGTAGGTATAGCTGCAGGCAAAAGACAGAGGATAATGGCACAGTACGGAGGCAAACGTTTCCTACCTGGCATGAGTCACCGACGTACTCCGGAGGGCAGGAGCACATCTCCACACTGAGCGCAACGCTGCCGCGTCCCTCGCTGGTGGCTTCCTCCAGCCCGACCTCACCGAGCGTCAGGCGCTGAGTCTCCGTGAAGTAAAGGGCCCGGATGTGCAAGCCATCCAGCCTGGACAGGATCGTCATGAGCTCTTCTCGGGACACGGGGGTACCGCTGCCAGCATGCCTGAAGTTACCCTGCATGTTAAGGGTACAAAACGAGCACAGTGATGCAGCTGCTTAAAAAGAGTATCTTCAAAGAAGGCCAGAGGACAGAAGACAGAAAAAGGGAGGAAACACCCATGGAACAGACTCCTCTAGTGCCAGTCGGTGTGGGGTGAAATAAAGGCCAGGAAAATAAACACAGGATAGGTGGAAAAAAGAATAAGGAGCATAAAGAAAGGGATGTAGCTTTTACTGTGCGAGGTACATAGTACTTTGAGGTATTGAAAAGTGAAAAAGCCTGTAGGGTTCTTCTTCAGTCACCCAAATTTCTTTGAGATGTCACCCATCAAACCATAAAAGGGTGAAGGAAAATACTTTATTTTAAGAGTAAGTGAAGTCCAAGAAACCCAGTCTTTCAGGGCTGCCTTCACATGCCTTCTTGCTGCTAATAAATACACAGCCTTGTTGAAAATGAAATTTGACTTGAAGAAACATCTTTTCTGACTGCATATGATATAAACAACCCAGTTCAACATTCTGAGCACAGATTTAAGGTGGGAATAATCCCTGCTAAATTCACCTACCTGAATGTTGGACAGCCCATTCTAAACTAGGTACCTTGACACCACAGAAAACAGGTAACAATTCATTCCATCCCTATTAAGTACAGTCTGCGGCTGCAATGAATCACCTTCCATTGAGGACTGACTCAGTATTACTCCACCGGCCCTGGAGGGAGTGCTAAGGGCTAAACTGGACAAGAAGCCTAACTCAGAGGTGCTAAAATTAGGTGCCATGAACCAGAACCCAGGTTCAACATGGCAGTAAAGAGAGAGAAAAAATGTTCTTCGTGTTTAAGGTCTACAGTGTTTAAGTTTCTATTCATCACCATTACCAAGTGTTTGGTATTTCTGCACATATTCTGCATGTGTGTATTTTATGTGACTGTGGGAGGAAAACAGAAGGCCATTCTCTTTTCAGTTCTTACCTCAAGCAGCTGCACACGGCCATGATACTGACGATCAGGCAGTGGGTTGTTGGGATCCATATAAACAACTTCCATCTGACGGCCCTGTGTGAGAATGAGGATACAACATTGCTGTTTCACTCCTTCTTATGGGAAAGTATTCAGATGCAACAAAATTTGGTGAAACACATTTATCCTGTTCTTGGGTGGACTAAAACGAACTAGTACTAGGAAAACTACACCTTTTTCTCAGTAAAGTGGCATAGTGAGCACTGTGTTCTAGCACCAGCAAGGTTTTCACTGCTTTTGCCTATTAACACCCTTGTTTTCAAGTAAAACACCAAGAGAATCACATTAATGCTGATCAATTTTCACAGGAACTAGTTATTACTTTAGAGTAAGAATGGTTTTGCATTTTGAAACACTCTCCTTTGCATCCTGGTGCACCAGCAACTATGGGTATTACAGTAGTAGTTTATGAGGTATGCTGCCCAATATGAATCCTAGAATATTGAATTAGTATTTCTGACGGTCTGAGGAAATAAAACATACCCTTGAGAATTTCAACAAATAGTCAAAGATTTCAATTTTGGCCCTAAAGTGGTTAAGTTAAAAAACTGTTAACCTAAACTGCATTTTTATTTCAGTGCCTTGAAGCCTTATAATTATGCTTAGTTTTATGCTGAAAAAAATTATCATGGAAAATGAGATTAATTACACATGAAATCCAGGGCATCTTTTGCAGAGACGAGGCCATACTTGTTGACAAGTTTGCAATGCATTGATTAAATTTTTTTCCACAGGCATATTCTACAGAGAAAATCCTGTTTTATCTTTTTATTTGCTCTCAAATTAGTTATGCTTAATAATATGTTACTTTGGCAACAGAGGCAGATGTGTTGATGGCTTTGAGCAAAATACAGTAAAATCATTTTGACAGAAACATCGCAAGGTGTTTTGATAGTTAAGTACACTGTAAGAGCAAAATTTGCTATAGTTATTAAGTGACATAAAAATCATGGTATTGGTGTTACTGATAAGAAAAAATAGTATTTTAATGCTTACTGTTAGTCGTATATCAGCTTTCTTATCCAGAAGAACCATGCCCTCACTAGGTAAGCCAAAAGATTTCACTTGGTAACTCAGGAAGCCACCATATGAAGAAAGCTGTAACAAAATGCACAAGACCAGAGATACTTTACTGCACTATTGCTTGATATTAATATAAATTTGTATTCCAGTTTATCCCATCTTCCAGCACTATAAACAACACTTGCTCTTTGTTTTTTTAGAAAAAAATGAAAATATTGTTGTTTGGAAGAAATTACTTTCTATTTTGTTTGCTGTGTATATCATAACAACTTTTTGAGCAGATACTGTTCTCTGAAAGCATCATGGAGCTTTTTCATACTTGGGTTCACCCCACCTGTGTCATGGAGAAATCACATGTTCACATGAACATTGTTCTCTCCTGACCGTACAGAACAGATTTGGTGCATCAAGAGCAGACATCAGACTGACAATGAACGTGGTGATGAACCTCATGAACAGCCATGGATAAAAAGAAGTCAGACTAAGCATGTTTAAAGGTGGGTTTCAGAGGCCAGCATTTTCTACACTTACTGCAAACATGAATCCAATCAGGAAATCTTTGCTTGCCTTCAGGACAGGATTTCTACAGGTATCAGCTCTGTTGTCAGCAGACTGTGGCTGTACACTGAGCTGAAACCACACATCCTTTGGCTCAGCTACAGGTGACCAGTTTCAATTTTTTTTTTAAATAGGACAATACTGGTGTTACACACTAACCTCTGTATTCTATACAGAAAGTATTTCTTTTCTAATTTCAAGAGTGGGCCATTAAATAGAATGTTAAAATATAAAAGAAAATGGGGACAACATGATCCAAATTTCTCAATTCTGTTAGTTTCTGTACTGCTATACATTTTACATTTGATTCCCTTTTAACTTTGTAAGCAAAAGATAGAGAGAGGAAATAAAATATACTCTGCTAAATATAAACGGAAACAGTGGAAACAGTTAAAAGGTTTCAGATAATGGAAAACAGTATTTATACCCTCATAATAATGAAAAATAGCTGAAGTGATCTTGTTCACATTTTCCAGAAGAGATGCTATCACTGGAAGCAGACCAAAACTTGACATTTTAAAAACACAATAACGTGAATAACTGGTAAATTTATGAGCTTGTAAACTAACAGCTAGATAGCATTTTGGTGGGACTTTCACTACTGCAGTATTGCCTGTGCTAAAATATACACTCACACACAGCGTACAGCAAAAGCAGGACTCAAATTAGGACTATTTTATTTTCAGTGTTGTCATCATAAATAAAAGCAAGTCATGGCAGGTCTAGGTAGATGTGATGACATGGAACATAAAACTCGTAGCACTGATCTTAATAGCTGTGTTTAAAAAGGGTTATTGCCTGCTTTATATCTTATTAGGGACACAACAAAAGTACTTCTGGTTTAACACTGTAGGTGATAACGTATGCTTTAACATGCAATTTCTTTCCAAAATAATTTGTAGACATTCAAACAAGAACCTTTACAACATCAACAAAAAGCACCCTAACTAAATGTGCTGTTCACCTGAGATATAAAGGTGGACATAGGAGAAAAGGAAGAAAAATACTGCTCTGAGCATAGAAAAGCAGGAGGAAAAATACTGCTCTAGTCTTTAAAATGAGGACTAGGAGAAACTTCAAAAATTGTACCACTTTTCATGCCTTGGTGTCTACACCATTTGTTTTCTCTTGTGTGTCAGTAGGATTGCATCTGAAAAGCTCTGTACTCAAAAGTAAAATGTTGTGATTCCTGGCATAACAGGTAAGAGAGACAAGGGAAGAGAGAGACACTTACCGAAGAAAAGCAGTGAGACTCTTTATCAACGGTGCTGGCAAAAAAATGATTACACATTACTAAAACAGAAGAGTTAGGTGGCATTTACCTTCTCTCCCAGGTAGGATGGTGGTGCTTTCCAGTACAAATTATGCACAAAAGCAGGCAATTCTTGAACATCAGCCACCACACTATTACTGACTGGATTGAAAGTGACTGGAATGTCAATATTTTCATCCACTCCCTCCAAGCGCCAGCTCCTCATGTCCACAAACTAATGAAAAACACATAAAGGAAATAAAAGTTTGTCTCATCCTTTATTATACTTTACCAGCACCAAGTAATGAGAAGAAATTGTTTAGCCTCTGTAATACCCTTAGCATGAGATCCAACCCCTTCAGAACCAGCCCAGAGTCTTTGAACAAATGTTTCATGGACCTCAAAGAGAGTGAAAATGTAAAGATGTACCAAACCTACATGGGATGGAGGCATTTGGTTTGTCACCTGGAAACTAAATCCTATTTTCAGTCACATGAAGACACAGTCTTCTGGAGGTGGCTAGGAATTGTGCACACAAACCAAGGATATAATTTGGAGATGCTTTTTTAAGTCCATTCCAAAATCAAACCCAGGGGACTAATCTAAAAGACACCTTTTGGACCAGTGTGGTAGGTTAACTGTGAGGGAGGGGACATGGCACAACATTTTGGACAGGCAGGCAATGTAGCCTAATATTCTGGCTCTTTAATGCACATTTTATGTTTATGGCTCTTGTTGCACAAAAGACCACGCCTCCTTTATCATTATGCTGGAGGAAAGAGAGTGTAATTTTTATGTACCGGAACAGTTCTGGGTTCTGGTGGGCTGCCCTTGACTGGCCAGAGCAATAAAACAAAGATGTAGATATGTTTTCATACACAGTTTTTGGTGAGGACAAGCAATCACTAGAGGAAAATTTCCCAAAGCAAATGCAAGTTTGCTACTAGTCACTGAAGTCAGATTTTCATCCTTTGCTTGTAAAGAGCAAAGGGCCACAATCTGGACTACATCTAGTCCATGTCTAAACCTTAATGCAACTCCTTATCCACCATTCTAGCTCTCATCTCTTTGCCTTTCTCTTGCATTTTTTCAAGCAGATACTGCTTTTTTTTTCAGTCTTCAGCCATTTTATTGTTCACTTATGCTACTAAAAATTTGTCTTTGTTTCTCACACTTGATGTCATTTCTCTTTTATAGGCAGGAGAAAAAGACAATTTTTACAATCTCTGTAGAATCAGTCACACAATTCTTATGAATGCATCTATAATATAGACATGCAAAATGACACATGCACTTATCAAAGCATCTTGAAGGAAACCATTGACTTTAACGATGACATAGAGTTTGAAGATAAAGCAAGCAAGAAAAAGGCCAGCTCAACTTCGAGCCAACTAGTGACTTGTAATCAAACATGTGAAAAGGGTCACTTCTGCTGAAAGGCACTTTCAGACTACGCCTATGTCTTAAGAAGGCTGCACTAAAACTGCACTATTGCCTGGAAAATATTTCCTCATCCTTAGAAACTAATAAAATACATTTTCAGTTTAGGAAGAAATCTGGAATTTCCTTAATGGAATAAATGTAGGTTCATGACAGAAAAGAAAAAAAAATTTGGTACACCTTGGTTCTACGATGATTCGTGCTGTGACAGTTGCTGGTTGCCCCAAAACAAAAGCAAGGTGTGCATCCCCTGGGGTTTGAAGGGTCCAGATGAAAGGATCCTGGTCGGCAAGTGTCACATGCTGCACCTCCAACATTTTCCTGTTAAGGCATAGTTCAAAATTTCAGTGCTTTTCTTTTCGTTTTGGTGAGGTCCCCAAAACTTCCTGCACATAAACCAAATCTTCTGGGAGAATATTTACTTAAGTATATGGAACGTGAATGAAAATGTGTGATTCTCTGGATAGACTATATTCCAAATGCAAATAAAACTGTTTTGGAGGGTTTCTTGTGAGCTGTCTTTCCAGTTTATAATGTGTACCACTGAGTAATAAATATTAGTCACAGACAGCTGGTAACTTCCTTGCCAAAACCCCCCTGCTGGCTCTTGCAAACCCACAATATAAAACGTCACTTGTGAAAGTTCACATTTATCACATTTAATTATGCAGATGAGAACAAAAGAAGATTTCCTGGCTATAATGGTGTGGGTAAAATGTCAACTGACATAATATGGCTAAAAAAAGCATGGGACTTGGTTAACATCCAAAAGGCAAGATGCAGATGGATAAAGTGGATCTGTACAGGGTACAGACTACTTCAGTGAATCAATGGACATCTACTCTGCAGCTCTCTAACATCCTGCAAAGCCTAACACCACCTGCACAACTGACAGACATTGAAGCCATTGAAAAATGGTATCTAACAGTACCATGATAATTGCACAAACTGCAAAATGGGATGGCTTTCTAGAGCTGCATTTAATTTTTACTGAAAACTTAGTGATAAGCTCATTTCATTCACCCCATTATATAAGAAATAGTCACTGATGTGCAAATGATGCTTGTGAATGCAGAAGTAATTTGATTTATCTGACCTTGCAAAGACAAATTCCTGTCTGGGGATCGCAAATATCTGGTTCTGTTCCATCTCTGTTACAGCTGCAAGGCACACAGTGAGGGAAACCATAAGTTCCAGGAGCACACTGATCACACCGACGTCCTTTTATTCCTGGTTTGCACCTTTATCAACAAACACAGATGAGAGAGTCAATAAGGGAGGTAGGAATGGAGCAAGGAAACAGGCAGGTGGATATTTGAAGGGGTTGCAAGGCTATGACACAAGTTAATGATTTCCACTGAGAAAAAGTAGCAAGTTAATATTGTTCTCAGATTTTGAATAGTGTGATGTTTTAAATGGCCATGGAACTAACTAGGAATGGATTTGACTTTGAAGGATAAAAATGGTCACAAGAGAATGAGACTTCTGCAGCTATTCAGTGCTTGCAGTGCAGAACTAATCCCTCTGTACACCAAGGTGTAAAACACAGATGTTGAATATAGGTAAGCAGAGATGGAAGAAGATTTATAGCTGGCAAAAGTGGCTGGGCATTGCTCAAGGCATGTATCTGCTAACAGAAAAACGGGGAACTGCGAGCATATGAATAATTACAGGCACCTCAGTCTCGCACAAAGCTTGGGTTAGTTGACAACTCTTCACAATGGTTAAACTCCACTTTGCTCACAGTGAACACTGAATGACTCAGATTTCCCATACCCTCTCCAAATACCTGAAAAGAACAGTGAAGCAAACCACTCATGCATAGTTCATAATGCACACGACCCAAACTTACTTGCATTGCCCACTGGTTTTATCACATTCTGGGCTTGCCGCATCAACAACTCCTTTTTCTGAGCAGTTGCAGCTCTTGCAGCCAGCAAGGGGGTGATAGCTGAAGTAATGTTTCTCACACACTTCACATTTTGGCTTCACAGTCCGTGGAGGGCAAATGCATTTACCAGTCATGTCATCACAAAGACGCTGCCCACAGTTGCACACTAGAAAAAAGAAATTGTTCTACAAATCAATCACATCTCATCTTAAAACAATCAACTCTTATTGAATATGCAACAAATACACACAACCTTTATGTATAGAAGACATGACTCTCTTCTCTCAACAGTTTAAAGTTCAGGGTCATAGAAACCAAATATGTGACTGCAACAATAGTTTCAAAGAGCAGATTTAGTGCTTGGCTCTTTTCCATGGATTGGTTGCTTAACTTCACCACAGACATTTTTATCACTTGCCAAAACTGCCAAGGATTAAATAAGTAGTTTTGATGTCAAGGACACCACTTTTATAAAGCACTGTTTATAAACATCAAATATAATATTTAGGAAAGCAGTTGAGGACTGTTGGTGTAAATCTATAGATCTGTTGTTATTACTAACATCAGAGTATGAGGAATTAGGAATGCTGTATCTCTGATTATCTATGGAAAAGATTGAAGGTGTAAAATGAGATTAAACATTAACAACTTGGAAATTATTTAGCAGTCAGTGCAGAAAAAATCCATATCACTGACATAGTGGCAATGTGGATTTTAACCAGTTCAGCTGTAAGCCTACTTACACATGATCAAACAATACATGCAAAGGCACACTTCACCATGAACCAGCTGTGCTTTAGGGGAATGGGATTTCTTCTGCCTTAAACTGAAAGCTATAGTATGGTGGAGCTAAAATGGCTTGACCAGCCTCTCACAGGATCAGGCCCTACAAAGGAAAGTAAGGCTGCACTAAATCTGCAGTAAATTCAGAGGATTAAGTAGGAGGTTGGGTCAGGAGCTGAACAGATCCAAGCACATACTCACACTTGCAAAACGGGAATCCATAGTAGCCGGTTTGGCATCGGCTGCACTGGCGACCGATGACGTTGGGTCTGCAAACACACTGCCCTCCCAGGGGGCTGCACATAGGGCTCGTGGCACCCAGGCTGTGGCAATCACATGGCACGGCTCCATTGTAGAAAGCCACCAGGGACCTTGCAGAGTCCTTACAGAAGGCAGATGATCTTTCTGGGCTATTTAAATTGAAATACAAATCATGTAAGTGCTGGCACTCGGGAATCGTTATGAGCATGCTTTGTAGTGGTTCAGTAAATTAGGACCCTGTCTTTCAAACAGTTTGGCATAAGGATGGCATCAGCACACATGCAAGGATATACTTTAATTAAATTAGGCATGAATGACTTTAAGCATGCAGGTAAGATTTTTTTTTTCAAAGCAAGTGCGTGTATTAGTTGTATCAGTTCAGACATGCCAAGCAAAATGCCAAATACCAAAGATGGAAACACCAAAGACAGGAAGATGACATAGATTTTCCTCTTTTGTACTGTGAGCAATAAAGCTCTACCTTTACATTGCATTTGCAATAGAAAGTCATGGAAAAATGACTCATGGAAATTTAATGCGCCAGCATAAGCCATGAAAAGCATTTTAATGTACCACAATGATAGGGATTTAAGACAGCTCTTTAATACAGAATGAAAGTAATATTATTCCCAGTTTTTTGTCAATGCTCAGTTTTTTAGAAAGTGATGCTTACTCAATATAAAAGCTGTTTCCTCCACATTGGCTGATAAAATCAAATGACTTGTCCACTGTCTTTTTGTCAAGAATTTTGTAACTGTAGGTGTCTGCTGGAACAACTAAGATATTTTCCTTAAAACAAGAAGAAAGCTAAATTGTACATTTCACAGAAAAACGAAAAGGCGCAAACTAAGGTATTTACGTATTTAAATGCTGCTTTATTATACGTTCTGGATTTTTCAAAATCTGTGAGATTTTAACCAAAAAACAGAAAAATAAACTTTGCGTATTCCCCTCAAAGCTGCAATGCCACAAGCAGTGTACAATAAACAGTGCAGAGTATCTCAAAAAGTTAAAATAAAACCAAAAGCAGTACTGAAACACAACATTAAAAAAATTATTCTTTTTCGCTTTCATTTTGCATCTATCGCTAAATGAATAGCGAAACTGAGAATAACATTTTCAAGCACATTTATGTGATACACGTACCAGAACCAGCATTCTTCCATCTGGTATCACCACCGTAACAGAAACCTTGGGCTCAGAAATGTCAAGCTCAATTTGGTTTTCTGCAATCACCTGAACCCGACAGCCAGAAGTATGAGGGCAGAATGATGCGTTAAAAGTACCTAGAAGAAAAAAGATACTGAGTTTATGTGAAAAGGTTTTGGTTGCAGGGGTCTACTGGGATGGGTTCTATGAAAAGCTGTCAGAAGCTTCTCCCATGTCCAACAGATCCAACACTGGCCAGGGCCAGGTCTGACCATGGTGGAATAACATATTTAAGAAAGGGTAAAAAACCCTGGCTCAACAGCAGCTACAGCCAGAGAGAGGAGTGAGAACATGGGAGAGAAACAACTCTGCAGTCACCATGATCAGTGAAGGAGAGGGACAGCATGCTCCAGGCACTGGAGCAGAGATCCAACCGCAGCCTGTGGAAGAGACCCACGGTGGATCTCCTGCACAGGCTGCAGGTGGATGCCCAAAGGAGTCTGTGAACCTGTGGGACGCCCACACTGGAGCAGGCTCCTGGCAGGCCCTGTGTCCCAATGGAAGCGACCCACAGTGGAACAGTTAGGGAAGAATTGCAGCCCAGGAGAATGACTCATGTTGGAGAAGTTGGCAGAGGACTGTCTCCCATGTGAGGAATCCCACACTAAAGCATGGGAAGAGTGTGAGGAGTTCTCCCCGGAGGAGGAAGGAACAGAGGCAACATGTGATGAACTGACTGCAGCCCACATTCCCTGAAATCATATGCCATTCAGAGGGCGGAGTTAGAGAAATTTGGGAGTAAAGCTGAGCCCAGGAAAAAGGGAGGGGTGGAAGGAAAGTGTTTGAAGATTTGGGTTTAGTTCTTATTACACACTATTTGACTGGTAATAAATTGAGCTAATTTCCCCAAGTCATGTCTGTTTTGCTCATGTTGGTAACTGTGAGTGATCTCTCCATGTCCTTATCTCCTCCCACAAGCCTTTTGTTATATTTGCTCTCCCCTGTGCAGATGAGGAGGAGAGTGAGAGTGGCTTCAGTGGGCACCTTGTGTCCATTCAGGGTTAACCCAACACAGCTCCACATCCCAAAATGCTGAGAAAGGAAAGGGGTTACATCAAATTAAGATGCCTACCTGACCATACATGTCCTGCATTCACATGGACTTGCGCAGAGAACACCGGGTGTGCCGGCTGATAAAAATGTACCACAAATACGTATCTGCCCAAGTGGGGCACTCTGCCACTCAAGGTGATCTGATTCTGGATAAACAAGAACAGCCTGGTATTAAATCACAGAATCACAGATTATATTTGTTTTGTGAAACATTCTTGGGCTTATCAGCTGTGCTCAGTGGCCCCTACCTGCAGTGAAAGAGAGGGGGCTTAGCATCTCTCAGCAAATTAACTTTCTTCAAGGAACATGGCATTACAACTGCATGCCCTGTTTGCCTGCCAAGCACATTAAACATTCTTCTTCAGCCTGTGAGACTGTTGTGTAGTTCAGAAAGAGGCTGGTGTTTGGTTTTTTCCCCCTTTATTTACATTGTCTCTGTGGCTTCCTCAGTTTGCAACATTTTCATGGTATCACATCATCCGGTTTTGATTCTCTTACAGTTTTTC
Source organism: Origma solitaria (assembly GCA_013397895.1). Classification (NCBI taxonomy): domain Eukaryota; kingdom Metazoa; phylum Chordata; class Aves; order Passeriformes; family Acanthizidae; genus Origma; species Origma solitaria. The sequence goes on from VZRL01006665.1 coordinate 194,153, forward strand.
ATCTATTTAACTTTACTAAGAACATACTTTGTGACTTCCAAACCAAAGTTTTCAAAATATGAGATACCTGTAATGGCGTCAAGGTGACTCCATGGACTGAATCACTGGGAAAAGTGGCGCTCAGTGGATCATGGAGTATATTCTCCTGGACTTCTGAAATCTTCCCATCTTTGAATGCATCCAAAACCAAAGCTGCTGGTGGAGTTTCAAAAACTGAGGGAATGCACGTTGCACTAAACACAGAACCACAGTAATTACCCTTGGGGGCAGGAGAAAGTTTTAATCATAACAGGAAAAGCTGTTGACTTTTAAAAGTCCATGTATTAGACTGTATTGCAATTGATAACACAATAATAACCTGTTCCTCTGTTCGTATTTGGATTCTTTGTGAATGATCAGAATGTAAATAAAAACAAGAGGAATAGATTTAACTTATAAAGAGGGGATAGTGTGTATTAACTGATTTTATTCCCACAAATTTTCCATAACTTTATGTTTTAGTGGAAAGAATTTGCTAAGGAAGAGGAGACTTAAGGGAATCAGGAGTGTTAAAAATTAAATACATTTTAGTTAATCCAGTTAGTTACATTCACCAGAATCTGTACTAATATTGATTTCTCAGTTCTACAAATATTTACATAGGTGTATCCTTTAAACATGCAAGTTTTCCCTCTGAAGTCAATGGGACTACTTAAGTACTTAGAAGTTAAGTATATACTCAAATATTTGTAGAATTGGAGCCAAAATAAGTAACAGTACTCCTTGAAAGCATCCTTATTTATTCACTGCTGTGTTTAACTATTTCTTCCTTGGCATATTTAATTCTGGGATTGAGAGAAGAATTTTCCAAGACTGCAGGATAAAATATTTTTGGGGTTTTCCTGGTTGTATTTGTTCACTTCTTATAACTACTCAACAGACAATGATTAATCTTTGCTCAAGACAGGCCCAGAACTGGAATGGCAAGTATGTTTCAGGGCCAGAACTGAGATGTATTTGCCAGGCCTGTGTGGGAAATCATATGCAGCGTCCACTTATAATACTGTTAAACTGAGCCAAGCTTTTGCATCTTCCAACTTGATGAACTTACATGCTTTCAGGAAAGCAAAAATGCTGCCAGGTAACAATAAAAGCAAAACATAAACCTACAGTAAACTATGCAAATATGACAAAAGTTTTAAAAAATACCCAACACAAAACCAAGGTAAAATTTCTAAGTTTCTACATTAGTTTTATTTTGAATCGTGTTTTTCACCCATCCTCTTTCTCCTGTTTTACTCAGAATATAAATGCCTGGATTTGTAAAACAACTTTGATGCAAGGACAAGCATCTTCAGTCTTAGAAAGCTGCTCTCAGCGGTAACACTGAGCAGGAGAATTGAAGCTGTGATTCAATGCTATGCATGCTTGGAAGCCAAGCACAGTCACATGTTTTTATCCAATTTACTACCCAGATTTTTCTGCTTTCTATTTCAATTCAACCATTATATTAGAAGCTACCATCTGGAAAACTGTTAGACCAAATCACCAACTCTTTTTGCCTCTTAAGTCCTGCAAATTACATTCACTTTTATTTTGAGGCCCTTCCCACTGTTAGATCAGTAGGAAGAAAGCCTTAGGAATAGGCATCACGAGGTTCATCCTGGGGAGTGCAGTAGGCACTGAAATATGGATGTCCCTAATTTGGAAGCTGCAGTGACAGCTCCTCTCTGTCCCAAAGAATAAAAGATGGAGAGGGGAAGAGCTTCAAGAGGAACAGAGCAAATGCTCTGCAGAACTCAAACCTGACCACTTGGGAAGTGAAGGTTCAGGTTCAGATCTTCACAGCAAGAGAAGGGCTGTCAGCCTGGGTTAACCAAGCAGTATATAAATCCCCTAACTACTAGTCCTATAAAGTATGATGGAGAAGAATGATCAGCTGGCATTGCTGTGTGAGGTGAATGGTGAGGGCACACCTACCCTAAGGGCCCCACGATCAGGCGGGCAAAGGAATGGTTTGTTGGTGAAGTGAATGTTTACATGTTGAATGATTTGATGCTGCCAAGTTGAATTGGTGGATTTGTGCCTGAAAGGGCAGTCACATCCCACACCTAATGACAAATCAAGGCCATTTTGGGACAGCTGAAGCAGTAACATGCAGAAGAAAACTGTAAGCATTTCAGGCCACCAAAGCAGGAATGATTCTCCAGCTTGGACACCTGTCGTGCTGGATGGAGTGGGAAAGATGCGTGTTTTCTTACACATCAGAACTGGGTAGTTCCGACCAGCCAGGAAGAGGCTGTTGTTAACAAAATCCTGTGCAAAGGCTGTCTAGATTAACATTTCAGCTTCTTTACAAAGACTACTTTGCCAAAGTGGCCTACAAATCACCTGTGTGTCACTGAGCAAAGCTTCACTCAGAAGAATTATAACACCCTTTATTCTACCTTTCAAGATAGTCTTCAGATAATAGGAAGGATAAAACCAAGCAAGTTACCTTCCATCACTCGTACTCCTGTAAGCAGCTATGCACTGTACTTTAGGATCCACGTATTCTGGAGAAAATTCTTCAGCTGATATAATACAAACCTTGTGCTGAAAAACAAGCACAAGGCACAATTAACAATTAGTATAATAAATAACATGGCCAAGCCTGAACAGGAAGGATGAAGCCTAATTTTAGCACAGGGAGATATGAGCCCAAAGCCATGTTCTGTCATGGACCTCCCACAAGATTTTGGATCCCTTTACTTCCCTGCACCTCAGTGCCTCAGGGCTAAATAGCATTTTTCTGTCCCTGTCAAGGGAATATTGGCTGCTCAGAAGTGAAATAAGTAAAACATAAGTATATGTGTGGTAAAGACAAGATGAGCTCAAAGGCTGAGAATGAGGAGAGGTAGGAGGGAAAAGCCCTCATCTACGGTGTGACAGACTTTTGGACCCTGGGGGAATTCCCAGACTTTCTCAAATACGGGCACAAACACTTGCTTGTGCTAAGTCCATAGAAGCGGGTTCCAGAGATACCAGGATTTCCCTCCCAGGATTCAGAACTCATTCCAAAAGAAGCAAGACCTCATATGATTTTATTTTTTTTAAATAAAAGTAGACACGAACAAATTAATCTGTTGTAGCCCTGCTGTACCCATGGTGGTAAGGACATAAGGGGAGGCTTGTGGGTAGACACAAGAGTATGCACTAATAAAATATATAAGAAAATACATAAGTACAAGTTACAGAACTTATCCATGAACTACTTGAAAAGGAGATGAAGATGTCCAATAGGCAGTAAGATAGCTAGCACCAAGTAGTAATGTAAATAAAAATTGCATAAGGAGAATTCATTATTATGCAAAGTGCTTTAGTTTGGAAGCAGGTCCTAAGGGGATTTGGCCTGTGTTTTAAAAGTAGTAAGCAGGGGGAAAAAACCTTTACAAGCTACAAGGCAGAGTGCTAAAGATTACTTCTCCTGGGCAGCCAACACTTTGCCTGTCCTGCATGTGACAACCCACAGGGCTCCAGGCCATTGCAGCAGAACAAGGGTACAGTTTGAAGCTTTGAACAGCACTTCATGCGTGGATAAAAAGTTAGTGCCACATGTGGTCTGGGTTTAGACAGCTTGTCTGCATCGGTGTGAGGTAAAGACTATCAAGTTGTAAGAGCCTCCCTTGACAGATGGCCTCAAGAACCCCATTTCCCCTTTATTTAGACCAGAGGTGTCCAGCGTTGGAAGTGGTTCCCTTTCACCTCTCTGGTCTGCATGAAGGGATCACCCAAGCGTCTTTAACCCCAAAACTGCTACCACTGACTTCAAGATTAGTGTCTATTGCCCCTTTTCCCCCTTCCCATCTTTTGCTAAGTGCAGTCTTTACAATTAAATGTTGTAAAGATTGGATCTTGTTAGCACAGCAGGGAGTGTAAAGACAGACAGTGTAAAAGGAATTAGTACACACTGACTCACGAAATGAAGAAAGCATGTTTCAGCTGTTAGTCCTAATAGTTTTTACTAGCTGGGTTTGAACTCTAGATTTTAACAAACCTTGTGCTTCTAAAACAGAAAACAGAACACATAAGAATATTCAGTCTCCAGAAAAGTATATTCCTGGTGTGGCCAAAAGAGGTCAGTGAAGGCTTTTTATTTGAAATATCTAAAAGGTATATGACTACTGAATGCATTTATTGCCTGAAATAAATGCATTTATTACCTGAATTTTGTAAGAGACACAGGAAACTCCTACATGGGTTTTGAGGATTTAGAAAAAATGGAAGATAAAAAAAGAAAATAAAAAATTAGGTATAAAGGCTACCAGGATAATTTTCATTTAAAGTTTACTCATAGAAGAGAAAGGGAAACTGAAATAAAGTACAAGAAAGATGGAAAAGACCTTGCCAATAAAGGAAAAGTTCTCTTTGTCTTTGAAACTGATAAGTTTGCCTCAGCGTTCTCTGGATAAATATAAAGCATGTTTATTCAAGCATCTAATATTCGTAATTTCACACATTACCTTACAGAATGTGAATATAGGGAGACAAATGTATTTGTTAACCCAATCAATGAACAAGTATTACAAAAGGGAAAAGAAAATGTCAACTTACCAGAAGAAAATTAATTGATGATGCCTTAAGACGCATCTTTGTGTCTGCCAGAAGGTCATAGGCTGCAATGCGATTCCTGTCATCAACTACAACGCTGCGACAAAGGAAACTGAGACAGAAAGCAGGATTAAGGAAGAGCCTGCTGGCATTGCCACGTTGTTTAGGCTGTCGCCTAGCTTCACTGCCTGGCTGTTGGCTAGCCACCCCAGTAGCCATCCTGCTGGATCATAACCAACCTACTTGTGGCCACTGTGGAACGTGCACTGTCCTCAGCAGTGAGACACAGGATCTGCCATGTACAAAATGTTGCTTATCCTTTGTGGGTTGACTCACCCAGAGCTGAAGCCTCCAGATCTCAGGTCAGACACCCATTTGAGCTACTGGCCTAAGCAGCATGTGGACAGACAGATACACATAATATGCTTGTCTGCAGAGGTTTCCATGCTGTGTAACATGGTGTGCAACTAAAATTCCGGTGCCTGGACTGTGCTCCTTGAAGTGCCAGCACACACCAGCTGCCCATTTCCACTACTGCCATGTGCCACTGACAATGTGGATCAACAGCTCTTGCCCACACAGTGGCAGCTGGGCAAGGCCTGATTTTAGGAAGCTATTCTGTACACTGAGATACTCCTCAATGCAAGTGAAAAAAACAGTTTTGTCTCCTCTACAAACCAGAGAATGTGGAAGTCACTCTCGTTCAAAGAAGAGATCAGAAAAAAGGTCAGCTCAGGGCTAAGGACATGTAAAACTAGAGAAATATAGGTCCCTTATTCATGATTTGATTCATGATTTGATTATTCTCTTACCATGCTTTATTTGGAATAATCAAGCTCAGAGCTGTAATAAAGCCTGGCACAATACATTACAGATTCTACAGGTTACTGTTATCTTCATGCACCTCACTATGTCATTGCTTGATTTATTTTTTATCAGAAGAGACTTGTGCTTTCCTGCTTAGGGAAGATGACACAGCACCTTACTCGCAGTGTGACCATTCAGTTCATGCAGAATGTCTGCAGAAGGGATTTGCTGCATTGCTACACTAAAGCAGCAAGGGCTTTCTTTGTATTTTTATGAGCATGTTTCTAATGTGCCATATAAAAAAACAAGTATATTCAAAATTAGCCCACAAAACGTGTTTGGGGGGAAAAAAACAACAAAAAACCCACTAAAATGGAAGATTTATAGCAAGAAGTTTGGGGCTCAAAGTGTTACGTAACAGGCTTAAATAAGAGCTTTCCCCTGCAATAATCTGACAAGGTCACTGCTCCATATGACTCTGCTCTGTATCACAAACACGCTGATGAAAATTATTTTTATAACTGAGCAATTTCATCCTGAATATCCCTAAGCCTCCATTCTGCCAAGCACTTGACTTATGGGAGAAAAGGACGCATGTCTATAGTCCCCTGGCATGGGGTAGGCTCTCCCACGGGCTCAAAATAAGCTGAGGTGCTCAAATGTTAAAGACAATCTCACTCAGAAAAGGCAAAACCTCTTGTGCAGAAACATCTGCAGTAACCTCATCAGTCAACAAGGATGAAAAAGCATTTGGCTGAAGACCTTGCCTACAGCCGAACAGCCAGAGGATGACTACACACAGAAATTCGGAGACCTTTATACTTCTGCTTCAGCAAATCTTGTTCAAAACAGTGGGAATACTCTTGTAAAACTGGCTGCTACATTTTTTATAGCCAAAGCACTTGGACACACTTTTAACTAAAGAAAAACAGTGCAGGCATCTGCAGCCAACCACAATGCTCTTCCACTGGACTTGGAGATTAGTAGTTTATAAGGATTTAAGAATGTATATTAAAAAGTAACCCTTTGTACAGGAAAACAATTCACTGAAGCAGTAGCAATATTTAATGAGCTGATTGCACAAAGAAAATTAAAAAGCTGCACAAAATCCACAGAATCCTGCACTTGCTTTTAAACCACCCTAGAATTCAAAAAATCTACATAGTAGATTCTAATATATAAAAAGTATAATTATATTCCAAATGCTTATTTAATAATTTAGTGATTACTTCAGAAATTCTTACCTGTATTTACAACTGTATATTCTCACTCTGCCTTCAGTGCCAGGTCCAGGGCTACGTATTGTTACCTCTGCAGTGAATATCTGATCCTCTTCGTTGGCATATTCAAAAACCAGAACATAGCGACCGACTTGAGGAACATTTATGGTCATCTCTAAATTGACCTGGGTCAAAATAATTGAAAAATAAAAAAGTAGGTACATTTTTCACTCTCTCTTCCTGCAGGAAGCTCCCATTTCCTGCTCTTTTGACTGGTCAGCATTAGTCTAGGGCCAGTCCTGTAGTGTCTCAACAGAAGACACCCAGCAGAATGTAAGCACTGCTTATAAATACCACTTTATCCTCTAATAAGAGTCAAACAAGTTCAAGAAACAGCTGCCATTGTAACAGTTCTAGGAAAGCTGTAAAACAACTCTAGGAAAAGAATGTATTATTTCTCTTCTCCCCAGCAGAAAGGGAAGAAATGTGGATGCTAAAACATCATCACCATCATCTCTAAGCTATCTTTAACAATGTATAAAAACTGAGTTTACTTCTCCACTGAAAAAAAAAAATTTACAGGAACACAAAATTCCTACTACAGCAATGTGTTTTGATTCTCTACCAAGAGTGAAAGCACCTTCTCCAGCAAACAATGACACTGAAGCATCAAGGGTTTTTTTTTTAGGTTACTTGCAGAAAGTGGTTAATACAATATCTGATGCAAAATACTTCTAAGTAGTTAAGTGCTGTGGTTACAAAGGTTTTGCTTCAGTTGACTACGTAATTATTTTCAAATTTAAACCTTTTTTTCCTCAGTATTTCCCTAGGCTACAAACACTTAAACATGTAAATAATTCTGTCAACAGCCCTCTTGACTTTACTGCAATTATTCATACCAGTAAAGTTTTGCACATGCATCAGTGATGAAGCACCAGAGCCTGTGGCATGTGAATATTCTTGTTGTATTCAATATTTTTAAAAGAAATATCCAAACACAGTAATAGAGGGCATAATCACATCACTATCATGTACTTGATAAAATACCTTATTTTTGCCAAACACAATTCTAGTATATCTTTTCATTTCATAAAACATATTTCTTTTTCAAAGGACCTACAGCAGTGGCATAATTGCTTCTGCTTGTTTTATAGTAAAACAAACATTTTACCTAAGTATAGCTATTTAAGAAAAAAAAAGATTAATTTAGAGTGATGTATGTACACCATGTCTGCTGACAAATCATTATGTCATTTCTTCTGAACAAGCCAGCATGCCTAATGCAGAAGGATTTTTATTTAATAAAATGCTTTTGCCAGAGTGGAATGCCCACTCCAGTCACAGTTATAAATCTGCCTACCCTGATATTTTTACATAGTTTTGTGTAAAATGCAGACCTTGGTGCAGAGCCTGTTTTAGGGATGTGTTACAGATCTGAAAATCCTGAGCTGTAAATCTGCAACCATTTTAGTCTGGTAGGTTTACAGTCAACAGCACAGATGGGATGGCAATTAGCAGCAGGAATCTGACCTCTCTTCCACTGATATGGGCCATCACCGGCTGACTGGGAGCTGGCTGTCGCACAGGTGTTCTTCTGGATTCCCTCCCGTGTCTGAAATGCACTGCTTCTGAACCAAGGACACAGGAAAATCTGCCCAGAGGCAAATGCTGATAGAGCAAGCAGCTTAAAAAAAAAACCGAACAAACAACAAACAAAACATAGGATTATTATTGTTTTCAAGTGCAGCAGGATGATAACAAAACAAACCAAGGCACTGGTTTGCAGTGTGCTGTAGCATATATACTGACTGTTCTGCTGAAGCAGGTCCAGGATATGTACAAGGCTCTGTAACTTTTATCTGCAAGAGGGATGCCTCGTAGTAATCACTAGGTAACAGCACCAGATAATCCTAAAAAACAAAGAATATAACAAATGCAAGACCAGGCAAACAATGACTAAAGGAACACCTCCAGGCTCTCACAACGGAACAATGAATGAAGCCGATCACATAAATAATTTGTACAGAGGGTATCTGCAAGATGTGGGTGGGTTTTTTTTCCTGTCATCACTTGGGCCAATAACATCAGAATGCATCTCCCTAATTCTATAATTTCAGGAAGATGGTATGAAGGCAGCTGCCCTGTGATAAGGGAAACTCTGAAGCCACTCTCACATCATGTGCTGTACAAGACAGTGCTCTGAAAGGAGCTTCCCTGCAGCTCAGTAAGAGCCAGCCAGATGCCTGCAGTTTTCATCCATGAGTGCAATCCCCAAGCACACAACTCAACTCTGGGCAGCTACACACAGGAGATTCACATGTCCCAGGTGACTTAATAAAAATATTCCATGTAACCTATTAAGATGTGCTTCAAAAGCTGGTATATTTTTGTTCTGCCTTGCTTACTTAAATTACTATATTAGTGATTATGTGTAACAACTGTTAATGTGAGAACATGATGGGCTAAGATAATTAATAAATACCTTTTCAAAGGTATTAGTAAAAAACTCAGCACAATAATACTGTCACTTTCAGCAAGAAATATGTTTGCAAGGTCTTTACTAACACTTCATGTGGTAATCCATATATTTAACACAGTCCCAAGCCTAATGACTAGAGACACTGCTTACCTTTTATCCCTATACAAAATACGTAAGAATTTCAGTATGCTCTCTTTGTGATCACACATATTTAAGGTTTTTCATAAATGATCACATCAAATAATTTCTCTTTCACTAGCACTTTTTTAGCACTGCTGCTAGAAAAATTTTCTGTTTTTCAGTGAATGACAGAAATGATGGGAGGATAAAGGCAGTCAGAAATTCACCTGCTCATAATGCAACCCATTTAACAATACTCTTATGAAGATTTTTTTTCAAGAAACTAAGGCCTTGGTTGAACTAAGCTCTAGACACAACATCTGATATGTAAAAATTACTAATTTTTGTGAGCATTTATGCTTTATCCTGTGTGTTAATAATAATTTATCATTTGAAGGTACAGATTCCAGACAGATTAAAGTCTGTAAGCACCAGAAAAATTAGAGCAGGAGAAAGTCAGAGAAGAAATAAGAGGCAGAAGTGTAAATTTTCATAATTGTATTCTGCTGCTAATACTCTTCACTAGTGCTGAATTTCAATTGCTTGCAGGGTTCTTCCCAGCAAGAAACTCCAGAGCAGTAATATCATGACAACCTTCAAGCAGTTGTTTTGCTCAATTGTTTTCTTACCAAGAGGACTTCCTCTGCCATTATACTGACAGTCCACGTGCCTGGAATCAGTGAGAAAGGCTCTGTGGACCTTTTTCCTGGGATTGTGAGAAAAGCTGGCTCCTTGCTGGGTGGGAAGACAAACTCTTTGCTCTGAGCAGCCCCTGCCAGAAAAAAAAAATCAATTAAAAACTGTAAGTGACATAAGTGTAAAATGTCTCTACTTGCTTAGTGAACTGGACTGATAATTTGGCCCATTAAATTTGTTTGACAGGAGTTGATTAAAGCTCTTCTGTCAATATGTATTAGCCTTGCACTTGACTACACACAGGGCTATGCAGTGGTTGTTGTTTTCATTCTTATTACTCTTGAGCAAATTGGTACAGAAAAGCAGAGCTCTGCCCCTGTAATGACCAGTTTTGCAATATTCCGAAATAGTAATTTTTTCAGTTTCCTCTTCCATAATTTTCCATTCAACCTGTCTCTGCACTGACTCTCAACATGTTCAGCTGACACAAGGCATGTTCTTGTGTGACTTTAAGTCAAATACTTCAGGTATTGGAGGTTCTTGGTAGCATCTAGAACATCTACTTACAGACAGATAACTTCCAGGCAGAGATGATGGGCCAGTTCTGGATGCCCCATCCCTGGCAGTGTTCAAGGCCAGGTTGGATGGGGCATTGAGCAACCTGCTCTAGTGGAAGGTGACCCTGCCCATGGAATGGGGGTTGGAGCTGGATGATCTTTAAGGTCCCTTCCAACCCAGACCATTCTATGATTCTACGTACTACAGAAATAAGCTGTGGTATGCTTTGTCAAATAAAAGTTGTGAGGATCAATTGTTATGAATACTAAAGGTTTCCTCTTTGAAGACTGGACACAGACAAAATCTGGTTCCCCTGTCTCCCAGTCATTATAAGCCAGTAAATGACCACAAACTGCCACCACTCTGCTGTACAGTTTTGTCTTATTTGAATTGCTAAAAGAAACTATAACTTAACTCCTACCAGTACGCTGAGGTTAGAAATAGTAAGAGATAAGTCTGCATATAGGCTTGGTATGCCCCTATTCAAAGGATATGGAGTATTTATCTTTTGTCAGGGCCTGAAAGGCATCAGATGTTTTTGAGTTCTGTAATTAGAACTAACTTGGTAGTTAGTTCATCATCATTAAACAGATGTTATTCATGGAATGAACATTTAAAACTTAAATATTAAAGGCAACAAAAAACAAAAAACAAAACTAAGTGCTGTTACCTCTTCTTTAAAAGCTTCATAAAACCCACAGTTCAGAGCTTCCAAGTACAGGACCGAAAGTACTAAGCGTGGCAAACATTTGAAGAAACAAATGCTGATTACTATTGCAAGCAGGGGTTTCAGGCAAACAGCCACATCAATTACACAGCAAAAATGCATGAGGAGAAGCACAAAAGCACTGACTATGTTAGAACTGATGCCTTTGAAGCAACATTAGAGATTTGACTTAGGTGCGCCTTGGAAAGCCTTCTCTGATCTAACATTCATCTGACCTGTTGCTCTGCTGAGTTATACCTACCTGCTCCAGGCTGAGACTGACAAGCAGATATGCGACCAGACAATGTTTCACCTCCAGGGTTAATATACCTCAGGATAATGCGAAATAAGTAGAGGTTTGATTTTCCCACATTCAAAGTTATCCTCACTTCATTCTGAAAAATGGAAGTTAATAAACAAAAACGGCCGTAAAGTGCTGAATAGAGGAACAGTTAGAAGCCATGCAAGCACCAGACTAAAGTCCTACATGAAAAAGGCACATGCAGACAAGTATATACTGGAATGGCAATGCTGGTGTAAGACAGAGGAAGACAGGCAAGCCTAGTGAGAAAATTAATTCACTTACAAGTATAATTAGTGCCAAAATGTTTTCTCTCAGCAACTGAGATCTTCCCTTTAGAGCTTTTTGAGCCCAGGCTGACATAGCGGAGGACTAGGTGGAAGAGCTTAGGGGAAGCCACAGTGATAGGCACAACCACCTCTGGCTGGGAAAAATAAAAAGAAAGGGAAAAAGGAGGAATGGAAAGTATATTACTTGTTACCAGCACCCAGAGAAAGAAAAACCATTTGGCAAAGATAAAAGGCTTGGGCAGCTTACAAAAGAACACAGAACAAAATCTCCTGTGAAATAAAACTCTTGTTGAGTATCAGCTGATCCTGAAGGATACAGGATGGTTGAACTACCGTGTGCTGACACCACACCTTGATACACAGACAGTATTTTACTGTTATTCTCCCCACTCGTGCCATAAAGGAGGCATACGGTATCAAGGGCTGTCAATATTCCTGCCTTTCCAAGGAACGGCCCACAATCATTGATGCTAGTCTGAGACCACACACAACACCCCACAGCATGCAGACACCACAGACTGTCACTGAAACTTCTGCTTCTCTACCAGATCCTGCAGTTGCTTAGAGATGCAATAACACATATGCTCTCCTTGTCCTGGGGCTGAACTGACACCTCCAGAATGACAAAATTCTCTGCATTCACACAGCCCCGTTATTTAGTTTGCAGAAAAACAGAGACACGTTAAGGGTTGGTGGTGGATTAGGAAAGACCAGGATTGGTGCAATCTCATGGGTGTGGTTTCTTTCTTTCCATCCTAAATCCTACAGCTCCCCTCGTTATCCAGCTCCCACCTGTTCACCCATCACAATCCACTTGCTGTCCCTTTCCAAGCTACTTGTGGCACAGTGACCTCCCCACCCCTGTGGCCCTGCTTTCCCAAATGAACATTTTCTTTGTTTCACAAATCTGAGAACATAACAAAAAACCTGTACAATATGCCACTAGGTAAGAAATGCAAAAAGCAGCTGAATTAGAAAGCAGGCATTAAGAAATCAGAGATACTGAAGAGGTCCCTTCATTTACGAATGTGGAATAATACTGAAAATTCAAAAATTATCTGGGATAAAAAAACCCCAAGACTAAAACAACAGAAGAAGAAAGACTGAAAAATGAAGAACATGAAGAAAATCATTGTGCAATTGTTATGTGCTTATGTTTTATGCTATAGTGATTCATTAGTCCCTGGACAAACAGAGGTTGGACACAACTATATCAAAGCACTAATTTCAAGATGAGTGAACAAATCCCATTTATTACACAAATCTACTGCTTTAAAATCCTGCTTCATTTGATCAGCAGTTCAATCCAAAGTCAGAAGGTCCCTTCTCAAAGAAATTATGGTGACTTTCTTCCTATGATTTATATATTCCCTCAGCTGCTGTTTAGTTTATTCACAGTGTGTCATGAAACTAAAATAAATGTTGCCAATATGCTCCTGCTCACAACTTCTTTTACTGAACCCCACACTTTCCTGTTTGCTGTAATGTGAAGGTATCATTCATAACAAAAGTTGGCACCTTTCTCTTCTTTTCCCAATATAAGCTGATTTCAGTGACAGCACTGTGACTGTACCTGAAAATCTGATGGACACAGAGTGTCATGGACCTGTGCAATTCAAATTATTTAGCCAAGCATTAATTTTCTGCTGTTCCCACAGTTCTTGGTATGACAAGAACTTCTGCACTTAGTATTTTAGACTTTAAAGCTGTAAGTTCCCTCTTTACAGCTATCTCACACAAAAACCAACCTCAAGGAACATCTATGGAGAACACATATGAAGAACACAAGCAGCATACGAATGACCCGACAATAATACCAACTCTTACTAATACAAACAGAAAATAGTGCCAAAGGGTTGGGATTAGTAAGATCCTGTCATTTTTTCTGTTGTTTTTCCTTGACCTTCCACACACACAGCAGTACTATAAAGACATATGTACCATGCACTTACATTTTCACCCCAAAATCTTGAGTGAAATACCAGCTTACTTGTATAGAGGACATCTGGGCATATCCTCTCCAACTGAAGCTAGGGAATTCCTGAGGATCATAGCCAAATCGAATTACCCCTCCCTCGGCAGTAGTACCATCTTCAATCTCAAACTTCATGTGGTGCAGATCAGGAAAAAAGTAGTTTTTTTCAGGCCTTAGGAGAAAAAACCACAACATATCAACAAAGAATTACCTGTCATTTATGATCTACATCTAAGGGCAAGAAGCAGTGGAAGGGAGGTGATCTACTGATGACTGAGGAATTCTGATAGCAGCTCATAGATTTAAGACAGCTGGTAAGAGTGATGCAATGAGAATTTTCTCTCCAGAAGCTTTTACATGTGACATACTTTTTCCTATATAACTCTCGATAGACACATAGATACATATGCAATACTACTGCAAAACTGGTATCGGTTATTTAAGGAAACAAGTCAGAAAATCTTATTAAAATATAGGAAGGAAACCGCCCAGGAAAACTAACATCAGTAACCAGTACAATTTACCAAGTTATTTATCAACAAATCCAGAACCTCACATGAAAGTTTAGCAAGGGACTTATAGGCAGTTTCTAAAGAACTGTGCTGAAGCTCTGCCAGGAGCTCCAGCTGGACTCACTCCCGACAGGTTGTGCCCACGATGTGTGCCCTGCACTGGCAGCTGCCCGAGGGCTGGGAACAGGCTGGGCTGTGTGATCCTCCAACGTCACACCGGCAGCCTGCCAGGCAAAGAGCAGATGCAATCAGAAAAGGAGAGATAAAAGTTATCAGAAAACACACCACACCTTCACCTAATTAAACACCGTTAATAACTGGCTTCCTCTTCCCGGAGCCCTTTAGACTCTTTCAAGCACAACTTAATACACATGCATAACCTGCAATTATTTTGAGCTTCTCATGTTTGTGGCTGTTTTTTTAAAATTTCTCCTTAGAATGTGACAAAAGTCACTTTTTAAAAAAACTCTCAAATAATAGACCATGCCATATTGCTAAATAAAGGGCTATAGTTTTGCAGAACAGCTATTCAAACGGTTTCCTAGCAAGTCAGAATTTCTGCGGCAATATCATGAGGAATAATTATTTTTAAAAAACCCCACAAACAACAAAATCTAAAACCTAACTTACAAAAATTGCAAGATGTTAATTTTTCAAAGCCTGGTACCCCAATATTTAATTTATCTGACAAAATTGCAATGTATGTGTTCACATAATATGCCTATTTTTAACTGACACTGGACAACAATATTGAATGACTTTCTACAGGAGACAGGACTTGTGGCACAAACTAAAGGACACCTCTAGTGAAAAGGTGTAATATGCTGTACTAAGGAATGAGTATGTCAAGGCTAAAAATTTCAAGCTGGATTGAAAGGCTGACTGCTCCTAAACACGTCCTTATGTCACAGTCTAAGAGCACCCTGTTTTCTAAGACCTGCACAAAATGACTAGGAAAGCACAGTGGTGACATTTGCCTTGTTCCTTCTCCTGCTGAAAGGCAAAGGAGGAGTCACAAAAGTTACAAGCAATGACCAGCACTAGTGCAAAATGCTGTGTACATGAGTAATTCAAACATCCGCATTTTAAAATACAGCCTAGGGAATTCTAAAGACTTCTGTGCCAAGTGCACATGTTCTACTAGAGATGTCCTTTATTCATTTTACCTTGGCAACCAAAATAATTCTTTTTTTCAAGAGCATAATAGCCAGCTTCACAAGTGTCACAGGAATCTCCACAAACATTAGGTTTGCAGTAACAATGCCCATTTTCCTGTGAAGAAAAAAAAGTCATCAAAAATATTTCAGTACCTTTCTAGAACTTTAATCTTTCAACACTCTGAGTTCCCTCTAATTCTAAAGAGGGAAAACTTTCTAATCTTAACAAAAAAAATTATCTGGATATTATTTCTGTCATTTATCACTTTCAATAAACACACTAGAAAATACATAAGCTCAAGAAGAGAAAAAATTTTAAAAAGTTTATACATCCCTTGGGTGTATAAAATTGATTCTTTGCTGTATAAAACTATTTTATGTTCAAAAGCAATACACAGTATTAAGATTTCTACCTCAGAAAATGTTACAATAATTTATCTTTACAACAAAAAATTCAATGAATATCTTTCTTTTAGTTTTACTTTACCTGCTGACATTCTCCAATTCCACTCAGTGTTCCACTCACATCACACTGGCATGCTGCACAGATGAAAAAAAAGACACCTGCATTTCATCTTTTCATGATACTTTGCAGGGAAAAGACCCCACCACCCTGAATCTGCAATTTTGAGTCGATGTGCCACAAGGTGGATTTTACTCTGGAAGGTTCAGAACAGCAGACAGATATTGGTATGAGGTGAGAAGAAAAAGAGGAGAAAGAATGAGGACTTCTAAGTATGTGTGTTTTACTGGTCTGTTTTAAAGTGATCTAACTTGTATTTGACAAAAAAACCAGTATTGCATTTGAATTTACAACTGTTTTCTTTTTTAGAAACAGACAATTGATACAAAACAGCATCTTCCAGCCTGACCCACGCCTTCTATACTGCAGTGCTACTTTGGGACCAAATCAACTCTACACATGAAATAGAAATGGAGAAAAGACTGCAGGTGGGAGCTATGCTGACCTAGAAGTTTGCAGAAACCCAGTGCTGACTCTGTGACTGAAGGCAGAGAAGATTAGTTACATGAAAAGTGCAGTACTTAATATTTGAGGAGTTGTTTAGTATTTAGAGATCTAAAGTCAAAAATGTAATTATATGAGTATCAGGTCTAAAGATACTCATCCGATCTAAGTGGCTGTTCTGGTGGAATCTGTTGGAAAGGAAATAGTTGGAGAGAATCTTCCAAGATTTTTTAATATTTATCCTTTTTAATCTGCATTAATTATTATTATCTGCCTGAAAAACCCATACCCCCTGTTGGAAAACATTGACAATCACAGATTATTACACAGATTTAAACCACAACAGATTTGTCACACACCGAGGCCACAAGGTGGCTT
The DNA here is from genome assembly GCA_013397895.1 of Origma solitaria. NCBI lineage: Eukaryota > Metazoa > Chordata > Aves > Passeriformes > Acanthizidae > Origma > Origma solitaria. The sequence goes on from VZRL01006665.1 coordinate 210,828, forward strand.
TACACTCCTTTGCAAGCTACTAAGTATTATAAAGCAAAAAAGCACCTTTTCCTCAAAACAATGAGCCAAATTCTGAATTCAGGGTTACAGGCAGAAATCCTGTCTCACTCAGGTAAATCTGCCCTAGGACCATACAAAGTGACCATCATTGTAATTTGGAGCACACCTTGGTTAAGCACTAGGCAAACACTCATGAAATTTTGGTCTAATTTCTGAAAGCAACTGCTGGTATCATGGGTAGTTTGGTGTTAAAATTAAGTAGCATGAGAAACATGCTGTTAATGAGAGTTGTATAAGTCACAAAGAACACCAAAGATGGTGTCAGCGAATAAAGACGACTTTGAAAGAATTCAACACATTTCACAAGCCAGAGAAATATGTCACGAAGACACACCTGTACATCCCTCGGGGTTTTCTTTGGCCAGGTTCCAGTACAAGGGTTTACATTTACTGCAAGTAGGACCTTCAACGCGCTGGAGACATTCACAATATCCCTAACGACAGAAAGGAGTGAATATGGGTTCACCTGTTTCGTAAAAAATGTACTGCTCTTTACTACTAAGAAAACCCTAGTATTATTAACAGCTCAGGCATTTACTGACTTTTACAGAGATGTGGATCTCAGGCTGATTCAGACTTCTTAGATTTTTCTGTCTAATGCTGTCAGCACAGGACTGTTCCACTCTGCATATTTTTTATGTATCTAGTTTATTCTAAAGGTCCCAATAAATGTACTTTCCAATTCTTTTATAACCTTATTAGAACTGCTCTAAAGTATTAATTGGTTTGCACAAAGTATAAACCCCAAATTTCCTTAGAAATAATAATTCATTTTCATATTTACCCTCTTCTATTGGTGGGAGACACATAGTTCTATAGACAGATACCCCTACCATCCATCACACTCACCGTCTAGGTGGTCTTTGCTACACATTCAACAATGACTGCGATTTCTGGTAATATGTAACTACTAATAACCATCATCATATTAATAACAATAATAGTGGAAGAGCAACAAAGATATAATGATTCTTCAAGAATAATTTGATGCTGAAAGGGCCTGTTGCAACCCAGAACCAGAAGGTCTTTGAGATATACATAGGCTTATAGCTTCATGTATATGTTAGTGTTAAGAGTATACCAAAAAGACATAAACTGTATGCATATTCTATACATGTAAAAGATTAAAAAAACGCACCCTTGAAAAGGGTTTGCAGTGGTATGATCAAAGAACAAAACACAAAGTTTATTTCCAATCTTACTCAGCAAATGAGCTCATGCAATTCTTTTAGAGGCTAAGAGCAGGCTCCAGGACTTGAGCAATGAGCTGAATGTGCTCAGCAAAGGCACATGAATGATTAACATGCACTGTTGGCTGCAGTGGTAGAATACTTACAGAGTGGGAACCAGTGCTACCTGCAGGGTCACACTTGCTGCTGACACCTTTATAAAACAAACACATTGAAAGATCTTTTGAGAACAGAGCTGTGGAACCTAGCAGTGCAGAAGCACAATGTGTAGCAGGTGCGAGCTTGAAAGGGCTTTTTAATATAGTTACCTTGGAGAGACTCAAATACTTTAAGCTCCAAGACAGCAGAAGCCTTTAATAATGATTTCTCAAATGAGAATTTAGTCTGATTTATAATATTGGGGTTTGTAAGCAAAACAGTCACTTGGAAAAACAGAACACTAACTTACAGAACTGACAGACATTTTCTTAAAGTTTTGTGCCATCATCTAAAGTGGAAATCTTTTAAATGGAAATATATTTGAGAAGATTTACTTTCTTCGGTGTTGCAGAAATAGGAAGTAAAACCCCAGTAAAAGCAGGGAAGGCTTTTACTCACGCAAGCAGTTGGGATAGCCATAATACCCCGGAGCACACTGGTCACATCTAAGTCCAGCATAGTTACTGCGGCACAGACATTGCCCTCTAGGACCACATGTATTCTCCAGGGAGCCAACACCATCACAACTGCATTCTGCACAGAGCAAAAAATTTGCAGATACATGTCTAAATCTAGAATTTGCCAAAAAACTTGTCTTTGAATGTAAATCAGTCATGAGAAAAACAGACAAACCATAATTTTACCATCAAAAATTATTATCTTGAAACAGATGGTTATTCTGCAATTGCCTCTTCAACATGGATAATCAGGTTCGTGCAATTCTATAATGTACACTGAAGAGATTCAGTTTGACGCCTCGCAAAACACACGTAAGGGACAAAAATCCATCCATCCATTTGGGAAGAATGTCGCATGAGAGAAATACTTAACATCTTTAAATATATACTCAAAGCATGTTGTCAACTATAACAACAAACTTCTCATGGAGTTACCGCTATTTTGGGCTAACAGCTAAAGATTAGACCTGCTATTTTATTGAGATGATGCTGGAATGTTACACAGGGTGAGACTTCACAGATACATGAACGGGACCCCATCTGGGCACCCCAGCTGTCCCAGGTACAAGATGAAGTGCTGTAGTTAATCACTTGGATGTTATGACCAGCAGAAATGGCTAATAGAAATATAAAACAAACACTGTCTTTCTGTTACATATTCATGTTTCTGGTTCCCCCTTTTGGTTCCTCTTTCTGCGGCAGTCAAAGACATCTGACTTTGCTCTGTTTACTTTAAAGATGCTTGGAAAGACACAGAGCTTCTTAGGAAGTTAGTATAAGAGAAATACAAATACTGAAGCGTCCAGGAACATCACCTACACTAGAGTCCCCCACCACCTGACTATTATATTGCATTCTCTCCTAATTTTAGTATTACTGTTTTGTTTAAAGGTCTTGTTTTGATATCACTTTATTTGAATTAAGTTTCTATTGAGTTCAACGAGTCAAGACCAGAGAGATTAGTTCTAGTCACAGCAGCCCAAAAAATAGAGGCCTGTCTCCCTTTTGAAGATGATAATTCCTTACAGGAGTAGCAGGCTGGGCTGCTCACTTTCCACCACAGCTTGCTGTGTTAATTTATGTTTAAACCCATGGCAGCTCATTTTAACTGAACAAACTGTGAACTGCAGCAGTTCTGAGTAATCCCACTGACTGTGTTTTCAACTATTTTTATCTGTCTTTTACAATTTGTTTTTGCATGCTCTTTTAAGCTTTTGTGTCTCTTTTCAGCTTTTGGTGTTCAAAGATCAAACATATTCAATACGGGTTTGATTTGCTGTAAGATTGCTACTTGATCTTGTTCTAGGAAAAAAAAAAAGTTATTTTAAAACCACTGAACAGTGTGTACCAATGCAGAATCTTGATTTTATGTTTTTCATTAAAAACGTTCCTCTACTCCAGACCAAAAAACCCACAATCATGTGGTAGTTCTTTATTCCACCCATTGTGTTTAGCAACACAACACAATATATCTTTGCAAGGTGCCTCACTGTAACCCCAGCTGGCAACAAGGTACACACCCCACCCAAGGGATGGGGAGAATTGGGAAAAAAGGTAAAACACAGTACTAGATATAAAATTAACTCTACCCCAGCTGAAACCACGGCATGAGGGCATAAAGAATTCTGCTGTACATTTATAGGAGATAAACAACTTCATAAGCCCAAAGGAAGAAGACTGATCTAGCCAACAGCCAAAAATAACAAGAAAGTAAATCATAATGTTATATATAAATCTTGTTAATTAGTACAGGAAAGCACATACCAGACCTCAGCAATATTCTATATTCTTTCTCAAAGGAAAATCGCTAAGGATTAAGAGCCCCTCTCTTACTCACTGCAAAGGCAGACAAAACCTAGGGCCAAGAAGGACTTGATGAAGTCCTTGTACACACACAAGATCATCATGATATGCGAAACTTATACTCCATTAATTTTCCTGTCCTGTAAAAAGCAGGCTAGTGCTTGGTGGGAAGCCCCAGAGAGATCTTTCATGTTTCATGCCTACCTCTACAGAGCTTGGGTCAGTGCCTGTCAGATGATCTTTAAACAAGTGAGAAGCCACCATGAAGGGCAAAACGAAAGCTTCATATTTTCAGATTTACAGAACACACATTTTACAAGGTACCAAACAAAGACCCTCTGCAAAAGCAGACCAGTGCTTCACAGCTCTGCTGTGCTAGCTCCTCAGCAGTCAAGTAAGACAGCTGTGCTGACTGAGGGTACATCAAACAGTCTGACCACAACGGAAAAAAAAAAAGCCTGTGAGGAAACAGACTATATAACTCTTCCCTACTATGGCAACATGCCTGAACTGGAGAATTAGAATAGATGAGGATTTCACTGTAGAGCACAAGAGTGACTTCCCATTTGCTACTGTGAACATTGCTTTGGCTGCTGTCCTGAAAAGCACTCCTGCCTCCCTTTTCAGGGGCCTGTTTGATGCTGTACATGCAATCAGCAGCCTTACCTTGACAGGCTGGGAATGAATGGTAGCCAGGCTGGCAGCTGTCACACTGATGTCCAGAGACCCCTGAGCGACAAAGACACCTCCCAAGAAAATCACAGACTTCGGGCTGGGTACCCACCAAGTTACATTCACACACTGCCAATGAGAAAAGATATTTGAGAGGCAGCCTCTGTGCAGGCTCTCTTCTTTTACCTTTCTTGAAATAAAAATATATATGGGAAAAAGAGCAGTAAAAGCAACTCCCTGCTTCCTGATGCTCAACAGGACCACAGTTTTTCTATCAGATTTATATGGATTCATAACAACTTTTATTGATTGCTCACATCTGTAATTCAGCAACATGGGAAACATAAATGAAAGAGCAAATGAAGCTGGCTCAAAGTTCAGTATCAGTGTCAAAGCACTACACTTGCCCAGGTCTCACTCAGGGTCTGACTTATCAGTCCCAAGTGGTATGACAACTGTCGAAAGTAGTTCCATCCCTTCTGGGACAGAATTGAAACAATTTATGGTTTAGATGGTGGGAGTGGTTAATAAATTGCCTAAAAAGACCATTCAGAGATGTCTATTAAAGTTCAAAGCCAGTCAGTGTTCTAGCATTGATTAGAAAGAATATCTTGGTACATCAAAGTGAGGTTGCAAATGACCTTTAAAAAAACCAAAAAACCAAAAAAACAAACCAAAGAAGGTAAGTAACAGAAGTGTTTCCGAAGTTATTCTACATTTCATCAGTCTTACTAAACCCAACTACAAACTAGTCTGGCAGCTGCATCACACAGCAGACAGCAACCAAGGAAACGGGCATTTTTAGATCAAAATCTTCCCTCATCACATTATTCTTCTTTGACTTGTGTGAGTTTTGGGAGAGCCTGTTATGAATACATCTCCATGGCAAAATAACTTCATCCCTCAGTATAAAACTTGGGGTTTTGGTGTTTTGGACATGCTTGTCAAAAGGGAATGTTTGGCTTACCCTGGCAGAGGGGATACTGAAAATATCCAGCTGCACAAGTATCACAGGACAAACCCCCAAATCCAGTTCGACATCTGCACTGCCCAGTACTTCCATCGCAGTCACCGCCCAGCACTCCTGCACCGTGGCACTGGCACGCTGGAGAGCACATTTGTAAAGAAAACATTTGCTGTATTATGATCTTAAAGCTCTTACTGCCCTTGGAAGCCAAAGGTTGGCATTAATTCTGGAGCACAGGCTCCAAGTGTCAAAGAAATTACGTCACTTACGCAGACACTGGGGGCCAAAAAACCCTGGTTTGCAGCGTCCTTCTAGTTAAAACAGGAAAGAGAAAGAAAAAAAACAAAGTTAGTGCATACAATCCCAGAATTCCTTGTCATTTTGTAGAGAAAAACAGATCAGTACTTAGTAATTATTACTCTTGAATGCAAAAAAAATTATTTGTATGAGCCTTACACACAAATCTCATTTAAAAAAAAACCACAATCTGTAATTGTGCTTAGTCTGACAGCACAAATTTACAAGTTCTACAGAAGCTTCCATTTAGAGGCAGCTGCCTTTCTCATGCCTTCAGATGCTGCTCACTGAAAGTGTAAATAGTTCAAGATCTGTTTTCTCCTGTTATATTTGTTCACTTTCCTTTGGAGTTTTCTTTCTTAATTCCTTTTAAAAATTTGTGAGAGAAGGGAAAATGCAAGAGTATACCCAGAGGCCTACCAGGGCAATTATATTGGATGCTGTACGAAAGTGAGGTGCATTATAAGTATGCAAGTGATTAAGCGCTAGCTGTGATAATGTCTCCATTGGGCAGTACGATAATATAGACTAAAAAATATCAGCCCACCAAGAGAGTCCTTGTATAGATTTCAGGCAGCTTTGCAGTGGGCTAAACAAGATACATGACGTTTTCTTAGAAATCAGAATTTTTCACAGCCAAGGGCAATGTACAATTTGCCATTTGAGAGAGGACAGAGGCCAGTTAGCCTAAAGACAGAGATTTACACCACAAAGCAGTGGTTGTCGTGTCAGAAAGTTGTACATGTCAGAAAGTCTTGATGGATCTGTTCTTAAGCGCACCAAACAAGATGGTCAGCCCCTCCTGTAGATGTTTGCCTGAGGCTGGCCAAAGTTATTTTGATCCATAACTCTTTCTGGAGCTAGCCCACTAAACTGTTTGGTACCAACATGACAGTATGATGAACTTCTGGCAAGAACAAAGGTTGTTTTGAAAGATAAATACAAACAGAGACAAAATTACGATATAAAGACCAACCAAAATGATTTTATGATTCTACAAAAGAGCAGGCACCACTGAAACAGTGAAAAATAGCAACATGGGGAAAAACAGTGAAATGGGGGAAAAAGCCATCAAGAACTTACCTATTATGTCACCAGCCACATCATCTCTTGGGATTGAAGAAGGATATACAGGAGAATCTTTAAAACAGAAGAAACAAGGTGCATTTGAAACAAACACACTAATTTCATTAAAAATCATGACAAACAAAAAAGTCCTCTCCAGTCAGTACAGAGAGCATCGTATTCACATTACTCTAGTAACAAACTTCAGCTTAGTTTTCTTCAGTTTTCTTAGGAACAGGTAAGAAACACTGTACTTTTGACTTCTGATTCAGGTACAAACTTTCCTTCTCAGAAGAGCAGTATGAAAGGCCAGACCCCATTTGGAAATACCACCAGTTTGCTTTCCTGCTCCTCATCCTTTTGTGCAGAAAGGTTTCTTACACTAGACAGTGCTGTGAAAGTTATCTAGGGAGTTCTATATTTATTTCACATTTTCTGCTTCCAGATGAAGGTCCATCTCCTGTGTGGCATTACCACTCGCTACATGAACTGCCATAATTCATGACATGTACAGAACACCCTGGGAGCTTTTATTTGAGAATCCCCCAGATTGCTGGATTGCCTTTCCCATTCTTAAACATTCTTACACTGAGATGGGATCCAAAGTCAATGAGCTACAAATGAAAGTGGGACTTGAATCAACATCTCCCTGATCTGAACTTATTTTAAAATGTTGGATTTCAATCAAGAGGATATATGAGATGTGATAATCTAGAATGTACTGTACAGACAGGATTTATGTTATCACAGACATTGAATTCAAACAATATTCAATTTTCACAGGGTATTTTTTCCTTTGTTTTGTATTGTCTTCCTTCTTCTCATGTTTTTATCGTGGTACCTCTCCTCTAGTAAGACCTCAAATCTTGTCCCAGATCAACACTTGTTTTTTATCAGCGTCAGAAAAACACTTCTTTCTCCTGAGGGCACAAAACATCCCACTGATGCACTTTTGTAATCTTTTCATGGAGTCGGAAGGTTTTATGCAGCAAATACAGTCCTGATGTTAGATTTTCTGCTCAGTTATTTTACATATAACTTTTTTATGGGAAAAGTTTATCAGAGATGGAAGTTCCAAATCCTAGGAGGTGCCAAGGAGAATACATACCTATTTTCTCCCCTCTTCCTCACTATAGTCATCTTCTACTTCCTGTCCAGGTGATCTTTATCCCTAAAAATCCTGACTTGTTCAAACAATTCGTTCAGGGCTCTAGGACTTAAGTTCACAACTTGATGATAGGCTGTAAATCTGATCTCTCCAATGAATGCAGAATTGTGAGACTGCAGCACACTCTCTTTGTTTTTCAAGTCAGCATCATTCTGTTAAATAAACCCAACTCTCTTCAGTATTGTAACAACTGATTTATCAGAACACAGGAAGGTGAAGCTGAAATGTCAAACATTTTTTAACCAAGCCAAGAGCTATGAAAACCATTAATTCTTCAATGCACATTTAAAATACAGAAAAAGAGGCAATTTTACTTATATACTTACAGACACAAAATGGATAACCATAGAATCCATCAGCACAGCGCTCACAGTGGTCTCCTTGGAAATTCTGCTTACAGAAGCAGCGGCCAGACCCCTCCTCACAGCCCTCTGCATGCTCCAAGTTACAACTGCAGGCTAAGTAAAAGCACCAGCAATTAGGCACTCTTTGGAAAAGAATTGATTTGCCTTTTACAGCACTGCACAATGACATTATAACAACAAACTTGCAGATGTGAATGACTCATTATTTAAAGAATTAACATTTCCCAAGCACTTACATATCACCAACACATCCCTTAAAAGGAAAACCCATGTTATTTTATTAGAGTGTTTAGGGTTTTTTAATTACAGAAGCTGCATGTTACTCCTCCACAGCACTGCAGCAATTTTTCTTTGGCAACCACTCATCTCTCTCCATGGTCTAGGCTAAGCACCACACTATTCACTTTTCCTTATACACTACATGCAACATTATGACCACAGTTCTGCTGACTTCCCATTCCTTTCAATACCCAAACACAACATAACTGTAATTTCCTTCTACTTGTCACATGACTCCTTCATCCTGTTTGTAAGCCAGCATTTACCTCTTGCCTATACTCAGTTCTTTTTAGTATTTTAGTATGTTCTATTAGTAATCACCCTATTGCATCACTTCTTAGTCGATGGGTTCAGCACCGCATAAAATCAGAGTAATGACCCTTGCAACGTTTTGAGCTATAGAATCAAATTTCCAAGTGACCAGGAGTCAAAGGATACCTCACATGTACATCAGAGACCTCAGAGAAGCAAGATCATGAGAACAGGAGGTGAGAATGGTTTCCTGGAGGTCCTGAGATCCTCCTCACTGCAGGGTGTGTAGCAGCACCCCAGGTTTCTGTGACCCTATCTCCTCAGTACCCTTTTATGGCCTACTTTGTCTTATTATCCTGCTGCTGTTCTGAAGATCTATGCTCATATGACACATAAGTTGACAGGAATATAATTTCAAAGGTTTAAAGCAGAACAGAAATTCATCTGTAGCTGTTCTCCAACATCTTTTGGCCACTCTTCCATTTTTCCTCCCCAAAAGAAGCACCCTGTGCTTTGATTATAGCCCAAATCCCCAAAATCCACCACAAGAAGATACTCCACAGAGAAGGACTCACGTATACAACCATCAGGAGCTCTGACTGGAACACCATAAGGACGATAGTAACCTTTTGCACACTTCTCACAGTTAATCCCAGCTGTGTTATGCTGTGCAAAATAAAACAAAAGGAAAATACATGATAAAGAGAGGAATTTGGAAGAATCAGGAAACAATACCATCCTTTACACTGTTTCTATATACAACGAAGAAGGGGGAAAAAAGAATGGAATACAACTGCAATAAAGGTATCAATCATCATGTGGCATTCTTTAACCACCTGTTCTTTACATACTGCTGAATTGTGGTATTCTCACATAAAGCAGCTGAATTTCATCTTTAAAGCACTATAAATCCCCCTCTCATTAAAAAAAACCTTTGGAAAAGCATCTCTTTATATCATATACTATCTTTTCTTAGGCTACTTTTTTAACATGATGTATATATTGTTCAAGCAACTACCTCACAAATTTTTCCTTATACTATATATTAATTTTTTTAATACCTTGTGTTTAAGACCAGCAAGACCAAAATAAACCGAAAGCTGAACAGTCCAGTCAGCACAAAACAGATTTTAGAAAAGCATATGTCTCCATAAATATGTGGTTTAGGTACACCAAAAAAAAAAAGTCCTAAGTAATTGGAACCACAGCAGTGACAGCAAGTACCAGTCGGGTAAATCATGGTCAAGAGGCACCCTGATGAGCTCATAGACATGAGAGAGACAGGGAACTCGAGCAGGAAGCTCTGCCCTGGAGCAGACCAAAGCAGTTTCCGCCACCTCCCACTCCTCGTGTAGTTCCTCCTTAGGGAGTGTTGCAATTCAGGGCTGAGCAAGGACACAGCATTTCCTGGATGGACTGCGGGGCAGTTCATGAGCAGGGCACTCAGGACTCTGCACATTCTTCAGGGGCTACTGGTGCTCACTCCGGCGGCACATCAGTGGCCCCAGCCCAGACAGAGATTCAGGAGGAGGATGCCAGAAGGACAACGTAGCAGGGTGCAAGTAATCCAGAAGTTATTTTGAATGTATGAAAGACAAGCAAACAAGACAAATAGCAGAATTACAGTTCCAGATTTTGCCTTGCTCAGATAGCTGGTTGGCAAGATCCCATGCGAAAGTATCCTGGATGGAAAAGCCGACCAAGAGAGATGGTTGAGTCTCATGGACAGCCTACTTAGAACAGTAACAGCTCTTTCTGATGTGCAAGTGTGGCAGAAGGCCAGCACAGATAACCACAGAGTTGCTGACTGATCTCAAACTCAAAAAGAAAGTATTTGGAAGGTGGAAGCAGGGACAGGCTACTCAGTGGCAATACAAAGACATTGCATTTAGGCTTAGCAGAGCTAAAACCGGCAAGGAAGGTGAAGTGCAAAAAGGAAGATTCTAGGAGTAGAGCAGCAGCAAAAGCAAAGGTAATAGGGGTAAGGGGCCCATTGCTCCATAGGGAAGGAGTTCCAGTGAAGAAATTATCTTAGAACACACAAGGACAGGAAGGTGATGGGACATATTCAGCACAGTTTACCTAGGGCAAATCAGCCTCATGGATCTCCCTGACACAATGACAGCTTCTGTGGGCAGACCCATGCAAGTGGTGGAGGACTGAAGCACGTGACACCCCAAAATAGGCTGAGATGATTGGGTTTCTTCAGCATTGATAAGGGTGAATTTATTGCTACTATGACAACCTGATCAGAGGATACAGAAAGGATAGAGGCAGACTCTTACCAGAGGTGCACAGCAATAGGATCATAGGCAACAGGCACAGACTGGAACATGGAAAATTCCAATTATGTATTAGGAACAAAATTTATCATGAAGGCAGTCAAACACTGAAACAGGTTGTCATGAGTGGTTGTGGCATTCCAATCCTTGGAGGGGTTCAAAGCTTGGACACCTAAACAACCTGATCTAATTAGATCCGCTCTGAGTAGGGGCTTGGACTATGTGATTTCCAGAGCTCCCTTGTTATCACTCTCTAAACAAACTCTATCTATCTTTGTATGCAGCATTTCAGTGCAATGCTGCTTCCATTCCTAAAACTTTTCTTTCCCCTGACAGAAACAGAAAAAGTGAACTAAAATTCATGTGCTTTGTCAATTTAAAAAAAAAAAAAAAGCTTTAATTTGATTTATGGTAAATTTATTTAATCCAACTTAACTTCCACTCAATTAATTACAAACAATTAGTATCAGTCATATAACCAGGACTTGTAGATTTAGACTAATTTTGCTCTTTTCTATCTTGGAAGCAATATAAAAGAAATGTTCTTTCGTGAACAAAGAGCTGACAGAAAGGACCAACATGGTAAATCTTACTGGACTGCATGAACAAAGTTCTGCACAGAAATGTCAATTGGAAGACAAAGAACATTTCTTCTACTCATGCTAGTAAAAATAACTCTACCCTCTTCTGACTGCCTTTTGGACAATATCTGATTATATTGTGGCAATATTATGGAAAACATACTCTACACTGGATATTTCCCTTTTTTGTTGCTTAAATACAGCTATATTTTTAAATGCACAGCACAGTAATATATAAACTATGATGCACAGGTTTCACAGGAACATTGACTTGATGGTAATTTTCCTGTAATGCAAAATTCTGGTCCGCTGCTTGTCACACATCAGATGACTTGAAAACAAAAGGAAGAGAGACTTCCAAATAAGTCTGGATTTATTTAACCATGAGATCACTGAACCAATTAATAACTCAGGTTGTAAGGGATCTCAGGAGGTCAAGTAATTCAGTCCCACTCAAGGCAGAGATTACGTCTAAGACTAGATCTTTATCAGAGTTTTATCTGATCTTTCCTCATAGTCATTGCCAGAGTAGAACAAAATCAGAATGAGAGAAATTCTTGTTCTTTCCACTTATGTGCTATCCATTTATGACAGCCACAGTGTAAAGTCTCTGATTCCAAATCTACAACTTTTGATCCCATCCAATGGAGCCTCTAAGACAGCAATGGGGCTGGAGCTAGTGACATTCCAGGGGGAAACTGAGCTAATTACTTGGGTTGGCTTGGAGCGGGAGGTGCATAATTGCCATCTTCCTCTGCCTAAGATATCTTTCCTCTATGCAAAAGACAGAACCAACTCACGTAAGCACAGCAAAGGCCCAAAAGCCAACTACCACAAGTTGCAATTGGGAAAATTCCTACTGAACAGGAGTGTGATTAAGTGCTGTAGAAGATTACCCAGTCTGTGTAATGTGCATCCTCAGAAATTTTCAGAATTCAATTGGGTGTTTCTCAGTGCAACTGGATATAATTTTGCATCTAGCCGTGGTTTGAACATTTAGTCCAGAAAATTCCAGAGGTCACTTTTATGATTCTGTATTTTTCCAGTATCTATAACTTTCCATCTTGGTATAGTCTAGATCCTCATTTATTTCTGCTGATGAGAGAGAGCACTCTGTGTTTTGCTGCAGTAAGGAACCAGCTGGTCTGAGCTGGCATTTTATTTCGTTAATTTTACTTCCTTTTGTTAAGCAGGGAAATGGCAGAGTTTGTAACAACAGGAAAGGGAATTTTTATTGTTGATTAAACTGTTTCATTATGTGGCTTTATTGTAAGCACAAAGGACTGAGTATAAACACAATTTTTATGTGTCTTTTACACATTAACAAGCAATGTTGAACAATATAATTTTTTTCCACACTTCGAGCACAAGCAGTAACACCATCAGAGAAATGGTCCTATGTGGACTGGTCAGACCCAAAACTACTGGCGGGAACATTTATTTAAACTGATCAAAACGACCTTTGTACCTGGCAGTTAATGCAGACTCCTCCACCTTCATAACGTCCATGGATGTTTAAGCTTTCTCGACGCCGATCAACATCGGCATCATAGTAGCAATCAGTGGCATGTCCATGGCAATTGCAGGCTGAAAAAGTAATATTCCAAGTCAGCTTTCTTTATAATTCTGGAATTCAACAATGTAGCAGAGGGGGAAAAGAAGATTAGATTTTTTTTATGTGTGCATACATTCAGGCATGTTGGAGCACACTCAAATGCACATAGTTACCTATCAACAACTGGATTTTCATACCAGAAATATAGCACGGTCATGGAGACATGAAGAAAACCTGCTGCTAGGCTTATCAGAGAAGGCAACAGTTGTACCATCTCAAAACTATATAGTTATGCATAAATGCAGAACTAGGAAGCTTGAGGAGAATGGCCACAGCAGGTTGGTTTTTTTTTTAATTATCAAGAACATGTTCAAATGCTTGTTTAATCTTTTCATGTCTCAAAATTACATCTGGGCGAATGCTGTGTGCACTAAAGATTTAAAATAAACCATCATAGATAAGATACACACATTTAAATAAAAAGACCTACACCAAAGAACTGTCATATTCAGCTGTAGACACAGATATACCAGCAAACTTGGCTATAATATAATTCTGAGCAGTAACGAACCATAACAGCAAACAAATAGAACAAATCAAAGGGCCATAAATTCACCCCATGGCATCTTTTTCTCTGATCTGATTTTCCTTCTTGGCTGGAGAGGAAAATGGGAATTTTTTTGAAAGAATGCAGGAAGCAAAAACAGGGTTCCCCAAGCATCTGGGTGCTAGTTGAGCTTTTAATTACAACTGCTTCAGCATTCCAGGGAAAACTTCCCAGGAAATTCCTATAGTTACAATTTCATCTTTAGGGAAACCCTCTCTTCATCTGGACCAGGGGACACAATACTCTGGAAGGCAATGGGTTACAGAAGTTAAAGGCCCTGGCTCTTCTTCAGTATGAGGGAAGCATTTGGGAGGTAATTCTTCCAAACTCTATTCCAAGTACCTGTCATAACTGAGAGCACAATTTGGGAACAACTGATTCTCCATGCCTTGCTACATGATCATACAGACAAGAGAGGAGAAATTGGATCATTCTCTGTATCTTCTCTATGTCTTTATACCTGAACAGCTGTGGACAAGGAAACCTTTTCCTAGAAATTACCAACCATACAGCTGAGGAGGAGCCCTGCCATCAGGTTCCCTGGTCTGCTGCCAAGAACTAGACAGGGTTCACAACTGGGTTCCCCAGCCAGGCTGTAACAGCCCGCGAAGACCTTTGAGTTTCCTTACTCATATAATTCTTCAAAAAAATAAAACATTACACAAATGAGATGCTGGCTCAAGATATTAAGTTAGAAAAGGAAAAAAAGAGAAAATTATATATATATATATATATATATATATATATAAAATTACAACGTAAATAAAACCTCCCTTGCCTCTAGGGCCAAACCGTCTGTGAGCTACACATCTGCTATGCCTTTTAACAGCAATGGGAAATTATTTGTTCTGATTACAGTAATAGCATTTTCACTCATAGGAGAATAGAAATCCCTTCTTCTACCTCATCAAGCATTTTTTCATCATTCTGGGCCATTTGCTGATCCATATGTACTGGGAAGCTCATAGCAAAATGTTGGGCTGATCCCTACAAGCTCCCACCAACCTCTTTCAATCAGCTTCTCTGAAGGAACCTCAGGCTTCTGCAAAGTTGAACAAGGTTGTTTTAATTCCTTTGCTACTGGCTGCCAGAAAAAGAGGCCTGCACCTGGAAAATGCTCTCAACAAATCACCTCACACCGCTAGGAGCAATCCATACAAAAAAGGATATTTTTTTCAGAGGTAGTTAGAAATGAAGTGGTTTTGGCTCAGAATCTTGTAGATGATCTTCTATAA
This sequence comes from Origma solitaria, assembly GCA_013397895.1. NCBI lineage: Eukaryota > Metazoa > Chordata > Aves > Passeriformes > Acanthizidae > Origma > Origma solitaria. Next base: position 225,862 of record VZRL01006665.1, read on the forward strand.
GCTCATTCTTCAAAAAACGTGACATTATTTATGCTCTTTGTCTATCTCTTTTCTGACAGAAAATGTTTTCCTTTCAAATAGGGGAACTTAAATGAGGTTTCAAGTATTGTTCAAAAATTGTGTCCCAACATGTCTACCTCCTATCAAACATTTTAATCACACACAACCTCCCCCCACCCCACCAAGTCTTAGTACTGCAGTTTTAATTAAACAAGTCATCTCTTTATTCCTCAGACTAATTATATAGGTACATCTCTTTGGCTTTCAAATAAGGTTCTCCTGTTAACAGTTTGCAGCCACTGGCTATGCTACTCTCGGGAAAGGCAGACAAGAAAAATAAATGGGGCCAGACACAAAGGAAATGGCTGTGCACAGAGATGGCAACACTTTCTATACCACCCTACCTGGTTTCCTGCCAGAGGGAATCAAATAGTAAACCAAACTATGTGTGACAGCACATACCCACCACCAAAAGAGGGTCCATGCTGTTGCTTTCTTTAATGGAAGAACAAAATACAGGGGAAGTGGGAGAAGGCAAATGAATGGCTTTCTCCAGCCTGACTACTCAGTCTGCAGGGCTAAAATACTCCAAACTCCCAAATACAAGGATGGGAAGAGGTACAAGTGTGGAATCACCACCAGGATTCCCCACCAGGAACACCTCTGTGCCACTGACATACAGTCAGTGAGGGGCTACTGTCAGCCTGAGAAGGGAGGGCAGCTCAAGCACCTGTAAGCTGTGGCAGCCTTGAGCAACCTCTCTGCAATCTGAACACCAAGAGGCAGGGTGATGGAAAGGAACATTTTGGAGTTGTACAAGATGTCTACAGTCTCTGCGCTGCTTGGAGATCTACAGTCCATCGGCAGACAGCTGACTGGGGAGAGATGTTGACTCAATGTTCTACAAAAAAGCTTCCACTTTTCTCATGTCATATTCTCATATAAATTAGTATTTTCACTGTTTAGTAAGAGAGAAGAACATAAATAATATTCACTGCATTTTTTATTCTTTACTGCTGTATGGAAAGAATTTTCTCTATACAGGAAAAAAGGTGTTAAAGCATGCAAGCATGCTGGCTGTGTTCTATGAATATGTGTACCACAGCTAATTCCCACCATCTTGTCAGCATCTCTTTTAACCCACCATCCTTTTGGCTACTCACGTTCACAGATGTTTGTGCTCCCAGCTGTTGCAGGTTGCCACTGTTTCTGATTATATCCAGGGCAGCAGCGATCACAGGTTTCCCCGCAAGTGTTATGCTGACATGCACACTGAAACCTATGGAAATTATAACCTCGTAATGATGGTGGGCTTAAATATTTTTAAAGTTTTTAAATAAAAAATATTTGTTTTTTTCTTCATTTTACTGCAGTCCAAGACTCACACATAGTATGAAAAGGATAGGACATAAACCTCACATGTAAAGAAGTCAATCAGTAATACTAGAATGTTTTGAACTTTCCTAAAATTCTTCAAGATTGATTACTTTAATCATGTTATTATGAGTTTATTAGAACAGATTGCTTATAGAAAATGTTTATAATTGGATTCAACAGACTGGCTTATGAGACTATTCTAGATTATTAAATCAAGTTGATATACAATAGTTGAGGATGTGTCCTGTTTTAGCTTCATTCCAAGGCTCAGGCTTATTGGCCTACAGTAATCAAAATATTTATCACCTTTAAATGCATGCCTTCACAATTTTTTAATTATGCTTTGTTTACAATAATTTTATCAGTGTTTTTAATAAACCAAGATCATAACTTGATCTTGTTATTCTTAAGATAATGCACACTATTCACCAAGGAAATGTAGGACTGAACAGTCTACTTAAAGGGCAGGATCTAATTATGAGCTAGGTCTTATCATCCTGCATAGTAACTGAATCCCAGGAGGAACAAAGGCCTCGGAACTCAGGAGGCCTTTTACAACATTCTTATGTGTGTAGTCTAATAACCCAGGGGAAATAGAACTTTCAAGTATAACCATCCTATTTCCATAGATTTCTCACCTTCTTTACTCACTTTCCTCTAGCATAGACACCTGGAATGGAGGCACCCATCTCCCCATCTGTCCTTCATTAAAATACAACTAAAAATATTGCATTGTTCTGATAAAAGTTTGTTTTAATGCTGTCATGGATAAGAGCAACAGCTGGTTTAAAGCTGGCTTTTAAAATATGTTTGAGACAGCCTGATTATTCATAGTCACTTCCCTGCAGCAGGTGAGCCAGGAAGCCTGATCTAACTCCCTGTGAAATCAATGTGGAGGTCACAGACTTGACAAGGAAAGGGAATAGTTCGTTCCATTAGTTTTCAGTTTTTTATAGTAATGATCTAAAGCCGTTGGATCTTGAATAAGCTCAGTTATAATGCTCAATATCCATGAAGTTCACTGATTTTGTTCCTGAGTTGGACCTCTAATTCCTGATGTAAGAAGGTGATATCAACTCATGTTTTCCAAAAAGAGCTATTTTTTCCAATGTGAAGCATTTCTGGGATTTCTAAGAAATTATTCAATCTGCCATACTTGTATTTCAATTAAAATGAAAAATCTAAGTACAGACTTCCTAGTATTATATTTCACATACAATGGCTCTTGACATGTTTTCTTGTCAACCATTAGCAGATTCTATTTTTTTTTTAATATAATGAAAAAATCCCTGTATGTCTATATCATTCTGTAATGAAAAAGGTCATTTGAAAACGTTCATGTATTGTTTTTCTCAGATTACTGTCAGGCTCCATTTACTTACTGGTATTGGTTTTCAGCACTCTTTGGATTGCATACTTCAGCATGGCCATGGCAAACACATCGACCACCAATACTGATGTCCTTTATACTGTAGTAATACTGTGGAACAAGCACAAGAAGTATGTATAGGTCTTCCCTTGCTTGCATTATATCAGAAATATCAACATCAGGTTTTCTAGACTTGGAAGGTCTCTAAAATAAAAACTTGCACTCTCCTTTATCAATTTAATAAAACACTTGAGATTTCATTAATCTGTCCTACAACCCATTGTCAGGGTAACACCAGAAGCTCCTTACACTAAAGCTGTGCTGCTCGCCAAGTAAACGCCATACTGCGTTTACCTCTGCCTGCGAGCAACATCTTAAAACTTACTTAAGGCAAGAAGGGCACTTGATGGGAGTTCTGACAAAAAACTGGAACAGCTTTATGTTTTTCAGCGCAGAAACCTTCACACACATTTGTGTGGTGCCTCACCCCAGGGTTTCCTCCAATTGTTACTGAATCTTCATTTTAAATGAAAAGGTTAAAAATAGCACATAATATGAAGACTGAAATCTCTCTAAGTACATCAATTTCTGTGTGGTGTTCCCTGAATTTCCTTATATTTCCCCACTGAATGGGAGTGGAACTTTGGCCTTCAAGCTCTTGGGTAGCCCAAAATCCACTGAAAACACCTAGGCATCTCGAATCATTTGTGGAAAGATGGCAACTTTCAAGTATGGCCTTTGATTTCTCCTCTTTCAGAAACTCAGGTACCATTTTCTGAAAACCTTTTGTGAACAAGTATCAAAATGTAGTGCCAAATAAAGTTGAAGAGATTTAGTTCCTCAGTTCTGTATAAGACAGTTTAGAGAAATTTTGCTTTGGCACTTTATAGCTCCCATGATGCACTCAACTTCCTTCCGTATTAGAAAGCAGGGAATGAAAATGGTCTGTTACAAAATCATTAATCATTACTGCCCCTCCATAAATCCATGCTGGCCCAGTTACCTTCCTGTCTCAAACAAGCCTGGAGAAAAATATAGGGACTCAAAGGTGGGCCAATGCAGATTTCATTGTTAGGATGCTGCAAACTTCAAACATTTAGATAATTTTTTGGTCTCTAATATGCTGGATACGATTATTGAGTATCTACACCTCAGTGAGAACAGCACTTACCCTACGAGTTACAGTGGGGTCCCGTTGAGCTTTGGATATCAAATGTCCCAGAAGAGTATTAGTTCTGAGAAAACAAAGGCGGATGTTTGTTGCTTTTGTGAATTCTTGAAGACCAGGAGAATAAGTGAAGTTTTTTGCTCCTGGGCGGCCATTTACCAAAGATACTACAATCTAACAAAGAAGTAAGCACAGTCTTGTTAAAACATATCAACTGCAAGTGCCAATAGTGGCATAGAACAGAATTAATAAAAGAATCCAAAAACTTACTGCTGTTTCTGAACCTATTTATAGTAACAACTAAGCATTTCATACTGAAGTCACGATATTGGGAAAAATAGTGTTGTTAGTCTTGGCACCTCCTGGATTCTCATTATCCATATAGCGCATTGGCAAAAAAAGTTTTAGAAAAAGTGCCTCTACCTGTTTTGAAAACAGTAGGTATAGGACAAAAAGTACATTTCAATAGGAAAAAACAATAGGAATAGTTGCAAGTAGTTATCTGAACAGTGGACAGTGTCAATGGAAGTTTAGCCTGAGTAAAAATATCAGATTTTGGCTCTTTCCCAAAGCACATTTATTTTTGGGTCAAGGCATAAACATTCCTGGAAAATATTATTGTTACCAGGTCCAGTGCCTGAGAGCATACTAATGGTCTTCTGGAAGAAAGTACACTGTGTTGCTTTAGAAAATCCCCTCACTTGAAAGCAGGTTTGTCTGACTTCCAAAACAAGAGATCCAATACTTTTTTATTTAAAAAAAAAACAGCTGCCAGAAGGCGAGCAATCATGAATCTCTATTGAATGAACAATCTAGTGTGTATGTACAAGGCTTAGTAAAAGACTCTAATTTATTTATAACCATCGAGATAACAGATTTCTATTTTCAAATGGCTCCTACACTCTAAAGCACATAAGAAGGGAATCATGACTGTTCCAACTGCAGCACAATTCCTTCAGGAAAAGTCACAGAGCATGTGCTAGGGGGTGGCACCAGCAGTGTTCTTCTGAGGAAATTATTCTTTACAGTATCTTGTTAGGATACATTAACAGTATTTATTGTTTTATAATTATTTTAATTATAATTTTTTAAAATATTGTATTTATATTATATTTTTATATATATATTTATATTTTAATATGAAACCCTAGATCCATCTGCTCAAAACTCTGGATAACTCCTGAGGAATTCAGATATGGATTCTGACCACATCAGGTATAAAAGCAGAATGTCAGGAGGAGCCACCAGCACATCCAGGAGTTTAACATTCATTCAAATAACAAAAGCCACAGCTCTGTCTAGCAAGTAACAATGGCTAATAACAAAGCAACATTTTCCAAACACTTGCATTATGTTATAAACGTGTAGCTTTCTTACATATTCTTTTCTACAGTGAGTATGTAAATTATGATAAATATCAATACAGGCTGCTCTGAGCAGCCTCTACTCCCATAGGGAATTGTGAGTTAGGAAGCAGGTCACCCTCCCAAAATCTCACTTTGGTTATGGGCTTATTAATGGAGATCCAAGAAGTCATAGCTAAAAAATTACTTCCAGCCAACTTCTGAAACCAATGCTGTTTGCTTCCAGCACCACACATTGCTTCCCTAAAAGCACTTACCTCTCCATTTTCAAGAGGCAGAATACGAGAGTATTCTGTGGTGCACAGAACATCGCTGTCCCTCCTCACAGGAAGATTTGCTTCCTTTCCGAAGTGCCCCAAGCAATCCGCTTTCGAGTCTAACCACGCAAGAACAAAATTAATTTTATATGTGAAAATAAGCACTATCATTCTAATTTAAATTAACAAAGAGGTCTCCCCTGGGCTTTCAGATACATTCTACCCCATAATATCAGTGACTGTGTCACTTAGCACAGAAAACAAGACATTTTTAAGAACAATAATCTCTCTTCCTAATCAATTCAGTGGTGCCTCACAAGACATGGCACAGTATTTCTCATATCATCACAAAAAAAAAACCTATATAGGGACTTCAAGATTTTGCATTTGTATTTCACTTCAATTTTTGCAAGAAACTCCAGAGTCCCATGGGATAAAGGACACTGAAGTTCTGACATACCCAAAAATCAAGACAAACAAGACAAATTAAAAATTCCCAAGAGAGTAAAAAATATTCATGTGCTGAGTTACGCTTTCAAGATATCATGCTCATACACTCTTATCACTAATTTATTGTGGCTAAATAAGAAAAGAGAAATGTACAGCAAACCCCATGGTCTGATCTTGCTATTGACTGAGCAAATGATTAAAGAAACCTGTCCACAAAAGAGCAGCGACACAAGGATTGATACTTACAAGCAAAATATTGCCAGGGAGTGTAAGTTTTTCCAAAGTCCACTGATCTTTCCAAGACCCAGAGATCTGGACGAGGAGAATTTGCAAACTTGATAAGGATATAGGCAACATGGAAGAGCTGGTAACAGAAGATACAAAAGTCTTGTCAGGAGCTTTTTTTGAACTCTGTAAAAGCACAGCAATAATAAAACTGATGAAAATAAACACTTTTTCTTTAGTGTACAGAGAGAGGTCATTCTCTGTAGTTTCATTCCCATTAAAATAAGAGGTCAGATTCTCAGCTGGCTACTTCACCTGGCAACGTGTTCAAGAACAATAAGATATCTGCAACACAACTGTGTTAAATGCCATCTCCTACACTTCAGAACAGGTCTGTTGTGCAGACAACTGATTGCTTGGGTATGTACAGTACTAAACCTGGAAAAGTTACATCACTCAACCAAGCTGCTTTTGCAGCATCCTGGTACATCTGTGATGCATTTCAATCCTGTAATTGTGCTTGTAGACAAATAGTACAAAATCATGCAAGAGAAAATGCAAATACCCTTTACGCTGGGATTCCTTCAGTTGCATTTGATACTAATCTCAGCCACCTGCTCCCTCATTTTAAGAGTACTTCTAGATAATTTTGCCACTTGACAGATTTTTCAAGTAATGGAAGCAACCCACCCCAGAGTTTTGTGGGTATCAAATAACACAGGAGAGATTCTTGTAACTGGTAGCTCATTTAGTGTCTGAAACAGCACAAAGAGCTTCATCAGTTCAAGGTTCCCAAGGCCAGGAGTTTCATTTGGCTTCTTTAGGTGCTCATTGTGTATCACACAGAGAGCTCCCAAACACTAGAGAAAAAACGGATCTTACAAGACAGCAAGTCTTACTGTAAGCCTCTTGAGATTGTCCACAGTCATAAAAATCAGAACATCAATAAAAATTACATTTACATAAAAAGCTCAACACAGATTGATCCTAAAGCTCATTTAAAATTTAAACAACTATGACATGGATGGGAGCTGTCAATGAAAGTGAACCAATACTGAGGTACACTCAATATTCAAGTGAAGCTGCACCGGAATTTCCCACTCAACAACCTCAATTGAGAATCATCTGCTGGCAGGAGATTCTCACTTTGATGGGGGAGACAGACAGTTGCAGTCAGCACTTTGTCATGTAACTGCTGCCAGAGCCCCCACATCAAATACACCCAAGCAGTTTATCTTTGCTCATACCTCACAAATGTCATAACCCTGCAGCTAATACTTTGCAAAGTTTATTAGACTCCAAACCACAAGTGCATACAAGCTCTCAACTACAAACTGGGAACAGCAGTTTTTGGCATGCCTGGCCCATTCAGCTGTCAGCCAGGAACAAACAATTCAGTATCTGTCACACCAACTGGGACCACCAAGAGGCAGATGCAAATGGTCAACAATGCAGTGAAGGAGATACCTGGAAATACTTGCCACTAACCAACACTGCACATGACAATTCCATGGCTACATGCAGCCTCCATCCTCACACATCTATTCCAGACATCACCTTCTGAATATCTGTATACTGTATTCACAGTAGAAAGTAAAACCTTCTCATGGAGAAATGGGAGGAATTCAGAGACTTCATGGAACATGTGCTCATGGTAACACCTCACATCTCAGAAGAAAAAAAACCAGATTTTTTTTTGTTGTGCACTCATTTAATGCAGTATGTACAACTACTCCTCAGGGCAAGCCCCTGTTCCACGCACACTATGGCATCAATGCAGCAGGTATTGTACCTTGCAACCTGTTTCAGAAATTCATGCTTTGCTGAATGTTGCTAACTTAGGTCAGTGCAGAGAGAACCAGGAGGAAAATAACCCAACTTTTCTGTTAGTGTTGGAATTTACCCTGCCTATTTAACAAAGCCTGACAAGCACCAGCTTCAGGTGCTGAGATGCTAAATTAGGTATCTCAACAACCAGACATTATGTCCATAGGAAAAATTACTTATAAGACAATAATACTGAGCACAGTAAGCAGCAACCATTCTGTTGACAGAGCCACAGCAGAACCCAAATCTATGCCCACTGACTGCACAGGTGGAGTAATGCCCTTGAATTGCTGATGCAAAGAGTGATTTCAGCCATTGTCAGAAATAGGTGAATACTCTGGGGACTGTGGCAAGATTTTCTCTTACTGAGTTTCTGATACTCTTTGCCTGAGTAACTTCTGCTAGTTTACTGTCAAGTTTCAGAGTAGAGATATTGGACATACAGATAATACATGTCATCTTGTATGGCCACTTACAAGTGCAAAGATTGGTATCCTTCTAGGAAAGCACAACAGTTCTGAAATTCCTTAAAAAAATAAAAAAGTGCTTCATGTTCTTGCTTTTGGTTAGCTGAGTCTCTCGAGGGGCATTGGTTTGCACTGGCAGGCAACATTAATAGCCCTTCTTCTCCTATGTCTCAATATCTTTCGGAGTCCCATTTTTACATGCATGCTAGTGATAAAACTCTGTGTGTTGACTGAAGCTCAAAAGGAAACAAAGGAAGCATATAGACAATGTCCTGCCTTTTCCAGGGCTCCACAGCTTATAGCCCCATTGTGGAATGATTACAACAATGACCTCATACCTACTCTTCAAACATGTGTATTTTATCAGGAAGTCTGCAAGCCTGCCAATGCTTAAAGAACTGCCACCCAGCACCACTCCTTGCATACTTCCATGGAAATAAAAAAAATGGCAGAAAAAAAAAGTATGGCAACTTCACAGTACTGTTACATATGAAAACCTTTAATTCACATGCAGCTCTCCTTACATCTCACAGTTTGAAATGATGCTCAGGTTTGTACTGGCACATTCAGAAAGGGAAAAGGGACAGGTCTGATAAAAATTAAATTAGTATTAGTTAATGACAACATAACACCAAAACATAGTCACCAAGCCTATCATCTGTCCTGCTTCTGACTTTGCATAAGTGCCTATGATTTGGTTTTGACCTGGATCAAGGATATAGAATGACACTTGGACATCTAAACTTCCACTAAGATTAAATACTGACCGAGCTGAGGAATGGTCTCTCTCCAGATCTGATGAGACAACAACAAAAGAAAAATAATCCTTGGTTTAGCAAATAAATCCTAGCTGAAGATAAAAAAGTAACCTTGCTGACATAAGACCTAGAAAAGCAACCATTAAAGCCAATTTTAATCACATATTCTAATCTGGCATTTCACTACTTTAAATCTTGATCCTGACCTACTCTGAAAAAAAGGCAGACTAAACTCAAAGCAGTATTTTTCTTCAGCCACTTAGTTTTGAGAAAAAAAAAGAAAGTGTCTTAATTTTTGAAAAAAATGTTTATTTGGTTGCTTTTAAGCCAAATTTGTTTCATAAAAAACCAGCCATCTCTCAAAAGGAATGTTAAAACTGTGTAAGCATCTTGGTACAATTATATAACATTAAAAAAATTTCCACCAAAAATCCCAGAAATATGGCTTCATCAAAATTCTGACCATTTTCTTGTATGAATGAAGAACTGAGTTTAAAAGTGGAAACAGCATTTTGTTTCCAGTAATGGAAACAACGCACTCTAGAAATGTATGCTTGGAAGAGGATGTATTACTCTAAGTGTCAAACATAATATCCTGCTGTAATCCAGCACCATAGGATTATCAACAGCTGGAATTTAACCAGTTCCACACTGATGCAACTTTTTCCTGTTCACTCAGATTTCTTCAGATTTGAAATGTTCTTGCAGCCAAGAGATTAGGCCTTAAAGATTCACAAAAATCCAGAAAGAGTTTTTAAAAATCATCCTGTAGAATGAGCAAAATGTCCTCCTCATGAGAATGAAAATTAAAATTCAGTGTTACACATTACCAATATTCCATTATAAAGAGAGAGATCTCTATAAAAGCTCTTTCAGCTGAATTTAAGATGATATTTAAAAAACTCATTTAAATTGAGTTACACTGTACCATTATTGTTAATGATACAATATTCATGATCTCTAACACATCCACACTACTTATTTTAAACCAACAGAAAGAAAGCTTCCTGTTACCCACTGCATTCTCACAAGAACGCTAAAATTCACAATAATATTGGTTTTAAATGTTTTCTCTATTCTCTCCTTAAAAGTTTAAACAACTCTTCATAGAGAGAAATTTCCAAAATCTGTTTGAATTCTAAAAATCATTTTAAATGGGTAAAAGTTAGCTAAGCATATATAAAGGTATAGCACATTTTTCTCCATGTCTGACACCATAAAGTCAAACCAGAATACTAAAATACTGAAGTGACTTGTTAGATGAGTGCTGGACATAAAAGAGCACAAAATAAAAACACACTATGCTCCAAACAATCATAATTTTGTGTGCTGCAGTTGTTGGAAAAGACTGTTCTTCCTTTTTGGCTCATGAAGAATAAAAAATCCTGGAATGTGGCAGAAACAAGAACCCAACTAAACCCAGGTAGACCAACTATCTGAGGCATTCTGTAGATCTTTAGATACATTGAAAAAGATACCACAGCAATCCTTCTTCATGTAATCTGAATTGCAGAAGTATGGAGAACAGCTGTATCCAGCAGGGTGAAATTTCCTCAGACTGTAATAGGAGACACAGCTGCACCACCAAAACTTCCCTCAACATGGTATGGTTGCTCTTCTAGGTTTCTGGCATTATCTTGAATAACGGGGTGGGCAGATAACTCAGGAATTGCAGTACTCAGAGGAGACAGAAATCTGATATAACTCAGTATACAAACTAAACTTCTCAAAGGGTGACTGATGCTGGAAAGAGATTCAAGAAAGTGTGAACTGTGCTCAGCACCTGCTCCAGAACACTTAGTGCAACTGACTGCATAGGGGTGGCGTGTGCACACCCATTAGTTTCCTAGTGTTACAAAGCCTTAAGGTCTTGAGCACTGCTTCCTCTCAAGACACCAAGCCACAAAAGTAACAATCTATTCAAATGAAATAAAAATCCCACCTACTCAGTGTAAAACTAAAGGCATTGATTTCTTGATGTTGCAAGGAGGGAAGCAGTCCTTTTATTCAAACATCTCAGTAGGACTTGAGGCACCCTTGCAAATCCAGATACAGTATAAAAACACTCCTTACAGTCAGTATTTGTCAATTCCCAACAATGTATTTTGTAATATAAACAATAATACAAAAAAATGCCAACTACAGAGAGCTGACCCAGCTTTTCTGGCAGTTGCCAGCTACTCTTCTGGGTATGTGGAAAAACAGGTGTAGCAGAGTGCAGAGAAAAGCATGTGTAAGTAGTCTGAGAGGCATCAGACCTCCTGAGTGCATTCCATTCAGTTTAACTGAGTTCACATATACACAGCAATGCCTACATTGCATAAACAGTGACAGCGACTATAGAGGCTCTCACTGCCGAGCAAGTTGAAGCCATTCCTTGTGGGCCAGCTTCCCAGTCTGGGGTGAAAACACAGGAACAAGCACAGGATTTTCAACATTGTTCAGTTATCACTGAATACGGTTGTATTCACATCATGCTTTCCTTAAACCAGCCACTGGTGCTGAAGAGTGTATTTAGTTAGGTAAAGTAACAATCTGTGAATAAGTTGTGAATACACCTCAGAGGCACATCTGCAGATCTCTTCTCTATCCCAGATGAAGTCAGGACCACAAGGGAGAAGCTCTCAATACATTTCACGAGCAGTACTCCAGAAGGAAGAACTGCTTCCAGAAATGAAAGCATAGTCCATTCTCCACATTCAGCCAGTCCTTGGTCTTCTTGCCAAGGCTGCAGGCAAATACACCAATGACTCTCAGTTATTTTCCTGAAAATTCTCATGCAGCCACTTTTCCATTAGGATCTGGACAAAGACTAACTCAATGCTCATTATTACATATGGCCTATTTCTTCACAGAACACTGAAGCTATTCATATGGGAAAGGATTTGTACAATTCAGCCCTCAGTCATCCAGAAGATAAAGGTCCCTTATGAGGGCTGCAGTCCAAAGTGGAAGGACCACAGTAGGACTGTGAGCACTGGAAGGAAATCCAGGGAAGTGCAAAGTGCTGGAGGCAATCAGAAGAGGTTCTGCTTTTACTACATTTGGTTGAAAGTGAGGTATTTAGAACAACGTATCACAAAATTAAAGTAACCTGTATGAATGAGTGTGGGAAGGAAGATGGGGGAAGCAGGAGTACAGACACAGAGGGAGGGAAGTGAGATGAACAAGTGAGAACCAAGACCTTCCTAAAGGGAGGCTGAGGAAGAGCCAGAGGGTGATGGAGTCAGGAAAGCAAAGGAGAACAAGACTTGTGAGGTTTTTTCCCTGTATATTTTCAGGATAATATCAAATTAGTATAAAAAATTCATTTTAAAACCAATGACATACATCTACTAGCTCAAACATAAGGAAAAAATGCTGAGCCATTTAAAGGTCTTTAATCAAAGCTTTAAGAAAACACAATATATTGACTACAACTTAAAGGAAAATATATGAGCAAGAAAGAATTAATTTTAAGGTATTTCCCTTATTAAGGCAGTTCAACTCTGAATGAGCTGCTTCTAGTGCAACTGAGAAATAAATGGAACATGTATTACCTAATACAACTTTTAGAAGATTCTATCAGGACAGCTGCTACTTGATCAGCTGAACTTGTGTTACTCTAGAGTTCACAACTAGACGTACCTTCCTGTGGTATGAGCCAAAAATCACAACTAACTTTAAAGCACACTATTCCATGGCATGAACCCAAATCAGCTTCCTGCACAAACTGAAATACTCAGAACCAAAGCTCTCTAATACAAAGGAACACTTCTGTGCTGTTAGCATCACCATTTTTGTGTACTGCAGGGACAATATTGCACCTTCCCCAGACTTAATAGCCCCTTTTCTCCCCAGTGTGAACCAAAACAGCAGAGCAGGGCTCGGCACTGCTGTGGGTTGAGAGCTGTGCAGGGGTTCCAGAGCAAGGGCTTTGGTTCACTGCAGGAACAGCTCTGTAGCACTGCAGAAGCCTCATGCAGTGGTTCTCATGCCCTGATCTGTAGGACTTCTCAGTGTTATTACAGAATTATGCAACTTAATGCTACAGCTGAGTCTGATTTCAGGGTCAGTGATAATACGAAGTCTTCAAAAGCCAAGCACAAGGAGTGCAATGACTATTTTTGGAAGCCCAGTTCAATGCACCTTGTGATAAATCTCTCACCACCTTGAGAGTGTCTCCCTACAGGAGAAGTGAGCACAGGACACTCTATATTTTACAGAATGACACTTACATTAACCGTAACTTCAGAAACATTTTAAGTTATCATATCAATCTTTCGTAAGTTAAGAACAATTGTTTTTAGTAATAACAATTAGCCAAAGATGAGTAACACTCCAAACAACCAATATTGTTTGTAAATCAAAGGACTGCTAACAAACATAGAAATTAAACCTCTACCATATAATAGGAACTCAGAAGATCTGCCAAACTGTGAGGCTTTTTACAAAATGTTTATATGCTTTAACCAGCAGAAAACATAAAAGCATGAAGTCCTCCACAAGCCACACTACTTAGCTCAAATTTATAGTCAAGCTGCCCTCCCTCCCTAATAAAAGTACTAATTTGGACATTGCATTCCACTGTGTACCTTTAATTTACAACAGTGACTAATAATATCACTACATAAAAACTTTTCGTCATATTATTGCACAACACTTCACTGAGCCCGAGTCTTTCTGCACTGTATTACTGCCACAAAAGCACAGTTAAAAAAAGTACACATAACTAAAAGCAACAATAAAATTTGTGGCTATACTTCTTTGAACTACTTTCTGTAGTTGGACTTTATGTAGTTTCTTTTTCATCATACACTATCATGCTATGCTGAACCTTCATTTCTTCTGAAGACAGAGTTTAGAAAAATACCTGAGGGAGTGTTACTGTAATATCTGCTGAGCATTAAGCAAGCCAAAGATGAGGACACACCTGCTGAAATTAGGCAATCAAAAGAGTCAGGGGAAGGGCAATGAAATTCAGTCAGACATTCTGGATTTAGAAGTTTAAAATATGTTGAAAACTACAATGGGAAAAACATAACCAATTAGATGAATAACTGAGATTTCATTTGATCCAAGTATTTCAAACAAGTCAGGAATAGCCACAGTGTAAGCAGGTATGTTAACAGAATGGAGAGACTGCCTCAGGGATCAACATTATAATTGTTATTCAGAAGGACTGTGATTGATTAGAAATGTAACTATAGTACAGAAAGTCAGAAAGGGAAGTAAGGCAGGGCTTTTGCTTTAAGGTTTTTGCTTTTTCTCATATTACGAAGTACAGCAAAATGAGCATTCTTCTTGCAAACAGATTTAACAGCCTGAAGGCATTTTGACTTTCAAAATCATCTCCAGCCCTTGTGAAACAGAAGCAGAACCAGGTGGGTGTTCTGTTCCAACTCAGTTGTAGCAAGCACTAAAACTTCCATCATGGTGCAACTATTCAATTAAATATTGTCATGAGACCCTGGCACAAGGCTCCACTGAGACTCTGCTCTCAATCATAAAGATATAATGGCAGGAATGAAGAAAAAAAGCTTTTGACTTTGCCCTATGTCCTGCTTCCTCTAATTGTGGCTGCTGGATGACCAGCTACACTCACTCATTGCTTCCCTGCACGCATATGTACCTAATTCTTTGTCATGTTCTGCTCACTCAAAAACTTTTCCATATTTTGTTTGAAGAAAAAAGTGCCTTGTATTAAAAGGAAACAAAGCAACAAAAAAGGACAAATATTTAGCGAAGAAAACTACATCCCTATTATCTTTTCAATATTATGGTATGTGGTTCTGTGAAGTATTTAGACACATAACTAACTTTAAGAAGATTTCTTTTTCCTTAAAAATCAAACCCTCCATCTCAGCTCACTTGATGGGGAATTGCAATCTGAAAAATTATCTCTGTCAATCACTAAGAAAGTCTGCATGACTAATGCACATCAAGCTCTTAATATTTAGGACCATAAAATAAGGTAATGTGAATTGGGGTCTCAGCGCTTACCTGTTCACTTGAGTAGATTTACTCTGTCACAGTACTTAATGTTCTTTATTATTAGTATAGTGTGATACTGTATGAAGTTGGGGGTGAAAATACTACACAAAATGTCAAAAGTGAATCTCAGGTTTAAAGAAATCCTGAGGTTAAGGTTTAACGGGATGAAAGCAGATATGAGATATTGACTGTGAAATGGGAAAAAAAAAAAATCATATGAATCCTACCAAACTTTCATCCATCCACCAGCTACAAGGATTCACTCTTGATCATGGGACCTGGAGAAATTTTTACCTTTGTCTTGGATTTCCTTCATTTCCATGAAAGGGGACTCAGAGTCACCCTTCCAAGAAGTACCAGAATAATGAGAAACACGCAACCTCCCACTAAGAAATACTTTAATAACTACAAAAATCTTAGCACATAGCAGCTGGTCTCCAAGGAGTCCCATGAAAATAGGGTGCTCAGTTCATATCCCTCCTCTCAAGGAAAGAGGTTTCTCAGAAGTTTACTCAGCACATAAAAAGTAAGGCATCTGTCAGTAAGTCCTCCAAAGATGCTAAAAAGTGCACAGGAAAAACTTTTTGTATGGCCTTTCTGCTCTGCAGCTGCACTGGATACAGAAACACTGAATGAGGATATCCTCTAAATGACAACCATTCCAGTCATGGGAGGAACAGGAGCATTAAAACACCATGTCAGAGGTGTAAAATAAGTTGCACCTGAACCCCCTACAAAATGGCAGCTAAGTCTCACAGAGAAATATTTTCTTAGTTATTTCCCACCTTACTGTCAACTAAACTGAAGGTCTACTCAAAATATCCTGTCCTATATAATCAGTGAACATTGATGGCGCTCCAAAGTATAGATGCATGCGTACACATATATTTTGCAGGCTCACATATATATTTATAACCATATGTTTTCACATGGTGTGAACTTGCACAGTGTAACTAACTTCACTGGATCAGCACCCAATTATGGCAGCTGAGAAGCCATCCCTGTGGCTTAAGAAACAGATACAGATGCTTTACTCTTAGCTACTTGCCTATCGCTTGCAGGGGAGATACAGGTGTTCATGTTAGTATGTCATTACTAATTCACATTGCACTGGTTTTGCTGTCCTTCCCCTTTTAGACCACCTTATCAGTATTTTTCTGTCTATCTTGAAGATCTTGCTGCATGACAGAGAAACCAGAAGGACCCCTGAGGCAAAAGCAGACTCCAAACATTATTCTCAAAATGTGTGCATGCAGAGAGATCATGAAGCCTCTCTCTCTGCCCTCATGGAAAAGGAGAACATGAAATGGAAACTAGAGCAGAGTCTAAATTAAGAGGTTCCCTCTCGTAACCTCAGGTTTATGAGTTACAGTGTCTGGGCAAGAAAGTACACCATCACCACATCTGTGTGATGCCAAGAACCCCCATCATCAAAATTCCTGAAGGAAAATAATCACTTTAATATAGGCAACTTGGTAAAAAAATACAGAGCATAAATCAGACAAAAAAGCTGTGATGTCAGAAGTTAAAATCATCAACTCAAAAGTCTCTTCCAACTACAAAGACCATGTATAAATGCAAGAAATGATCACACCTTACCCCGTAGCTCAGGCACTTACCTGTCCCAGATCTAAAGTGACATTGACTTCATTGTACTTCAAGCCCATAGAAAGAGGGGGACTTTGCCACCAGCGTTCCGTGCCATCAATGGCATTGGTTATCGGGTGAGCTTTGCTGGGATCAGCAGCATTGCAGTAATCACAAAACTGGCCCTGAAACACAATAAATGAAAAACATGGTCTCACACAAAATTTTATGCACTGATGACATGTGGTTGTTAATTGAGATTCTGAACTAGAGTGTTGACTAAAAATGGGGGTAAATTTTGTTCATTTATATACCATAATTTTTAATTTATTAATTATTTCCCAGGCAATTAAATTACACACTTATACTCTGAAACACACTAAATTTTATGTTACAAACTAAAATTTCTGAAATCTCAACAAGGAAACTACAGTAAATCTTTATTAACTTATGAACACTTTGGTGAAATTACCTATATTACATCTACAGTAGTGTCTGCAGGAAATCTACAGGAAATTAGTGAAACAAAGATTCATAGAACTGCATTGGGAACAACAGATTATCCTCAATTCCTCTAAAACACCATGAAATATCCACATATGCACATAGCCCGGTATTAATAAAACCATTTTTAAAAAAGCTCTGTTACTTGGCTATAAGCCTGGTGTAACAATTTTGTAACAATTTTCATTTTTGTTTGTGCTATTATAATACATATTGAATCAGAGGTTTCTAAACAATATGTACTTGTGGAAAATGCAACAGATCCTACGGACTGTTGCCTTTAAGCTTCCCTTTAAAGAATCCCATTGTATCTTCATTTCCAGAAGTTACTGCCCACTTTCCAGTCCACAACTAAAGCCACAATCCAGAGATGCCCTTTGAGAGTCTCTTAAGCTCTTTGTACAATAATGATTAATAAACTTCAGGAAATTTATCTTTTTATTTCGTATCTTGGCTTGCCCCCCAAGCTATTTTTATCTCCAAAACACATTTTACAGTCTACTAAGATTAATGCTGAACAGCTGAAATTAGTTATTAAGGGATCTTTTTAGTGTCCCATTCACTTCTTATTCCAATCACTAGGTGGAGATAATCAGTGAAAATGCTAAACTGTGCCAGGCACAGATCTTTGTAGAAAAAAGGCATTTTCATTGAATGGCAGTACTCAGTTACTTCAGTAGGACAGTTGCTTAATCCATCAGTCTGTGAGGTGCTGACACTGTGTTGGACTCCTGTCTAAGATAAAGGGAATGGGGCAAAAGTTACCTTATCAATTAAGCATATGTTACCATCAAAAGCATGTGACAATTCTTTTGTTGTTTCCACAATCCACATTGCCTGGCATGGAGCACATTCCTACCTCTTAAGAATTAACAGAGCCCTATATAACTGCCATTGTTTTGTTGGCTGCTGCTGTCAGACTAACCAGTGTAAGGTACCTTGAGCAATCATACTTGTCCACTTTTTACTGAGAAATAACAGTAGGGCTCTCACATTCCTGATGGCTAAAGTCTTGCAAGCTTGGTGACTTTAGGATGTTTAGCAGAATTTATTTCATATCTACCACAGTTACTAATGGATTGGAAAATACTTCATCATTCTCATGTGATACAAATATACCATCCTCTGTCTTTCAAATACAAAATATAGATGTTCACTGAATATTTCTCCACCAATAGCAATAATTTCAGCATCTGCATCTAGCAGTAGTTCCATCCTCATCCTCCTCATCCAGAATGCCCAGAATATGATGCAGTTTCCAGAAGACATAGTTACCATTAGCTGTTCTGATTCAGCATTGCTGGTGCCAACCTGACTGATGGTTAACTCTTGACAATTCAAAGAGACTAAATACTCACATTCACAAGTTGGTTAACTACATCTGGGGTCATGTTATAACACGATTCTTCTCCAGCTCTATTAGAGATGATGGTTTGGCTGACTCTAACACAAACTACAGTATGCCAGGACACTGATTCAGATAGTTTGCTGCAGCAGATACACATCAGCCCGTGCTAGCTACAGGCAACGCTGCCAGTTTCTGCAGTGATGACAAAGTACATCGTGTCACTATCTGCAAAAATCCATACCCTGAGAAATCAATCTTTGCACTGGCAACTGCAGCTACTACCACATCAGAGCATCTTCCCTGACAAATGCATACCTGAGTCCTGACATATATGTTACTACAGTGCAAGCTTCCCTAAACAGCTTTATAATGTGCTTGAAACAGTCTTTAGATCTAAATTACATTCACAATGATGAGGCTGGAAGTACACAGGAAACAGTTGCTGCTAAAGCAGTTTCAGGTCTGATCTGGAAACAACCTCAAAGAAAGGCTGAATGAGAAGAAAACAATGGGGAGTATTAAACACAAGAGTTTAATTTACATGCACTTATGTGATTTCAGTATACCAGAGCACTTGATCTGAACTCAAGATACCATCTTTTTCTTTTTGGGCACATAATTCAAAGAATTTCATTGCAACAGCTGGAGTTTCAGTTATTTAAATTACATTCCGGCAACCCTGCCAACTAGGCAGCAAAACAAAAATGAAAGAAAAAAAATTATTGGACAGAGCAGCCTTCCTTCCTCCTCACTGGCAGTATCTCAGGCACACCATGCTCAGCCTGTCTGCTACAGGACACGTTCCCATTCCAGCAGACTGGGCCCTGAAACTTGGTTTGATTTTGGCTGTAGTTCATCAGACAGGCAGGCGTGCATTTGATGGTGACCTTGTTACCCTCCTTTCCCCTGCTCCTCCTGAGCAAAAGAAAGACCTGGAACTGCATGAAAGAGTTTGCCGAGTATGCCAGTGTGGACCAAGGACACACAGGGATGAAAATGTCTCATCTGTAAGTTATAGAAAGTGACAACAATGAAGGATTTGTTCAGTATTTCATACCTAGCAGCTCTGTGCCCACTGGCAGGGCAGGACAGGTATGCAGTTAGACTTTAACTCACGCCCGCACACAACTGTGGACAGACTGGCAGGCAAAACCAGGCATGCCATTTATCTATCAGCTGCTGAAATATTTTATACTGTTGTGCATTTCTTCACTCAACACTGTTCTTATTAAGTCATTGTCCCACATGCCAATGTGCTACATAAGGGAAACACACCTCTTTCCACAGTGTACGTCCAGCTCTGCCTTAAGAGCCTTGGTTGAGCTGCCCATGAAGGAACTAGCCACCCCATTAGTCGCCTTTAAACAACCTCCAAACGCTCTTTCTGGATCTGCTGGATATTATAGGCTTCATTAAAAGACACATCACTAAATGACAAGCTCAGCAAGAACAACCAGCAGCAGAGTAATGGAAATGATGCTGGGGCTTCTCTTCCTCTTTGCCTTATTACAGATAGCACTGACAACAGCTGTCTGTCCCCTTCACCAGAACAAGGATCACCTTCTGCACCTCCTTCCCAATTTCCCTATTCACAGAGCAATTGCTACAATACAGCATTGTAGAAAGTCCAAATGAGAGTGACTCAAGTGTGTGGTATCACCTGAACTTGAACCAGCACAACACAGTGGCTATTACACCTATCACTTTGTAAAAGCCACGTGACCGTCCCTCAGACTCTTAAGAAACCACACTTGAATAGTTCCGCTGATTTTAAATCCTTCTATGTAAGCTCACGTTCTGTAAAAGTTTAATGCAGTTCTCTCCAATTTTCCCTGAAAGAAGAAATTCTCTTACTTACAGTGCCTTTGAACTCAAGAGGTGAAGTGGCTTGAGAATGCACACATTGTGCACTTTCCATATCTGGATTTCCCTGGCCTTTTGAAAGACTTTCCAATCCTTCTTGAGCCACAACAACTACTAGTAAACCACAGAAGTATTCATATTATGTATCTCAATGGGGTTTTGTTAAAACTGGAAAGAGACGCTGCTGTATCTGTGCTTACACAAATGCTCTGAGGCACAACATGCTTCCTTGTGCCAGGGCTCAGCTATCAGTAGTCCTACTGAGAACTTCAGTCGGGCATGAACCATAACAGCCCTCTAACCTAGGACCTGCAAGCCAAACATTTAAGAAGAAGAACTCCCCCATTTCTAGACTCCCTCTTCCTTTACACAGCAAACCCTCATTTCCAGCTGAGTGTTAGTATATAAAGGAAACAACTACACAAACCATCAATGGCAACACGCAGGCCTTGTTCCACTTGCTTGACAAGTTTATCTGATGTTTGCTTTGACTGATTTTTATTACCCTGTGATTTCTGATACTTCAAGGCATGTCAATCTGAAATTTCACTGCAGCAGTGGACTAAAGCGAGTTGCTGAGAGATTGCTGCCTTTGCTATTCAGCAGGTAACATGGCTGTTTCAGGCAGCTTTAACCATGGGTGTTGCATCCAGTATGGAAGTATGGGTGCCCAAACGTCAAAGGTGTGATAGAAACAGCAAAACAAGCAGTTTCCTGATCATCACAACTTTTTCTGTAACCTCAGTTTAAGCATGTAATACCTGTGCCCCAAGTTTCCCTATTAGTAAAGCAGTATACTACTCATACTGTAAGCATCTCCAAAGCACTTTGAGCTTTTTTTATGACTGAGAGCACTACAGAGGTATAAGGTAATACAAGGAGAGAGAGAGATATAAGAAGATATCATGGTGAGGCAGAGAGTTATGGCAGAGGGAAGTCCAGAGCAAAGCACACTGTTGGTTGTGGCTGCCCAATGAACTGCGAGGGCAGGTTGCATGGTGGTGCACGCACCCTTCTGGCACATGGCAAGGAATACATATGCTGCACGTTCTTAGGTCTTTCCCTCTCTCCTGAGCACCTATTCTAATTAAAAAATGAGAATAATAACACTGTTATCCATTTCAACTCCTTCTGAAACCATATATTAAGGGTTATTTCACTATAAAACATACAAACACCTCCTAAGACTTTGAAACACTAGCCCTTCTTCCAAGATGCTAAAAATTTACTTGTGTTTTTTCTGTATTGCCTGAAGTCAGACAGCAGACCTTCAAGCTTTCAAAATCCCTTTCAAATTGCAGTTTCATTCTGGCTCTCTTCTCCTCCTCCCACCAAGAGAGAATACAAATAAAATAACTTTGGAAAGTCTGAGGCTTCAGGAAAGTCCCCACTTTTAACAAAGCTCTGATCAAACAGATATCAAGCACCTATCACAGTACAACAGACTGGTGCATTTGTTACTCCTTCCTCATCCTCTAATAAATATACGTGTTTCTTCCAAAGGAAAAATATACTTCCATTAATCCTTTTTCAGAAGTTCTGCAGATTATTGTTATCTTTCTTGTGACCGGCACAAAACGTGTGTAATAATCTTGTGCTATGCAAGGAAAGTACAGCACGATCCTCGCTGCCCTCTGTGCTTATACTCCCTGTCAGAGTCCCAAGGAGTCTCTGGCTTCCTCCCACAATCAACCAAGGTACAAACGATAAGCCTCACATTTAGTGCTTCTAAAATACCACAAAATACTTGCCTAAAGCCAGTAATACTGGCTATACAAAATACTTGCCCTCCGCCCCGGGAGAGATGCCCGCTCTCCCGCCAGCGGCTGCCACCGCAGTCCCGTCCCATCTATCCCCCCAAGCTCGCTGCTTTAACCCCAGCAGCATCTCGCTGCTCGCCGCAGATCATGGGCCCCGCGCTGAGGCCACCAAACACCACCTTGGGAAGTCCCTAAGGCACCTCCAGGTGCCCGACGGGACAAGCAGCTCACACGTGCCCGGGAGCAGCCGCAGCCCCGCGGCACCGGCGGCGGTGTGTGGCTGCAGGAGGTGCCGGGACACCTGAGGGCAGAAGCACCGCTGCCCGCTTCCACCCATCCTGCCCGGCGCTTCCCCCCGGGGGCTCCCGCCGCTCCACGCT